>VMKM01000137.1:0-327080 GCA_008360985.2 Macquaria ambigua
ATTCTCAAAAGCAAATACATTTTGCATGATACTTCCTGACATGCTTGATATTCAACACACAATGCACGTTCATAATGCTAGTGGATTAAAAGTCAACTGGAGTTTTAGCCTCTAATTAATTTAGTTAGTAACTGCATCCATGCATACGGAGTCTATACAGATCTTGTAATAAACTTTAATACTAAGCTACATGTGAGAGTCAGTGTACACTGCACAATACAAATGTAAGATAAGAGGACATGTTAATTCTGCATACTTGTCAGCAGCTTGAATAACAGCTCAATTACATACTGGTGCATCAAATGTTTATGTGAATTTAGGATAATAGGCACATCTGTTATATTCACCACATTTGACTCTTCCCATCTTTTGTTAACAACCTGCCAGTGTTCCATTACAATACTAAATGATGTCTCAAAGAGAATTCACAGTTTGAAATGACCCCAAGCATTTTCTTTTTGTAATAATTCTTACCACTTCAGAGTTCACTGCAGTGTTCACTGCAATAGTTCATTGGTGACAAGTATCTACAGAACTTATATTCAAATTTCTCCTGAGTCCTAATTAACAGCAACAACGCTCTATTTTGTGTATTACAATACAGACTCTCAAAGCTGATCCATTTAAATCGACACCATCTTAATAACGAAATCTATGTATCGGACCACAAGGTCATCGTTTATGTTGTCGTGTTGCCTCACACTCTTCTCCCAGCCTCTGTGCTGCTGTCTGCTCTTGCATCTTTAATTTCTGCAAGGAAACTCTCAGAGGCCTTTCTGATAAAACTTCTCGTCTACATAATTTTTTATATCAACTGCTTGTGTATTCTTGCTGCTGTTCTTCCCTTTAAAAAGGAAGAAAAAACAAACTAAACTATCATAAAAAAACACCCCTGCCACTGCTAAATGATTACATTTGGGTGGTGAAAGAATGTAGAAGCGCCAGATATATTAAGAGTCTTATTTTTGTGCTGGTGTAAAGCCAGCTGTAGCACAAACGCAGTCACAATGCACATTCATCAGATGGCAGTCTTGCGCATCTTTTTTTTTCCCTCAATGGGATGAGTTCTAACTAAATAAATAATAATAACTAAATAAGGTAACACATATTAATAATATAAACATTTTTTATTGTAAACTAGGTTATTGTAGTTGTTTCCTCAGCACTCATACAGTTACAAATAAGACTAGTGTAATGTATGCATAGTGACAGCATTTTTTGGGACTTCATGGTGATTCATGGAGGAGAACTTCTGTCGCCTCTCTACACCTGGTCCATTTAATCTGCCTGCTGCTTTTAAAGGGGATGAGAGGAGCTCTTGTGATTGGCCATTGTTAAAGCTCATCTCAACTACACTTGCTGATTCTGTTTTCCTCCTACTAATAATGTACTCATATATATATATATATATATATATATATAAATAAATAAAATAGTATGTTAACATATGTTCACCAATAATGCAGTCTCAGCTGTAGTGCCTGGTTTACGCTACCAAAACTGCAAAATTTAGTTCATCACAGCCACACGCACTTTATTTAATGTTTATTTATTTATCCCCAGTGGCCCTCACCAGCACCAGCTGCCCCTGGGGTCCACAGGATTACACTTTTGCCCAGTTTCAGGAAATGAGAACCCTAAAGTGTCCTACAATATGATAAAGGACTTAAAACAGAAATGTCAAAAAACAGTTTAGGATGCAAGAGCAGCTTATCCTCTAACCTTATCTCCAAGAACCACCATAACTCTAGGCTGCTTTTCTATATCAGTGATTCATTTGTTAACCTCTCCTCTAATCACACACTGAAGCTTCCCCAAAATGTGTGAAGCATTTTAATGGGTTTTTTTTTACCCTCCCAACATTATATGATCAATATAATCGAGTGCTTTAGTAATCCGGTTAGAATAAATGAATATGTACGACAGCAGTTAATCATTATTTTGAATCCAGTTAGTCACTCGCTTCATGGGAGTTTACCTGCAAAACAGCATTTAATTACTTCTGTGTTCAATATATTGATTTCAGACATTTTCTGTTCAATGAATGTTAATAAGGATAACCTATTTTAAAAGCAGAAAACTCAGTGCTAAGCCCTTCCTCTAGGCCAACACTTTGACTGCACTCAACCCAGCAAACGCCAACAAAACTGACGGGAGTTTTAGCACAATGCTACAATGTACAATACTCTATAATCCGCTATGCTGATCTTCAATTGTCCTCTCACATAGAAATATCCTTTAACTAAGATTCATTTCAGGTGTGCCACCAGAGAGAACTTGCAAGGTTTTTACTTTTAAAACACTTCACGTAGGATTCCTGTGAAGGCACATTGAGTGTTTATCACTTGCCCCTTATATAAAAAAAAAGAAATGTTCATTTCACTGTGTATTTTGTTTTGAAGACATAACTCTCAGTTCCAATTTCCATCAGCGTTAGACTGGGAGCTTGTGCAGCATCCCAAGACACTGGGAGGGAGCTCTGCGCTGACAGCTCATATCATCTCTCTGTGTTTATTATCAAGCTGCTTTCACCTGGCCTCAATTGCTTTTGTTTCCCTTTTTTTAACCAGTGGATGTTATCCTCTAGAAAGCACACAGCCAATTATAACAGCTGTCATTTTTAAGCAGTCTGGAGATCTGGACAGAATGGTAATTTACAGCGCAGTAATGTTTTTTTTTTTGTTTGTTTTTTTAAAGACAATTTGATGAATTCTTATTTTCAATGTGTGTAAATTTATTTCTGCAGTCAAAAGGAATATCTCTAGAGTGGAGATAAGGGGATGATTGAAGCTCACCTGTTTGCAGAATCTTAAAAAGCCGATGGAGTAGCTTATTCCAACGAGGCAGCAGGTACCGTACAGACAACTTGACCTGTGAAGACAACAGGATATGATGAGCTATTAAGTCATGTCAACACTGAAACATCATATATTTTACGTCAGATAACAGAAGCAGGCATACAAGGTATATGTACTGAGTGACAAGTAAAATAGAAACACATGTATGATGTAATACAGCCGCCATACAATAATCACTGGCTTGCTTACATGTTCAGTTTTCTGTGACATTAGAGCTAATAATGATTAGTTGATATTTCGATTAGTCAATTGACAGGAAATGAATCTACAACTATTCTGATAATCCATTAATCGTTGGAGTAATTTTTCAAGCAAAAATGCGAGACATTTGCTTCTTCCAGCTGCTGTATTTGACTGCAATGTATAGAAAGGTGTGCCTAATATTTTGACCACATCATTTACTTATATGTAGGAGCAAAAATATGAAAAACACACAAAACAAACAAACAAACAAATGAAACATATAGGGTTAAAAATAGTCAAAAATTGGTGCTGACAATTGACATAAAATGTTACAAATTGAGACTATATTGGTCATGCAAAGCTGTCTACATGACAAAGTCCCAACTGGGAGTTATTTAGAGCTATACAAAAGCCAATCATGTAAACTGAAAGACAAGCTGCTTACACCACATTGTGTGCAGTTATTTAAAATTCCTGATGCGCATACACACTTTCCCATTCAAGTGAATGGGAAAGTGTGTCCAAACATTTGACTGGTACTGTATAATAAACTTCATTGTGATTCATTTGTAATTGGAAATACTGCTATTTGGAGCATTAGTGTAAAACATAAATATAATCTATAGAACAATATACAGTATGTAACATAACATACATGTAGGTCAAGGTGTCATGTGAGACAGTGGATTTTAAGTCTTCTTGGTCTTATGGGGTCTTTGGCAGATTAACTAAATGGCTTTATGCCAAAACAACAACATCAACAACAAACTGGACTGGTCTCACAATACTGAGGAATTCTTGAAGAAGCTCTGGTTTCAGCATATGTAAGATTTTTGTAACTATTCTTTGTTTATTGTATTGTGACTCTAGGTCAGCGGTGTTATGTTTAGGAGGCAGATGGAATAAATAAACTGATGAGAATGACTGACTCTGCTGTAGGACTGAGTCTGGAGACAGCAGAGAGGAAGATTATGACTAAACTCACAATCAGTCTGATGCAGCTGCAGATCCTTCAGCCTCATAACCCTAAAGGTCCCGGTCAGAGCACTTTAGGTGCTTTTCATGCTGCTAACCGTCAGTACAGTCTGATGGTAATGTCCCATTTTTAAACAATATTTCATCACTTGCCTAATGTCTACACATCTAATTGTTTTAATTTGCATGTCTTTTTCTTCTTAGTAACCAATACAGATAGGTTACGGATGCCCAAACACTCAAATGCATCCTCATCATTTGCAAATAAGAGCATGGATATTCAGTCAAATTGAATTTGAGAAACAAATTGGGAGCTGCCTGCAGAGTGAAAATAGTCCAAGTAGTATTTGTTGTTCTCTGTGTTGATTCCCACAGAACCTGTGTACATCTGAGGAGTATTGTTTAAACAGTTCACATGACACAACACATTAAATTAATCTAATATTGATGTACAGTATTAATTAGAATAGGCTTAATGTGCCACTAAAATGCTGTGACCATGTTTCTAACATGCTAACATGTAGACTGAGCATGGTAATGGAGTATATACATAAACTAAAAACAAAATCAAATTAATCTGCCATGTTGCTGATTAAAATATACACAACTTGAACTTTTAACAGTATGAGTTATGCTCTTACTTCAACCAAGACTATGCCTTGTGTGAAATGCTTTCCGGAGATTAAAATAATTTAAAATCATTGGTGGAAATGTGGCATTCTTACAGATTTAAGACAGAAAATATTAGAGGTCTATAGAAATCCTAAAGAACATGTAACAACAAGGCAGAGCAGTGATTTTTTTCAAAAACAAGATGTAGAATTTAGGCCTTGTCTCCAATAGCTGGTGTTGCAATGCCATCATTTATCAGGGCTCAACATTAGCGTCTCCACTGTGTTAAGAAGCTGGCAAAGAGCTGCTGCCCTGTGGCTGAGTCAGCCATACATCACAGCCTATCTATGGCTGGTCAAAAGCTCTGAGATAAAGGATATCTGTCACAGATTAATAACACGGTTGTTTATTGCCTGCTCTTTCACTGCGTTGTTCAAACTAAATGCTAATTCAAGGGCAGCAGGATGCACCTTGCATCTTTGTGATTGTAAACATGAAGACAAAACCATGACATAGTTTGCCCCAGTCGAGCTCACGAGAAGGTGATGTAAATGAAACATCTGATGTATTTACTACTTCTGTCAAGTTATTATTTGAATTTATATATATTATTATAAATATAAATGTATGCCACAACTGAATGGAGAATTGGAATGAGGGAATACTCACTGTATGGGCTTCCCTCGAATCTCTGACATGATTGCACTCTCTCCTCCCAGATACTCAAAGGACAGGCTCAGGAAATTGTAAATGACAAATGCTGTAACAGAAAGAGAAGAGTTACGTTTTTAAACCCTGTACCATACATGTTTCATGGCATGATTTTAACTGTAGAATAATTTCTTGTCACGTTCAAATATAAATTCATTTAAAAAGGTCAAATCATTTCAGAGGAGAAAACTTCCACATGATAAAAAATAATTAGTCCTACATTTTGGAACAATAAATGTTTCAGTCCTTACATTAAGAAGCTTCCAAGGGTTCTGTGTCTTGGAAATCCCTTCCTAATCCTTCGTTGCTATTTAAGGAGGGATTAAATGAAGCTAATGCAGATGGTGTCCAGTCAAGAGAAGGTTCATTATGTTTTAGCCTTAGCCGCTGGTGGTATTCCAGTCTCCCTGCTTTCTGATGCGCTGCACTATTAATCAGCCACAAAATTGGCCTGCAAACTGGAAACTAATCTCCTGAATAATGTATTTCCTACTTTTCCCCTTTCTCAAATTACTTGTAATCCATTCTGCATATGATTCACCTTTGCCATTGGTGAAGTGCTTTGGTTTTAAAACTTCAATTCATAATTACAGTTACAATGTGCAAAGGCAATTAAACTACAATCTACAGAACAGGGTTTATATAATATTTGAATATTGAAAACCAATGCAGAATTACACATACATAAAAAATGGTCCTACCTAAAAAGGACACTATTTTGTTTGTTTGTTTGTTTTCATTTACAAATGCTATAAACCAGTGAACAAAAAAGGATGCTCCTAAAATTACTCCTCCTACCAACATGAGAACAATGACAGGAGTGAAAAACTAGTTTGTTCAGTTCCTTGTCTTTCCTTTCCTGGAACCCACCTAAAATATGAGGGCAGAGGAACAGCCAAGACAGTCCAAGGAGGATGTTAATATCAGCCAGATAATTTAAAGGGGAGGGCTTGTAACACTTACCTTCATAGCAGTCTCGAACAGAATCAAAGTAGACATAGTACTGGTCGTTGCTGATGAAGAGCAGGCTGAGCCAAGAATCAAAGGCATAAACTGGCACAATAAACAGGATGCGGATGATGTAGCGCTGCTCATTGGGCACAGTGTAGGATCGAAGGTGTGTATAGATCTACAATGAAAATACAAACAAAGCATATGAAAAACATTAGTAGTAAAAGAAAATAAAAATTCCTTATCTTGGTGAGCATTGTTATAGATTCACAGAAACGTAATTTCTGTTCATGACATGTGAGACTAGATTAAATGATATACTGTAGCCAACATGTGAAAATCCCTTCACATGTAGGCTATATTTCCCATCGGCATTGCCATGGAAAATATACCCTGCTTTCAGTAAAATATGAAACAAAACAATGGTTTTCAGAAGTGGAATAACCTGACTAGAGCTGTACCTAATGGTTATTTGCATTACTGATTAATCTACAGATTTTTTTCTCTATTAATAAATTATTTGTTACATTTAGAAAATAGCAGAATGTTGTGAAAAATGCTCATTTTAATTTCTCAGAGCCCAAACGACTTTATTTTACCTATCAACAGTCCAAAACCCAAATATATTCAATTTACACTGACATATAACAGATATAAAACAAAAAAATCCTCAATTTAATTTTCAGAGCTGGAACCAGAACATATTTGCCATTTTTGGCTGAAAAATGACTTTAATGGTTAATTGATTATCAAAATAGTTGCAGATCAATTTTATGTCAATCAAGCAATCGATTAATCGTTTCAGCTCTAAACTTGACAGTTTGCATCTTTAGTAATACTGAAAACTGTGTATAAGACATTTCACAAATATACCCATTAAAAAATATGACCGTAACTTGGTATTATTAAAAGGCTTTGTGATTTGAGGGATAAGTATCAAAGATTACAGTTTATCAGATACCCTTAAATACCAGTAACAAACAAGTTGGTTGTTTTCCTAAAGCATGACACTGAAGCAATATAAACCACATGGGTGTGATCAACATGATATGTCAATCACCTGAGAGCTAACAGAAAACAGTCAGATATGTTCTTTACCTGGATGACTTTGATTATTTGTAGCTATATTTTATCTTGCAGTGACTGCTCTGTTGGTGTAAAGATCTGCCACTATGAAATGCAGCAGCAGGGTTGACTAGAGAGATCACCCAACTCCCATTTTAATGATCTTCCAAAACATTCCAGCTTTAAAACTTACGGGTCACACTTTATATTGTACATGTTTAACTTCACATACAGAAGAGGACAATAAGATCAGTAAAGAGACGCTTTTCACTGAGCTGATAAAAGGTGTTAACCTTTAGTTTTTAGACATGGCAAAACTAACACCTGATAAAACAGCTATAACTGTCCCAGAGACATGTTTCTTTGAAGTGTTTAATTGATATGTTTCTGTCATAAATCCATGATTGTTTAAGTTCATACAGTCATTAAAATGGATTAATGTAATACAATTAAGATGTGAAAAGGGTAACTGATAAAAATGTGTCTAAAATATACCACCTTAAAATAATTGTTAATAATTTAGAGCTTTTTATATAAGGTTGTGTTTTGATGTAGAGTGTAGCAGGTCACATGACCAAAGTTTAGTTATGAGCATAACCATGGCATTATGGGTAAGAGACAACATGGATGCAGAGGAAAGACAGACAGCCCTAAAGTAACCATATTCTGCACGTGGTCCAAGAGGCGCACATGGTAATTGTGTTTCATTTGGTTTACATTTGTGAATAATGTTTGTTTGATATCCCTTTACATGGACAGTGTGATACGTTTTCAGTGATTCTATTTGATTTCATCACATTTCTGTTGTGCTAATGTGTTTGGGACTGTTAGCTAGCTAGCTTTTTTTAGAGACTGTAAAATGACTCAGATGTATATTTGAAACTTTACTTTGTACGTCTTTTAATTTTTGTAGTTTTCACAGTGTCTGATGACGAAACAGATAGAGAGAGAAAATAAATCTTCAAAAGACATCTGTATGAAGCTGGGCCATTATTCTACAGTTTTTACACCCATGAGCCACATTCAAATGATGAATTCAATTTTTGAATCCCTACTGAAATGTACAATTTGCCACTGCAGTGAGGCTGAGGTATGGACTGGCTCATCCATTCTGATCTCAAGCAAATACAGCAGGGTCTGGTCTGTATGTCAATAGAGGGAGATAGGTTTTCAACAGTGTAAGTAAAGTACAGTTAAATTGTCCCTCTCTGGGTCTCAGGTAATGCTGGCAGATGACTGCAGGTTGGCTAATCTCACCAATGTTAACAAATCAAAAAGCTGTTGCAACATAAAGCTGTGGGGAAACTACCATAACCTGGCAACATCTCCAACAAAGAATATGGAATGAAAATATGTCAATAGTTTATAATATTGCAAATGTAATTTATCCTCAAATAAATAAGGTCTTATCTGACTAATACACAGGGTCTCTTCAAGTAAACAATTAGCAGATTTAATAGGAAAATCTGTCAAATTGTTTCTCCAGTATTATTGTCCCGCTGCAGATGACTGCAGTCGTGCAGAAAGAGCTGTTAAAATGTAGAGCTTAATAAAGACCAAAGGATATTAGGGAATATTATTGTGATACCACAGACGTGGCAATCGTTTTCTAGTAATGACTGATGACTCACTCTTCATAAAAAGACCATTTCAAAAAATGACTAACAAACTAACTTTTTCTCCGTCGACCAAGATGCTTATGACCCATTAGTCAACTAATTGAGTATATGAGGGGGCAATCCTAGTAAACACATCAAGCTCAAGCCACTGCCAACTAATAACTCACTAAAGAGAACAAAAACAAAACACAGCATCACTACCATATTCATGTGTTACCTCGTCAGACAATCAACTCATTGCTGATCGAATTCGATTAATTGATTAGTATATCGTCAGAAAACTGTTCTGATAATTGATAATCAAAATGTAGAACATTCTCCGGCTCCAGTTTCCCTGATGTGATGATTTCCTGCTTCTCTTCTGTCTTACGTGATTGTAAACTGAAAATCTTCAGGTTTTGGACTGTTGGGTAAAACAAGAAGAATGACGACATCAACTTGGGCTTTAGGTAATTGTGATGGGCGTTTTTCATGATTTTCCAACATTTCATGTAGTTAGTTGCAGCCTTAATTTCAGCTTCAGCCAGGACAACTATTAACAACAACAATTTATTTACTAACAATAGTTAGCCAACCGTTAAGACTTTCTCTACATAACATTAGCCATAACTTCTTGCAAATAACAACAAGGAATAATAAAGATACATCCTCTTTGTTCTTTTAATCATAAATGTATGCATGCTCAGATGGCTACTGTATTGAACTGCATTTGATTGTACTGGTGTTTAAGATAGTCCCCCCCTGTATTTAGTAATGGGTGCATTTAAAAGGCATTTCACTGTGCTGTGAGAAATGAAAAGGAAGTGACAATTATTATTCATTTAAAACTTTTGAAAGCTCCCCTTATTTTGTAATTATAACCACATAAAGTAGTTTAGGGCTGCAACTAACAATTATTTTCATTATCGATTAATCTGCAGATCATTTTCTTAATTCATTGTTTTGTCTGTAAAATATCAGAAAATAGTGAAAGGTATAGGTTGCTATAATTTCCCAAAGGAGAAGATGATTTGATTCAAATTGCTTGTTTTACTTGACCAACAGTCCAAAAATATGCAGTTTACAATCAGATATGACAAAGAAAATCAGTAAATAATCACATTTTTGAAGCAAATGTTTGGAATTTTTGAAAAATGACTAAATAGTGGCCGGTTCATTTTCTGTCAATCAACTAATCGATGAATTGGCTAATAGTTGCAGCTCTACAGTAGTTTCACTCATTCTTAGGCTCTCTTGCTGAATAATATTTTCTTGACATTATTTTGTACTATTCTAATTTAAAAATGTACCTTCAGTGGGCCTGAACATTTTCAAATTTTAAAAACCTCCATTTGTAGGAGCAAACTAAACAACATCCAGAGTCTCACTCTGCTCGACGCTTTCAGCTTGATTAAATGCCCATTAGAGGCTGCACATTAAAGCCTGATTACTGTGAGGGTGGGGGTGTGATTCATTTGGCCATCTCTACATGTCAAGGGAAGCAGACTGATGTCCTCCATTTGTTTGAAAAGCCAGAAAACCTAAGTCCTCCCTGACTCCATAACGCTGACCTGACAGTAATAGACAGTAACAGCATAGTCGTATGCTGAATAATGGCTCCAAGCCAAAGTAAGATTCAGGCTTATTTCTGCAATTTCTGCCCTGACAGTACATTAAGGGGCAGAGGAATCAGAATTTTGAAAACACATATGAACAAAAACAGAAGTGATTGTACGCATTATAACTAAATTAGATGCCAAACATGATGCACACGATACGTGCAGTGTGCTGCTCTTAATCTCAAATGCGTCAAGTTACAAAGGGACCAATGAGCCCTCCAGGATAAATGAGCCACACTCTACCGATTACCAGTCTGAAAAGCATTGGTGACTTCACAGCAAAGAGGATCTAAGGTCATTGTCTAAGTGTGTTTAGTATTCA
This sequence comes from Macquaria ambigua, assembly GCA_008360985.2. Classification (NCBI taxonomy): domain Eukaryota; kingdom Metazoa; phylum Chordata; class Actinopteri; order Centrarchiformes; family Percichthyidae; genus Macquaria; species Macquaria ambigua. The sequence continues at coordinate 10,895 of VMKM01000137.1, forward strand.
GAATGTGAGTTTAACCGTCTATAGCAATCCTCTGGAGCCAAATCAGATAAAACACCAGCAGCATTGCAACACTAGTCCTGCAGGCCATTTTATTCTCCCTGTGTGACAGAAGGGATGCCTGTTGCAAACCTGCTCCATTCTCCCGGCGGTACACTTGCTATTTATTTGTTCAATTAAAATGTCTTGCTGGCAAGTGTTTGCCCAAACAAGTACTATATTAAAAAGATAGAAACCAATTTGCTGGATATTGAGTCACAAATCCCTAAACAAGGATTGTTTTTGAATCACAGGACGCAACATGTTGATGCTTTGTGATGGTGTTAAAAGGCTTAGAAAGCTACCCAAACAACTCTTTAATTAATAACACCACATAACAGTCGCAGCTATGACCATACGTTTAACATAATCTGATCCAGGCGTATGGCTTCCAGCCTGAGGATGTTGGATGGATGCATATTCAATCAACTAAATCTGGGAACTATTACATCTACACAACATTAAAACCACAGTGCACAAGAAAACAACACCCTCATCCTTTATAACGCTGTAAATGTTATCTCAATATCAATTGATTTCCCTGCTGATAATACAGTGCACCCTACTGCATTTTCTGCAAATGATAAAACCATAATGATAAGCTATCATCTGCGCACAGTGGGTAACTCACCCACATAAGAGGAAACACTCATTTAGAGAGAGCCTGCTGTGTATTCATTGTCCTTTAACCAGCTAAAGGATTTTCGTCCATTTTAATCTGATAGTCACTGTCAACTGTAAAGTAAGCAAAACATTCCCACAATGCAGTGGGGCAATGCAACCACAAAGTAGAAAGAATAATACTGCCTGGAAAGAAGAAAATACTTAATGACTAGATAAGACAAAGTATCACTGTGAGTATGAAAATGAGCAGTGTGAGCTGAGACACTGAATTCACTACACTGTGCTGTAAGGTAATAATCCTTTACGGATATAAGAATGTGATTCTGTCCTCTGGCAAGGGAGGTGCAATCTGTCAGTCTCCAAACATCTCTGATTACACATTTACATTACTGAGTGCCAGCGCTTGGAAGCTGTATTATGCCATAGTGCCATGTGGTGCAGTGATTTAAGTTTCCTCAAAGCATGAGTATTTAGAGATATTCTTAAACTCACCTGGTGGCATGTTATGAGCAAGGCTGACCAGACAAATATCCCAGAGAGGGCCTGAGCAGCCACTGTGTTTAAAAACATCTGGTCCTCGATGATTGACCCATTGCTTGTTCGAATAATGGTCATGTTGGAGAAGTCTGACTTGTCTGGGAGAATTGGTGCAGCCAGGTGAACAATAGAATTGTTTTCGGCTGATGAATCCATGTCTCCCCAAGAAATGCTCATCTGAAACAGATAGAAAAAAAAAAGTCAGTGTAGGGCTTACAGGTAAAATGTAAGAACACCTCTCTGACTGAATATTCCCCAATGCTTTCATGCTGCATGATGGGTAAACAAAACCTAGCTTTTATTGTTATACAAAAATAATAATAATTAATTAGAATATATCCTATTGTATATTAAAGTGACAGACTGTTCTACTGTGGTCAAATGATCATTATTTTGATATGCACCTTGTTCCCCGTCAACAAACAGCTCACCTTGTGCCGGGGAGGGTGGAGGAAGCGGCTTTATCCCGTTTAGATGTCCACAAACGGCCAAGGATTGTCACAAGCCAACGTTATAGGATCAACATTGAGAATAAGATCGCCTTTCAGAATAGGCAAGCGAGCTCATTTACTGCTATTTACAATGGGCCCATCGACTTCATCAACGAAGGGTTCAACAGACTGGACTTCCTTGTTTGAGACAGGTACCCGACCGAGGTCGAAGTCCACACAGTCGGCGACTAAAAACTCAAAACAAAACCTGTAACAAAAAAGAACAACGTACAAATACTGCGGTAGCCTGAAGCGTTTACTCTGCGAAACCAGTTAAAAGTCGAACTTTCAGTCTAAACGACGGGGATTTAAATGTATCATTGAGCGGCGTGTCACAGGAGTAGCAGAGATAAACAGGTTGGGCACAGGTGAACGGATCACGTGTCCACAGCCCCACGTATGTCGTCATCACGTTGCCTTTATGTTGGAAAGATTATGTTCAGCCAAAGGTACAGTACAGCTTACACTGAAATATTGCATCGGTAAACGTCAATATTATTTAATGTTTCAATTAACTTACACGTATGTGCTACTGCAATCTAATATAATCACCCACAAACTCAGAAACATGGACAGTCAAACATGGAATATAAGCTTCATAAAAGGTATATGTATGCAAACTATACTCTATATCCAGGCTTTAAAAGCTTGATGTTACTATAACAAAAAAAAGAAACCACAATATACTTTACAAAGTTAAGGCCTTTGTCATAACCAAACTCACATACGATTCAAAACGAGTCCCATATACTACAAATTCATTCCATTTAACAAAATTACTAAATTCTGAGGAATCAGATACTAAAAAATAATAGTGCAACTCTTAAAAAATGGATTTATATTTATATATTACTGTTGGAATTCTGTAATGCTGCTTTTTGTTATGATCTGCAGTAAAATGCTGCTAGCACCGAATGCATTGCTTTGAAATGTGCTCAAAAGGACCCTAAATGACTGTTTAACTGCATTTTCCCCAGTGTAACAGATATAATTGATTTTTAAAAAAGCGCATTAGAAAAATTAGGAAAGGCCTAGCCCAATTTTCCAGTTTGATGGGAATATTTGTGATGCTTAAAATATTTATCCAGTTCAAAGCCAAAACTATCCTTCGCTGGGGCTGAGATGATTGAGTTGCATTTGTTTCAAAGACAGAAAAAAGACAGAAAGTTTAAGAAGTGACCCGTTTTATTTCTAAATTCTCTTCATGGAACTATTTGGAATATTTGCATTCTGTAACACAGAAATAACAAACAGTATAAAGTATTACAAATTACAAAGCAAAAACAGTAAGGTCAATACGTCTTTCATACAGTTATGAAACTAGAGCGATTGGCCCACATTTTACAAAGTATAACTTAAATCAATGTACATTCTTCAGATTTTGAGAGCAGTGACTTGCAGAAAATCCTTATTTACAACCAGATAAACTCTAAATTATGTTTTCAAGGCATTCCTTACTGTCTCAATAATTCAAAAGGATTGGAGTAAATGAAATTGGGCTTATACATTTCTGCCTTGCAGCACAAGCCTCAGGGTTTTTTTTTTGTCACAGATTGGCATTTCGTAAAGAATAAAATCCTTTCAGTTTAAAACAACGCAGAAGAAAAAAAAATGTGACATTGGGGGCATCTGGAAGGCCTGTATTTCATCAAGCCTTCATGCTTCATGTCCATTTTGTTGACTTCCTACCAGACTTGACAACTTTTGATGATCTCTCTCATTTGTTTTATTGCATCTATGGAGGAATCCTTGAGTGCCAGTCCCAGTAAGACAGGCCTGTTGCCGGCTTCTTGCGACACAAACGTTGCCAGGTTTTTGGCACAAACATGTGTCAGTGGCTGAAAATAGAAACACAAATCAGGTGTTAGATTATTACATACAGAAATGCTGCAATGTAACATATGTTTATCAGAAGAAAATGAATTAATGAAATTGATGTCTACAATCCTTTTAAAATGTGCAAAGGCCTGGCCTTCACTGATTGCAAGAATCAGACAAAAGATATCTGGCCTTGACTGATAAAATGAAGAAATAACAGCTGTGACACTTTTCCCACACACACCCCTATCCATTTACTCTACATCTGATATAATGTTCATCAATATTCCTATTTTCTAATTAACATACAAACCAGTTTTCACTCTTTATAAACATGTTGTTTTCCTTAAGTGTATAGCAAATCATTATCTCATATCTTTAAACACTGAGGGTTTTACAGCTATCAGCTCACTTTCCAAATCATTTCACACTGTGAACAAGTTGGCCAGAAAAAAAAAAGACTTTTCCAATCACATTCTGTGCTCTTGCCATCGCATATGTGGTAGATAGTTATAACTTGCCTTTACTGCCATGCAGCAGTATTGATTGGGCCATATTCCACACATATCATGAGAAAAGTAATTCAGGTCTTACAATATGACTTGATTCTATTTTAATGAAACCCCTGATGGGGTTGTAGCAGGTTATCTGGCTGCTGTGTAATCCAGTAAACTTGACAATAGCAGAGATGAAGACTCAGCTGTTGACATAGTGCTTAATTACATTACATAGTAGTATTCAATCACGGTCATTCATTCAGTCCGTGTGACGGCGCTTCAACACTGCATCCCTCCCTGACTCTAAAACCATACACTTTACAAGAAAGTGAAAGTATTGTCTTTTTAAAATGACCAGAAGAGTGAAAAAAAAACAAACTGTATGTCTTGTCAACCCCACAAGCAAACCTGTATTGATGATCCATGTCCAGCACTTTATGCTGGTTAGAAAATGACCTGCTCATGCAGAGCTGAAATAGGTTTCCTAAGCAGTTCAGAACCAATCTCACCTGCCCTTTCACAGCATGAAATGAGTTACCTTGTGTTACAACAAGTCTGTCTGATGTCCTGTGAAGAAGTCTATATCACACTGATTCAATATTTATCTGAACAATTTCAACCAGCGTACCTCATCTTTTCCCAGCAGTACTTTGGTGGAGAACATTGGGGTGCTGATATCATTAGATCTGGAGTCAGGTGTGACAGATATCAATGTCCCGATTTTGCCGTACTGAGTGAGGACTACGAATATGTAATTGCTGAACTCTGTACAGACGACCTGTGTTGAAACTCCATTGACTTCTTTCTCCGTTTGTCTCGACCTGATGATGGGCTCAGTAGAAGACATTTTGTTAATCCTGGGGAAGAAAAAGACACAGGAAATGGTACATGAAGATTATTTGTAAGATTATTCTGCCAATTTTGTTCTTGATTAATCAATTATCTGATTAATAAGTTTGGCTATAAAATGTGAGAAAATAGGGGAAATGCCTAGTATAACTTCCCAGAGCCCATGGTGACAAGGAAAACCCAATCATATCAGTTTACTATTATATGTGACCAAGAAAATATTTGGTATTTTTGCTTGTAAAATAACTGAAATGAATAATCAGTTATCAAAACAGTTGCCAAATCATTTTCTGTCAAATGACTAATCAATTAATCTACTGATCATTTCAGTTCTAATTGTTTGACAAGACAATTAACACCACAGACATATTTGTTTTCTCTAAGTGTGGAAGTAATAAGTAATTAGTTATAACATTTTATTGGTGTAGGTTTGTTGTATAATGACCTACATTTAACACTACAAATACTGCATGAGAGCAAATGAAAAACCTCTCCAGTGAGCTATCTCATTTTTAATATTAAAAGGGACTGCCCTGTGTTGCATCCTTCAGATAAGTCTATTGTATATTTTCAGATTTTACATATTTCGCCTTTAAACATTGCACTTATTTGTAAAATACGTGGAAATAATCTCATCATGACATGCGATTCAAACAAGTTATATTGGGATTTTCAGACTGTGACGCAGCACATTGTTAGCGGCTAAGTAAAGAAAGCAAAGGACGGAAGTATTTGAGAATTGTGTCCTCACTAAAATTCACATCCCACCACCTGCAGAGAGAAGCTATTGTTTTGTTACTTTCCAGCGGGATAGTGAAAGAAAACCTCCGCAGAGGTGATGCTGGTCTACGGGGAAGTACTGACATGCAGAGGCTAAAGTTAGCTACACAGCTACTGTTAGCCTCAGCTGTAAATCTTCACAGTTGACATTACAATGAACCGACTTTCAGCGTCGGTGTAAAATAAAAAATCCTCACCCTGTTTCTTCGTCTGTGCACAGTGCAAACCTTCTTCTGCGCTGAGACACTTCACTTTCAGCAACTTCAGTAGCGCTCTGTCATTCAGCCTCCACCAAAAACAAACGTGCCACGTTCTATGCGTATCTGTGCGTGATGACGTCAGCTGAAGCCACGTCTGACTTCCGGGTTAGTCTCTGGCTCAATTTTTTTTTTCATCAGAGGATTCTTTCATTATGAAAAGCTGAAACAAGACATTTGAGGTTTTATGTGTCGGCATAATTGGAAAATAGCTTGATTCTGATTCTGATTATTTTGTTAAAATCCAACAACTACAGCTCCCATGAGGCTTTTCAGTGGCTAAGACTCATGTACATTACATATTGCCAAATAAAATCATAGTTGATAGAAATTATTGTTTCTGACTAAATCTGACTTGTTTTGGATTTGATTAAATTTACAGATTTGGTAAATGATTTTGCAGTTATTATTTCTAGATTAGTGCAAAGGCTTTTGTGATGTGAGACATCCATTTGTATCATTTTTACACACATAGTGGCTCCTTTTGTGAGAACATCCTAAGTAATATCTAATTGAATGAAAAACTGAGAATATAGAATGAAAGTATGGAAATTCTGAATGAAACTCTCTGGTGACCATAGTTTTAGTTGAAAAAACAGTGAAACTATCATTTAAGGTAGATTTATTGGTAGGTATCTTTTCATAATACATTTCTTGTCCTTGGCATTGTCCTCACAATAAACCTTCCTTACAGGTTCACCACAAATTCACAGTAATAAAATAAATTTGTTGTTGAATTTTCTGTTTTTGCCTGAAGTTTGCCACAAAGTGCACTTTGTCTTTGTTTTTCTCATAAATAATTTTCAAGTCTCCAGCATTGTTCACAATGCATGATGACACTTACTCTGTATTGTAATTTTCCCAGAAATGACTCTGATGAAGTGAGGATGCTTTGACTGAACTTAAATTAAGTATTATCAAGAGTGAATTTCTTTAAATTTAAAAATAAGCCGATCCTCTGCCTTGGTACGTTTCAGTGATTTTAAGTAACAGAAACAACTCTTCCAAAGCAAGAAACTGCAGAAGTAAGATGTTTTTTAATTAACTGTAAATGGAGCTTTAATTTTAAGAGCAGATAAAGTCTTGCTTTTCATTTCTATTCTTATTCTTTTTATATTTAGCAGTGAGTTTTATTTAATAGTGGCACTTTACACCTCATGAACACATGCATAAACCCTTTGTTTACTGGGAGAGATGTAAAATGTTCATGGCACTATGACATGAGGAAAAACCAATATGTAGAGGAGGATAGGAGAAAATTTTCTTGACTGCTTGTATCTGGCAGTGCAAAGACTTTTATGATGACAAATAAAATGGAAGTATTTTCGAACTGCATTCAAATGCTATATGTAGGCTATGCAAGGACAATTTAGTAGGACTTTTCCATTTTGGCTTCACATTGGCCAACTACAGCAGTCACATCTGCTTTTACAGCTACAGGAGAGGCGAGCAGTTGAGGAATTTTCACTGTTAGCAAAAGTGCTTGCATGACTTTTTTTTTTTTTCCAGGTGGATGTGAGGCTCCACTGAAGTCTGCGAGTGCTGCATCAGGCTGATCCAAAGAAGCCATCCCTATGAACATGACACATTCACAATGTCAAATAGAGCAGACTCAGCGGAATTGTTATGCACTCTGAGTAGGCAGCAGTAGGTATGAAATTGGTTGGACCGCTCCCTATACTCTCTGGTTGGCCATCTGTGTCCTTGACTGATCATTTTGATCTAAACAAAATTGTAATGCAAATATCAACATACAATATTTCAGCATTGCTTGTAATGCGATGTAATGCAGCTAGAGTCAAAGTCAAAGAGAAAAGATGGGGAAATCTTCGAAAGCACAGAATAAAACTACATTCAGAACTGATATTGCCACTTTAATATAAAAATGGATATTGAGAATGTAGAAGTCCAGACTATTCAGATTATTCCATCACTGCGTGTCATCCTGAGAATATCTCTATTCAAGCCTATGGCCAAGAGGGGTTTTGTTTTCTTTTTCACAAAAAAAGTTTTTGTTTAGCTCTCTCATTCTTTATACAGTAACACCTCTGTTGGAACGCTGTGGGAGAAATCCTGTCATGTTCTTCTCTTTAATTAAAGGTCACACTTTATATGGTTGTGTTTCAAAGGTGAAATTTCAGATTTCTGAAAATGACAAAAGTAAGGCAGAAAACATGTTCATGTGAACAAGCAACAAACAAAAACGGTTTTGAAATAAGGCCACAGCGATGTAATGAAGATGTTTAATTAATGATGACATTATACTATGCCTTGCAATGAATAGGAATTACTATTACATGAGGCATGCCATTCAGTCTTGAAAGCAGAAATTTCCACATACATATTGACAAACAACAATATGCCCCCCTTGGCACTTTTTATACATCATAGTTTAAAACACCAGAACAGCTTCATAAAAGTTACACAACATATTCATGAAGAATTAATTCATATGAGGTTGAATCAAACATCCTCATGGTCCTTGTAATTTTAATGAACATCAACAATAGTATAAAAATACATGTGTTGTAAAGCTGTTTCTAACATGTTGTATACTTCTTTCCCTCATTTTCCATATCATTGCTTTTGGTTGGACATCTCCAGATTCACAAATTCACATTAGCTGCTGTTCAGGGACTAAGTAAATGAGTTCTACTTTCATATTAGTCATTCCAAGTAATATTTCTTTGTGAATTACTGAGGCCTTGCTTTGCATAATGCATTACAGTAGACTCACACTAATGGTTACAGTGGCTGTTTCAGGGGTTCAAGGGTCCTTGAGCTGTTTCCAGGAAAATGAGCAGTAGTTAATTCATTATAATGTGATACATGTGAAGATAGTACTGGTTGAGAATAATTAAGTGAATGTTTTTCAAATCAGAGGCTTTGTACTCTTCCTTCTCTCCGTTCCTCTGCTTGCCGCCCAAACATCTTCCAAATCATCTGACATCAGAATCAGAATCAGCTTTTTGGCCAAGTATGTGTACACATACAAGAAATTTTACTTGCTCTCAATGCACTTACTTAGGTAAAAGTAAACCTAGAACTATTATGTACATACGAGTCGATAAAAAATAGATGCATATATAAATATATATATATAAAAAACAACAATGAACAACAACATAAAGTGTCTATATACAAGTCAAACCGTTTTTGCAAATTGTAAACAAGAATATGATAGTGCAAAGAGTGCTGGAATAAATATTGAATGAATGACATGTTGACAATAGTAGCCTTGCAGCTACAGTGAATGCACAGGCATTGGACGGCCTTGATATCAGAATCTTTGGATTATATATCAGAGGAGGGCAGGCTGTGATGTTGGTTGTGTACTCATCAACATGTATTTTGGATGGCCCTCTGACATGTCAAATGTAGGAACCAGATGCACTGTTAAACATGTCTTGGAGGACATTGTTGAAAGGTATTGTTTCATGATCTTCCTTTGGGCTATAAAAATGCAACAAACGGCAGCTGTATCCCAAAAGTTGAGCGTTGGTGTCACACAGAGAAAAAGAAAGTTTGACTGTCACACATTTCCAAAGGAGTTGATGGTGCTTAAGGGTTCTCAATTTTTACAAACACATCCCATCTCTGTGTCTGTGTGACTAGTCAAGCATTTTCTCTGTGTCTGTCTGTCTCACACTCAGACTCTGTGTGTCAAAATGTCATCCCAGATGAAAATCGCTTATTTGCTGGATGAGGCAGTTCCTGCCCATCAACACCCTGCATTTCATCCATTTCATCTTCACATTCAAATGTGTTGCATGCGTTTGTCTCATCAAGTCTCTTTGGTACAGACTGAATACATATCATGCAGGCTCACATTTCTCTCTTTACACATACTACCTCAATCATCATTTATTTCAATACATCAGCCAAAGTGGAATCGAAACATTTTCCTCACACCTGCCTTGCAAAATCAGAGACACTCATAGAGGTGGATGGGGGCAAAAAGCTACCATCATGCCTCAGTATATTCCATAGTCGCAAATTCTCACACTCACACACATACATACACACACAATTATTACCCTTGTGGCCACTAGAGTGCTGTGCTGTATTACAGATAGAGCTCAAAAGTGACTTTACCATGACATTTGAAATCCCACTCATGCCACTTGGGATTAACCACTGGGACTAGTTTCCATTAAGTGTTTTTAAAATAAAGACAAACCAAAGGGGAAAAAACAAAATGTTCAGGGCATTTGTTATAAAAGCATAAGCAGACTGTGATTTACTGTAGCTTTTCTGCCTGCAGACCACCCAATTGCAATCATTTAGTTTCTGTATGGTTTTATGATTTATTTCAGTTTAGTTAGTTTTTTTCTTTGAGATAAAACAAAATCAGTGTGAATAAGACTAATTAAAGAGGCAATTTTCAAGATTTGTATAATCCAGTAGCAGAAGATGACCATAATCTGGGGGGGATTGGAATTAATAACAATGATTACTTTACCAACCGAGGAATCACTTTCCAACTGTACAACAACAATAATCTCTGCCTGTTGAAATCCCATGTTTGACCATTCTCCCATCTACGTTCCATTTATTTTCAACTTCTCAACAGTGGAGGACACTAAATTATTAACATTAAGTGTTGAGCAATGCAAGGCATTTCATTCTCAAGCCCAAAATGCACACGACAAAGCCATTTTATTCCAGTATACTGCACCATGAAAGAGGTTAGTTCTTATGTTTCACAAACCGTAGTCAAAGGCACCATGTTTCTATAGTTTGTCTGCTGGCTTGAATGGGTTGTGACTGACAGAAGGCAGATCCAAATATTTTGGAGAGGAAAACAGAAATCAGAGAGGCAGCAAAGACACCTCCCACCCTGTCTCATCTCATCTCTTCACAGTGTTCCAGAAATGCACACACTGAATCGTGACTGGAACATCTTTTAGTCAGTAAAAGTTTTTGGCTTAATGTTTGTTTATTATGTTTATTACATTACTCTTTAAATCATACACAAAAGCAGAGGTGACATAAGAAACTTGCTGTAAATTCCATATAACCAATGGAAAAAAAGGTTTCTAACAACTGCATAACAACATTTATCAAGTGCCTTTGCATATTTGATGTTCATCTGCAGCACACAAGTTTGAAGTTTAGAATATATATATAATTAGAGTCAGAAATTTGAGGCAAATGCTGGTTCTTTCATTTTTTTTTGATGTCTTTATTATAGATGAAGATCCTCTGCTCTACTTTTTTATGAGTGGCAATGGGCAGTGAAACCTGCACTTATGAATGTACAAACCAGTAGCCAACTTGTAAAAGCCTCCCCCAAAGCGGATGCAGAGGCAGAAATTAATACTTCAAGGTTTAATAAAGTTAATACTTTGGAAGAAACAAACGTAGCATGCTGAGGTAATCTTTTAATCCAACTATGATCCGATTAGGCTGTCAAATAACATAACTTTCAGCTGAAAGTTTCTCTACTTAACACACAAATAATATCTATTACCAGCGTTTGTACTTATCAGGGTCATATGTTTGTTTTAATGATTTAGTGAGGTTTAATTTATAAACTTTGCATGAACAGACAGATAGTCTTACTGGCACCATAATGGCCCCATTTCATGCAGATTTTGGTAACGCTTCTCAGACAGTACACATGGTAAGTACCAACTTATTTATTTAAGTTTTTAAGAAAGAATCAGAAAATTATAATATATTGTTGTGTGGAGTTTATAAAACAACTGCTTAAATCTTAACCACAGGGAAAAACTAACAAAGGTTAATTTAAACCCAAGTAAAAATTAATTTAATATTGGAAATGTATTCTACATATTTATTGAATTCTATGCTTGTCAATAATTACAAATATACAAAAAGACAAATTTGACATTTTTGCATGTTCAACTGACCTGCTGTCTACTGACTAAAAGGCTATTGAGGTATAATCAGTGTCAAAGTACATCTTCCTTTCCAGGAACCTTCGTATGAATAACAGTTACATAACAGTTCCCTTATAGCAGATTTTTAGGACACCTACAGGCAATTTAGACTCATCATTTAACCTAACCTGCATGTCTTTGAATGGTGGGAGGAGGCTGGAGTACCTGGAGAGAACCCATGCGGACACAGGGAGAACATGCAAACTCCACACAGAAAGGCCCCAGCCGACCTCTTGCTGTGAGGCGACAGTGCTAACCACAGCATTCATACAACATATGGTTTACTATCACGGTTGCCTTTAAATACAGTATATTGTTGTTTTGTACTGAGTATGTCTTGTATAATTTAAATGTCATTTACACAACATATATAGTATACCAAAAGAAAGTTAGCTGTCTCAAGTAATTTGCTATCTTGAGATGAAGCTGCTGCTAACATTTATTTTTTCACAAACCACAGAGTGAGAGAGGTACAAAAAGGTAAGCATCACATTCATAGTAACTTAGTTTTTATGTAAAATGTGTCTTTTGTGCTTACTAAATAGCTTTGCAGTGTAATTTATAATGCACATGTGGAAGTGGAAGAGATAGCCTATTATTGTCCTGTTATTGTCATGATACAGTAAAAACAAAAGGGACCCTGTTGGGGAAAAATACTGACTTGCATATTTCAAAAAATAATTTATATAAAATAATAACTAAACTAAACTAATCAGTGTAAACATGCTTTTGATATGTTTTTTAAAGATCTCCATTTCACTGCAGTTAACATATGAATGAATCAATTTATGAAATATCCATACTGAAAGAAAGGGTGGAATATATTCATAGACAGGAGTGAAGGTGGGAACTCTGTGCACTATTTATATTTCCATCATCATGTTGAAAGTGAAACCTTGTCATTTGGTTGCAAGTTGCAAGGTGTTATATAACTGGTAACCCTTTAGCACCTTCAGATTCCTCAGTATTCAGGTCAGCAGTGGATGTAAACTTTGCTTGTCCTTGTTTGTAGATTACACAAGAAACATCCTTGTTAGTCTCGTCTGCAATATTTGGCTAATGTTTTTATATTTAGAGTGAAAAACCAGATCTTCACCTTTTGAGCAAGAATATTTGAATAATTAACAGCATAGAAGACTTGCTTTAAACAAATTGCTCTCATCTTAGGGGTACTTAAGATATTAAGTGCTTCACATTTTCACTGTTCTCACACATTAAGCAACAGTATTTGGTCCTCAATCTTGTATTTGGAGTATGGTCATTAGTAATGACCATAAATCATTACTAATGACCTCCATTAAGTCTTAACTTAGTTTATCTTTGTCCATACATGTTTGCTGTGCTTTGCTGTGCAGAATATAATAGTTAATACAAGATGGAATTAATGTCATCGAAGACAGGAGATATTGATGGATTTCACTGACACTGTCTAAATAGTTGAACATATTTGGTTGATGAGTTCATTAACGGTAATCAGTTTCAACTGCCTCTTGACACGTGCATGTAAATGAAACATAAGTAGCGTGCCCTTTAGTGTTGTTTAAATTTTCACACAAATGTATCACCTGATTAATTCAAATAACTTTGTTCATTTGTGCCACTGATTATCTGCCTGGTCTGTGATGCAGCACCTCATTAGATCAGGACAGCCAGAAGGCATTCATAGCAGTCTAACTGAGAAATGAAATTCCAAACAATTAATATTGATATTCAGCAGCATGATGTGCAGCAATATAATTCCTAATTAAATTATTAAATGTACACTGAAACCTATTTGAAACTTCAGTACACTTCTTGAATGAAAATGGTGAAGCTGTGAAGAAGAATTCAAGGTATAATTTTACGCCAGCAATGCACTCCAGCCATCACAGCTGAAATTAATAAAGTGCACTTTACTTATTCTGGCGGACAACAGAAAAATTGCAGAGGTGAAACTATAAAAAGTACATCCCATGTATTTTCACAGATGGTAATGGGGAAGAGTAATTTTTTTCTTGACGCCTCAGGAACTGGACTCAAATGGCATCCATTCATTTTCCACACTGTCGCTGAGTAGCCCCATGGAGAATTCACCCCACACCTTCAAACTCCGTTGATACTAGGACACTCCACCTAACCTTAAAAACAATAGGCATGCACACACATCTTCCAAATCACGTCTGGCGGTTTAAAAAACAAACTCTGCTTGTGAGAACGTGTACACTGATGCAAACTCTCCACAACTTGCATCAGGGAGGGCCATAAGTCAGGAGTAGAAAATATCCACATTCACTAGGAATTTTGTTGGTAGGACATAATGGTAAAATATTGAATTTTAAATATCTATTTATAGGATTGTTGGGAGACAGTGGCTCTAATGCATGTGTGGAGCATAGACAATAATTATATTATATAGTTATTTGACTTATTAGGTGTTCACTCCAGTAATATTTTAATTGGAATGACTAATGAGCTGTATGTGTGAAAGGAAATCACATCCATTGATATTTTTTTACTCTTGGATGTTATCAGTCTGCCATGGTTTATAGATTCCAAAGGTTATTTTCTGATTAAATTATTTACTTTTTTTGTTGTACCCACTCAAATTCCCTCTTCTAACTAAATTTTCTTCATTTCCCAGGATGACTTCCAGCAGCCCTCAGGGGAACGGACATGAAGTGCTTTTAATCAAGGGTGGGTGGTCATGTAAATACAGCTGGTCAATCCACTAGATTGGAGCAAGTCTGCTGTATGTGACTGTTGATTAAAACAGACTTTTGTATTGCTGCAAGCTAAGGCTTCTGCTGGTGAAAAAATATTGCTCTGGCTCTTCTACAATGGACTTTCCCCTGTATAACTATTCTCTTTGATGCCAAAACTGATCAAAATGTGATGGTTACCACTGACATTCTGCAGATCACGACAGTAAATGTCTTTACTGGAGACATTTCAATGTATTGTTTATATTGTTCTGTGTTTGGACACCAAGTGTTTATGTGTTTATGACATCTAATTACTCAGAGATGTGGACCTTATATTGGCAGAAAAGGGAGATTCAGTACCAAACATTTGAATAGGGGGCAGGACTGGAGCACATTTTTTTCAGTGTAATAAATGAATGCCAAAAAATCAACTTTAAATATTCTAATATAACAGTGAGCTCTTCATGTGGCTATACAAAATATGTCTTTAGCGATGTTGGAAATCTATGGCCACATGTTGCAGAGAAAACTTGAAAGTGAGAGTGGGAGGTGATTTGCACATTTCAGAATACCTGGAGCAGTGAAAACTGAAATACAACTTTTCATCACTTTATTCAGATTAGTCATATTCATGCTGCTTTCTAAGAATCATCCTTCAGGTATATATATACTGTATATAAACTAATTGTATTCCATTTTTGTTGTTGCTTTTGATTTGGTTATGGCAATAATGTCCTAATTGGTCTGCATTTTCTAAGCATAGGCACAAATAGAAGCTAATTTACTTGTTATTGTTCTTGTACAAATCATTTTAATCTGGACAATTAAAGAACTATGTGCTAAAGCAGCTCACTATGGAGTAGTGCGAAGGTGACTACATGTTTAAAGACTTGGTCGTCAATTGAACATGCTGAGACAAATCCCTAAAGAGGTAGGAAATGAGGAGCTTTAAAATGTGGAGCAGTATGAAACTCTCTACTTTCTACTCTGACACTAGAAAGGATAATTCACTGTGATTAATTCACTTAACACCCCAGGAAACAAACAAAAAAAAAGAATTATGCAGGTTAATGAAGTACATAATACAAGATACGGTAGCTTGTCAGATCTCTCACATCCAGGCAGGGAAAGGGGTGGTATTTCACGTTGGATCAAAACATACATGATATGCATATTTCAGAGAGCTGAGAGTTCTCACCCATGCATTACTGTTGAGAGGCGATTCACATCTGAATACTTCATGTGACGAAGTGATCCCATTTGTGAGTCCGCTGTACATTTGGTGCAGGCCGAAGGTTCAGCCAGCATGGCTTCTGTGAGAATGGGTGATTTTAATTTTCCTGCCCAGATCAGCCTCTGCACAGAAGTCAATTTTTCAGTAGTCTATCAGCATTGCTGCCTGGGAAGAGGCTTGTCACAGGGAGCTCTGTTGTCTGTCTTTGTGTACGATGGGAGAGCAACTGAGGAAGGTTTTGTCAGCAGACAAAGAAACCTTTTAATCACAGATGTGGTCTCAAAAGAGAGCAGCAGGTTCATAATGTTTGGGTTGCTGCAGGTCCTCATCTAATATTCTTAAAGATGGAAAACATTGTGAATAGATTTTGGGCTGAGCAAGGGAAATTAAATCTGTAATCTACAAGCAGTCTCAACAAGCATTCCTCATTATAGCACAGACATTCTTTTGAGAGCTGGTATCCACTTTTGTAGTTGTGGTGGGTGTTTCAGTGCTGCTGTTGTGTGTCATTTTGCATGATTTATCACCAGTGTGATGACTGCTCACATGCATTGAGAATAGTGTCAGGACTTTACTTAGAAAATGCAAAAGAAAAATGAACTGAAATGGGCTTACTTCTTCAATATATGACGTTTATGCTAATTTGAAATGAAGATCCTCATTTTGAAATACCAGCCTTTATTAAGCCTTTTACATTTTGCCCACCATCGTAGATTTTAGTAGCAGTATTAATCTCACATTTGGCTGGTATTCAGTTTGTTGTTTGATGAATGCATGAGAGCATTTGGGTATTGTTTTTCATGGGACATAATGGGCACAATATTTTACAGTGACATGGCAATGTCTTTGTAAGCGGACCACCCTTCATTCATTCATCAATCTGGGTCCCTGTGTTTGATGACTGGGTGGCATTTTGTTAAGACTGAGTGCAGGTATGGTGGCAGGTCTGGGATTCTGCCTTGGCATTATTTAGAACAGCAGGAGGCACACAAATGCATTGCACACACCTGAGAAAAGGTCACAGAGAAAAATGGAGAACAGCGGCAAATTGCCTCTCCATCCCATTACTGGTCTTTGTTTCCACAATATGTTACCCAGTCTGCCACACTGGAGGGCCGATGTGAACTATGGGCTCTGACTTATGGGACGAGAACTTTGACTGTGTTACATTAATCTGGTCTGGGTGTTTTCCACTTGTCAACGAATTCTTTGTTTTACCTCCTCAGGGGAATAAGGAATAATAGAAGGGTGATAAAATTATTTATTACCACTTGTTTAATTTTTGATTTTGTGGTTACCTAACATCAAGGTTTGACTATATTGATAATTGTGAGTTCATAATGTTTGAAGTGACAGCCATGAATATGAGTTATAAAGTGTTATGGTTTATATTTAATACACTGAATAATTGTGCTGCAGATTAAAAATGCAGTTTGTATAATGCAAAAAAAAAAAAGAAAAGAAATCATAAGATATGACTGTTGAAATTCTTCCTCAAATGGAGCTGCTCAGTGGCTCAGATCAGAATGTAATACATGTTTGTATTTACTTCATTTTGCTATTCTGTTTCTGTATAGACAGCCTGAAGTCCTGATGTCATCTCCAGGCTAGCCTCTGTTCCACTAGCTTCTGTAACAATGCAATGTCTCGCTGAGCATTTCTTTTATTGGTCTTTCTGAAATAATGAGGCATGTTCCTGGGGTTTACTTTCCATATCCTAAGACAAATTGGCATCCACTACAGCACTTGCTATTAGAAGTTGAAACTGTTGTAATTCTAAGTTAAACGATTAATTTGTTAGCGTACAAAAAAACTACAGTTCCCATGAAAATGTACCAGCGCAGTAGCACAGGTACACGTCATTGTAAGTACCCATGCTTGGTTTTGCCAGTATCAATCATATCTACTCACTCTCTCCTCTGAAGTCATTTTTTCCACTTTTTAGCTGTTATCTCTGCTGTCCAAACACGTCTACAATGTTCAGACCTCGTCGCCCTGCTATTGTTACAGACATGTCAGCCTTGAAGACTTTACTTGCTCATGAACTCATGATCAGTCTGTCAAAGTGGTGACATTTAACCTGCGATGGTCCAGGACGAAGGAGAAATGGTGTTCAGTAAAGGTAGCTAAAAACAGAGATTTAGTAAACAATCATCTTAGATTGTTTTTCAAAAAATAACCATCCTTGTGGTGAGCACACAACATACTGGACTTGACTCCAGAGACCAGGATCTGCATCCTGAGTCCCGTCTGTGGTTAGGTTTAGCCAACAAAAGCACTTTGTTTAAGGTTAGAGAAACATTATGCTTTTGGTTAAATGTTGATATCACACTGTGTTTCATGATTCAAGTCGCTGTGAACTTTTTCTGTATTAAACCAAGACCACGATTTTTCCTCAATCTTAACCAAGTGCTGTGATTGCCCAAACATAACCATAAAATACTTAAATAATGCTGTAGTTGTTATGAGCCGATATTGGTTTGTAAGTAGGGCTTCAACTAACAATTAATTTCATTATTGAAATTATTATTTATTATTATTTCATCTCCTTATTATTCTCCCAAACACTCAATTATTTATTTTCTTTATAAAATGTCAGAAAATAATGAAAATGGCCTGTTATGATATCCCACAGCCCAAAGTTATGTCTTCAGATGTCTTGTTGTGTCTGACCAACAGTCCAAAACCCAAAGATATTCTGTTTACTATCATGTAAGACAAAGCGAAGCATCAAACCCTCACAGCTGAGAAGCTGGAACCAGTAAATGTTTGGCATTTTTGCTCAAAACGATGACTAAATGACTAAAACCATTATTCGATTATCAAAACTGTTGTTGATTAATTTTCTGTCAATTGATTGATTCATTAATCAACTATTTGTTTCAGCTCTAATTGTAAGATCGGGTGTTTTGGCGGAAAACTAATGAAACACGTTGTCAATCCCCATTTTATTGATACATTCAATATTATGCCAATATTGTTTCTAATATACTATTACATATTTGTTGCATTTGTTAAAAGGTGCAATAAGTATGATTTTCTTTCTTCCCTACCACAGAAGAACATTTTGAATGTGTGCAGGTTTCATAAGTTAGTTAAATAAGTAATGACACAGTAATTTTCTCGCTAAAAAGATTTTCCACTTTTAAAAAACACTTTTCAGCCTGTTATCCCTGCCCTCTGGACTTTCAAGATACTCCGCACTCATCTTCAACACTCCAAGGTCAGTGATTACTCAATATCCCTTTTAACTACTTTCTAAAATGCTCAATGTTTTATGTTACGTGTTACAACCGGACGTCATTAACTTCTTGAATAAGCAAGAGCCTACATTCAAGTTATCCTTTAAGATGCTGTGATTTTGTGTAACTCAGAAAATCAAGCTTCCCACCAGCCTGATTTTTAATTCTCCTTTAGCGCTCCACTAAATTAACAACATGGCTGGAGCAATTCACAATGGGAGTGCACTGCCTGTCATCATTCACAAAGGCATCAGAGCATCAATGGAACACTGTGTGTGTGTTTGTGTGCGTGTGTTGTATGTGTGAGTGTTTGGAGGTGCAAAGAGTGAGAGGGTAGTGGCTGATGAGGTTAGGGAGGTGTGAACCTCCGCAGGTCTCTGTGGTGTTTGCTTTGGTTTACAATCCATTTTGAAAAGACTTCCAGCAAAGCCCCAAATGTTCAAGGCGGTGTTTCTTCGAGTGTACCCAGTGTCCAGGGCTCGTCATGCACACAGAGCAAAAAATCTGCCAGTTTAATGTGCTCACTGAACAAGAACATTGTGTTTGACTTCAGCTGTTCTTATCTGCCCCTTGGTAGTATCCTTCTCACATTCTAATTTACTTTCCACTGAAAGGCATTTTTGTTATTAAATTATTCAAATGAAGACTGCCACAGTATATGAAATAAACTTAAAGAGAATGGGTTAAGATTCCACTTTAGGCAATATTGGTTTAAAATAATTTAAAGCAATAGCCCTCAAACCATCAAGGAGACAAAAAAAAAAAAAAACAAGCAATCAGACCCATTCAGTGGTCATGTGGAAAATAAAAACCCTACTTGAAGAACATTTACCTCAGTATATCACTGTTTAACGAGTGTCGACAGAATTACATACAGGGTGTAGGAGACTCAGGTAATGCTAGTGTAAATTATTGTAGCCTACACGTTACCACACACAGTATTTGATTATTGTATTGGTTTGATTGTATTGGTGAAATGAGTAGTTATTGGACAGTTATACCACAAACACAAATCGGCCGACAAACCAAAAAGTCAACTCAATTGCACTACTTGAACTTACAAAAAATAGTTCACCAGTGTCCCCTCTGTACAGTCAAGAAGAACAGCGAGCAGGCTTTCAGACCGAAAGCAGGCCTGATTTAA
The DNA here is from genome assembly GCA_008360985.2 of Macquaria ambigua. NCBI lineage: Eukaryota > Metazoa > Chordata > Actinopteri > Centrarchiformes > Percichthyidae > Macquaria > Macquaria ambigua. The sequence continues at coordinate 30,991 of VMKM01000137.1, forward strand.
AACAAAGCAAAGGGCTGCGTTGGTGGGGCATGTTGTTAAAGGTACTGACAAAAAATATGATCCAGGAAGTCCAGTTTCTGTGAATGAGGTCAGTATTTGATACTAAAACAATACATTTTGAGTGGAGTATCACTTTAAGGGACACATGATGTTATCCTTTTGTTCATCTGGAGGACCAGACAGCTTTATCTTGCATTATATTTGGTTCAACAAAAAAACATTTGAGTTGCCTGACACTAGCTGCTGGGTTGGGCCCACTGTGTGAATTTCAGTCCTTTCATGAGAACATTACATGACAGACCATCACATCATATGAAGGTTTTTGAATAGTCACCTGTTGCTGTCATTTGGATCTGTGAAGAGCTAGTGTAGTGAGCCAAAAACATAAAAGCACAACAACAAAGCAGACATTTTGACAGGTTATTGCAACATCTGTGCTGTGCAAAAAGACAAAAAAAAGCTGTTTTTAACTGGTCAGATCCCAATTAAGTTACTGGATCTGCATTGTGAAAAAGTAAAATACTTCACATTGGATGACGTAGAGGAAAAGTAAGAGTGTGGAAGGTGGTGGATGGACATGTAACACCTTCAAGTTTGAGACTGGAGACCAAGGTTTGCGTCCTGTTACAGATACACAGTTAATAATTCATGTTGGCCTTTTTTATTTATGTGAACAGTCTTTCCCTGAGCTGAACTGTCTTTAGTTGCCTACCTTAACCCCAACCCAACTAAACTCACTAAACACACGCAGATACTGTAGAAATAATGAATGTCAAAAAAGTTGGCATTAAATATACATCAAGATTTTGCATAATTGTCATCATCAGTGTTCTGTTTGGGTTGACAACTCCCATCGCAATAAAGCCAGTGTTCAGCATTACTGTTACAGCGCATTTGGGAATATATTTATATTTGGGAATATTACGAATTAAAAGTCTCTTCTGAATACCTCCAACAAAATGGCTGTAGAATCACCAAAGGCGAATGGCAACAATTTCTGTAACAAATTTTTTACAACACTTCATCCCCAGGAAGCTGTAGAAAAATGTTAACTTTGCTCCAGCTGAAAGTGAGTTCAGACCCCGGAGCTCTTCAACAATTAATTAGAGATTTCTAATGATGGAACCATAGTTATGAATAATCCATGACTCAAACCACAGGAGTTAGCATAGCCTCGAGGGAGATCAACAAGCAGGCTTATTGTAATTATGATCATTCTTATTTCATTTATTTATTTTGCAGTATTAACCTTTGCTATCTACCCTCTGCTGATAAAATCTGTTTGCACTGAGCTGATTTCAAGGCTCAAGTCACGCATTAACAAACAGTTTAGTCAACAGTTGCTTGTCATTAGCAATCAGTGAGGTATTTGATTTGATGAACTACAGTGTTCACATTAAAAAATATATTTTTCTTTTAAATGTATCCAAATCCATTTGGTCTGTTTTCACCTGTTTTTGGATCTGTGGGTTCATTTATTATCACAGGAGGACTTGAGTTCGAGCATGTGAAATCAGTGGTCGTCAATGTGAGTTAAGTGAAACATAAAATAGAACAATCACTACCAGGAACTGCACCTTTCTTATTTTTATCCATTTCGTTTTTCACATTAGAAGCTCTTTGACGATTTTATAGCATCATGGAGTGTTTTCATATTAACATCACAGGAAGGATTACTGTTGTGGATTAGAGGGACTGAGTCATGTGTGGGTAGAACAGGTAAGCAGAAGCAGAAGTGTTGCTATGGTGTTGGACTTGAAAGTACTCTTTATGTTTCAAGATATCAGACTTGCGTGGGCAAAGTCTGTGCAGTTGTCATCCATCCGACCTCCAAGCTCAAGTCACATTTCTGCTTGCAGCATTTGATCTCAAATATAATGTCTGAAGAGAAATCAGTGTTTGCAGTAACAGTGAAAATGAGTCTAAATCAATGTTTCTTTTCTACACAAACTAAGGTACAGTAACAAACAGTGGAAAACAATATGAATTATTATTTTAACAAGGTCTTCATTTGAATCTTTTTTGTGATAGAAACCTTAATGCAAAAAAAGGAGCTCTAAGTGCTGACCTCAAATTGCAGTGAAAATGCAAATATGTGCTAATTGCTCAGTGTTCTGCAGCAAACCTTCAGAATTGGGTGGCAATACATAGCATTCACTTGTACTGCTGTTCTCTATTCTCCTTGATCAAGCTTCAATAAATGCTTCTGCATAAGACATCCAGGTCTCCTGAAACTTCTTCACTCACGAGTCAACCAGCTTCCTGATTTCCATCAAATACATTTTGTCTCTTTTACATTACTACTGTTATAACTGCACACTTTGACCATAGTCCTTCATATAGACAATAACCAAGTCTCATTAAACCTTAGCTCAGTTTTACTGTAGAATGGAAAAACAGCAGAATATTATCAGTTTCAGTTTAGTTTGTTGGGAATATTCCTGAACTTCATTTATGTAGTAGCAAATACAGACAGCAATCTTGTGTTTTGTTGAGTGTCACATGTGATGTGGATCTCAGCTGCAGGTAAACAAATGATGAGGAGATCCAAACTTTGCCACATAGCCTAATTTATCCCTTGCAGAAATCTTTATTTCTATCTGAGTAAAAACTGACATTTGAATTCAAAGCTCTTGTCAAAGCTGCAACATACAAGTGTTTCTACTAAAATATACCCATGTGGCTTTCAAGACTAAGAGCTGCCAAATCAGAGTAGGGGAATACAGAAATGGCAACAAAAATCACAATCTACCAAAAATAAGATGATCTTTTTGTGTAGTTTATAAATTCAGGAAGCATATCATTGCTGAAGTAAATGTGTTATTATATTACTTTCTGATTCCTGCAGACACCTGAAGTGAGCAACACAACCCCCATAGTTTAGCTCTGACAAGTAAAAGCAAAGGCTACAACAGACACACACACACACACACACACACAGCATGAATACACCACACAAACAGTTCAGCTTTCCTTGTTTTCATCAGAACGGTAACCTGGTGGGTTGAACATACTGGCTGATATACAGCATGTGTACAAAAAAGTCCCATCCAAACAACTTTCAAAGCAAAATGTGAACCAACTCAGTTCACAAATTGTTTGCCCTCTCTGCCTCGAAACCCTGTGTGTTGTGTGCTTGCAAATAATATTTTTAAGAGCCAGTACCTGAGAAAGTACCCAGATATCTGGACTGAGTCGACTCTTCTGACTGAATTCAACAGTTCGGTTGATGCAGAGTAGAAGTCCCAAAAAGGACGTGATAAAGGAAATGTATGTAAGTTGTGACTAAGAGTAGGGACAATGTTTGAAATGTGAAAAGTGCAGTGATCTACTGTAAAGTGATGGAAATGGTGTGATGGTTTGCTATTTGACTAAATAAATGGTAATATCTATAATGTAGTTGTTTTTGTTCTGCTGGTTATCTTCCTTATATTAAGTTCTACTCTAGCATTCATTGTACTGTGCCTGTACGTGAGGTGATTATATTATATACAGTATAATGTATGTACTATGGGTCACATGCTGTAGTCTGTCCTGCTTGTCTGAAATCCAAAGTGTGAGCATATGTGAACATATGTATGCAATTACAAAAGTGCATAAAAGGTTCCTACATTGCAGCACAATACTGTAGATTCCCTTTCACTTTAACTGATTTGCTGCTGCCTACAGTATAGAGAAGTGTTAGGACTTGTTTCTCATACTGCCTCTCTCTGCACGCTGCTGCTGTCCCTCAAAGTCTGATAGGATCTTGACATGGTCTGAATTAAAATGATTTTCACCTGTCTTTAAACTCCTGCCACTATCCAGAGTAATCACTTTACTCATGCACCTTTTCAGTATGAAATGTCAATTGACCAGAGTGCTGTCACTTTGAAATTTTCTTTAAAGCCTTGCTACAGTGTCTGACTTATCTCTGAATATAGCTTTCAATGAATGTGACATTTCTTTATTATATTACTGCCTGTATATGTACCCTGTAACAAGGACTTAATTCATAGAAGTACTATTTAGCTGTTGTATGTAGATGTTCTGACATGATGAGTGTGTTATTAACCAGATTTCATGTTAAGAGTTCACATGGAGGCACCAAAGATTAACACTGGTATAAAAGGCAGGAATTGCTGGTAACCCAGCCGTGCACATCAGTGTGGCCCTGTCATGTTATTTTAAGTATGGAAGCATCCTAATAAACTCTTAAGCACTCAGAATGATTAGCTATTGCATAACCTGAAACAGCGCCAAAGGGTTAAAGCCCAGTTTTAATGTAGTTCAGACATTACTAGGCTTCAGTATTGGGCTGAATTCCAAAAAGACAATTTAAGAGAATTACTGGAGGCACATTAAGTTGTCAAGATATCCATTCCATCAATGAAAGCCTAAAGAAACATTGTGTTGCTAGAGAGAAATGCATCCCACACATGTGGGCTTTGTTAATTTGCCGCATGCATATCCTAAATTAACTCTCTTCAGATAAAACAGGGCAGCTAAATTACTGTCACAGCTAAAAATTCTTCTAAGACCACTGTATGTGGCTACATACTGTGTGTTTCTGAACAGTGAATGTACACTGTGTGGGCTGATGTACAGAAATTCACCATGACATAGTAACAGCGACCCCTTGATTTGATTTGATCACAAGTGCACAATTATTTTTGTTTGGAAGAGGTGAGAAGAGAAGAGAGAAGTGTTATTCATTTGGGTTACTACAGTTATATTTATATTAGTGTGCATCGGCTTCTCAGCATCACTGCCATCATCATTATCTGTAATATCACATGGAAAAGCTAAAAAACATCAGAGCAAAGACCTTTTGGAATATGGGTGCCTTTTTCTGTTCACATTGTTTATTAATGGCTTAAAGTGATGTTCACTTTGGCAGAAATCCTTAAATAAACCACTTACTTTAGGAAATTAAATGCCTCTCAGTCATTATCACTTTTTAGATCAAAACTGAACATCTTAATGACTTTACAGATTAGAGTCTTCAAGGTTCTGTGTGTCTTTTTGGGACAAAATAATGTTAATGTTTAGAAATATGTTTTGGCATTTACATGTTCAACGAAGTAGTTCTCACAATATATATTATACAGTAATTGTATGAACTAAAGTGGTTTAAATGGTTTATGGCTGACTTCATGCTGTGTGCTTTATCTTCTATACCGGTTCTGTATTGGTTCTTTGTAGATATTTGCATTTAGTAACACTACTTTGAGCGATTTACATGACATCATACTCCCCTTTTAAGGACAATGGGATTGTCAAAGATTAAAAAACAAAACATAACAAAACAAAAAAACTTCAAAGAAATTTTTGAATTGCACAAACAACATGTCCTGAAAAATAGAGTCTGATTCATTCATTCAACAGTCGGATAGAAACTGTAAGATTTTGGCTCATTACCAGCATTGTTTCTCACTAGCAGAAAAACAGCAATGACTTTCGTGTACAGAGTCTCTGTGTTTGTAGTCCCCAGTCTCTCCCACTGTGTAACTAAAACTAATAAAAACAACATCATCCATCATTGCAACAAGAGGCAGAAAATAAATATACTAAATATCACTATTTCAAAAGTGAAAATATTAGAGCTGCACAGATTAATTCAATGAACCTTGATAACAAGTAACACCAAACTTTCATAGTTATTGGTTTAACACCATCAAAGCATCTAAATCCATATTTGTCATGAATTTTGTTCTTTTTTTTACAGTTAGGCTGCAGTTGTTGGCAGTGTACCCAGGCAGAGGTCATGTGAAGACAGACATCTGATATAAAGTTGCAGTTTGATCAGACCCTTCCACAGGACCTATGGCCCTCTGCTCCCTGTGGATCGTCCTCAGAGCTCAGAGAAGGCCCGGCTAACTGCAGCATAAGAATCAAAGAAGCAGTTCATTATGTTTTTCAATATGTAGTGTCTATTTGTGTCTAAAATCCCCAAAATATGCAGACAAATAAATGTTTTGCAATTTCCAGGTTGTATTTGAATGGTGTTAGCATAATCATCTACAGAACATTTAAAGGGGAGCTGCGTTTACAGGTCTTGGGGGTTACTACTGCACGTGTGAAAAAAGTTCAGAGGGAGCTGTGCCAAATCTGACAAATTGCCTCAAGTGATGTCAGTTGGGGCTGAAGACTACAAGTTTGAAAATGAAAAAGAGTTGGTAAGTTTCAAAGAAGTGAGGTTAGCAGGCCTCTGTAGCTCCTCATTTCTGCTTGAGGCTAGTTGCTCGAGGCTACATCAACCACTACTAGCGTAGCAAAAAACAGAATCTCCAATTGAACTGTTGGCAGTCAAGTTGCATTGTGGGTAAATGCAGGCACAATGTTTTGACAAGAAAGAGGAATGCGTGGAATAAAAAAAGATGATGCAATCGATTTCAATACTTTCTTTTATCTGTCCATTGTGATTTTGATGATGTTATAGGATTTGAATGCTAAATCAGTGGATAAATATACCCTTTTTCGTATTCTTTCTAAACAATTGCTTTTCATTTTTAATGGAATTTATGTCTTAACATGCAAATATCCAAATAAATATCCACAAAATATGTAACATGTTCTCTTGAAGTCCTATGGGAGAAAGTGTGGGTTGCTGTCTTCCTCTAAAAGGTTCCTCATTTCCTGCCAAAGAACAGCACACACAAAGAGCCAGGTTACAGCTATATAGAAACCCAAATATCAGGAAAAGGTGGCCTTCACTCTTTTTAATACATGAGTCACTGTACCTGACCTCTGTGCTGTGTTCAAGGTTATGTAACTGCTACAAGAGGTGATACTGTCAGATTTGACAGAACTCTGAGCCAGTCCTCACTCTTTCTCTCTTTCCTTCAGGTCCATCGTTACATGTAGACTGAATTTCTTGATTCAGTTAAAAGCGATAAGTAATACATGGGAGTGCTGCATTTGCTTGCTTGCTTGCTAGTATTGTCTTTGTTCTTCATTGGGAAAGCCCAGCCTGACCTAGTCTGCTTTCTCAAATTCTGGCCTGAGTTGATGGACACTGACTGAGCATAAATATTCAAGCTCTGTGGCACCATCTGTGCTGCAACATTAAAAACAGCATTATCATTTCACAAAACAAAAGCTTTTACGCCACACCTACTTGTGGTGGAATTATAATATTGTTTTTTCAGCTTCAACAACACAATGACATTTTTAAAAGTGCACCGTTATTCAAACACCAGAAATTTTAAAAAGGACGATTTACATAATGCAGAAAGGTAGAGCAGATATTCACAAAGGGTAAGTCTTGCATTTACTATGAGTAGGCTATATATTATTGTTTTCCAAATGGTCACTGACATGGAGCCTCAATAGATGAACACCCTAGAAACTGAAAATATAAAATATAAACATTATCCCAAAATTTCAACAAAAGAAATATTATCTAATGTTATGATACAAGGTTTCATTTTCATCATTCATTTCATTTCTGTTTTCATTTTAAACACTGTTTCATCTTTGTCCTTCTGTGTTGTGAATAGGCAAGGGGTATTTGTACATGTACTGTATTCATTATTGAATATTTCTAATGTGGTCTAGTGCAGTTATTAAAGCAGCTTAGTTCTTTTGACTGCCACTGAATATAATCATCAGTGGAAAAACTGCACATAAGTGTTTCTTAATTAAAGTCTCTTGCTTAGAAATGCCTGAGGCAGCCTCTAATCTCAAAGCATCATGTTGTTGAGAATAGGGATATATTATTTTCAGGTCAAAATTAAATTCTCCCTCGCCTATCAGAATCAAAGACCTGCACAATGTTTTGTTTCTCAGATGTAAGAAAGAAATGTTGTCTGAAGTCTGTAGTACTGAACTCTTTAGTTTTTTATGTTAACTGCTGTCTAACTGCTGTTTTCAGGCCTGCTTCACTTACTTAAAAGTATTTACCTTTCTATTACAACTTGTTTTACTTTTCTTGGAGAGTAAAAAAATTAACTGACCACAGAATCTGTCCTCTGGTAGAAAACATTGTAATGCAGGAGAACAGTGTGAGAGAGCAATGTCTACATTTAACCTTTCAACAGCTTGGCAATTTCGACATTTAACTTTAGTTAAATATTTAGTTTAGCAAACTCCTAATTTAGGATTTAGTTAAATATTTAGTTTGGCAAACTCTATGTGTAGGATTTAGTTAGTTAAATATTAATTTAGTGAAATATTTAGTTTGGGATCAACTTCTTTCTGTAGACAATTACTGGAGAGAGAGTTAAGAAGCACAATTAGAGACTTACACTTGCCATGTAAGACACTTACTTGAGACTGTGTGGAGATTTGATTTCATCTGAAAGCAAATCTTGAGACTTGACGTGCACATGCCCCCCCAAAAAGCAGCATTAGTAGCTGTATAGGCAGCAAAAGGCTCAAGTATGTAGTATGGCCAGGTGAACTGGATAATGCATGTCTCTTCTCTTTATACACAACAACAAAATCCTCAAATTAACACCAAAAAAGGTTTAAAAGCTTCAAAAGATAGGTGGAATGCGAACTTTAAAAGAGGGGTTTTAAATTAAGCAAGTAAGGTTGTGACCCTGCAGGTCCTGGAGCAGGATTCAACAGCTTGGAGTTTGTAACCTTAAAAGCCCTGTGACCAAACGGGAGCAGAGTTTATCAGGGAGGACAGGGATGAGGAGAGTGTGGGAGGAGTGATGTGTGTAGGGTTGGATGAGGTCAGTGAATCAGGGAAGTTCAAGGCCATGGAGGGATTTGAAGACGACCTGGAAAATCGTGTTCTATATGCCATATTGGACTGGGAGCCAGTGTCAGTGCTGCAGAGTGTGGGCGAGGTGTTCACATGTACAGAGTGTACAGATGAACACTCTTAAGTTCTGAGCAAACTACTTTAAAGAGAACAGCATAGTGATATGTATGTACTGGAAGCCTGGATGTTACAAAACCATGCATTGGGTCTCAGCTACAGAGGGTTTTGGGAAAGAAAGGAGTGTATAATGTGCCCTTAATGCACAAAAATAAGCCTTCTGTTGTTGATCTTTCATTGAGAGATAAGGAAGGTTATATTATTTTAAGTGTAAGCTGTTAACATTCAAATCTGTGATGCAAGAGGAGGAATCTTGACAGTTCTAACAAATGCCAAAAGCCCCAGACCGCTTCAGATCCGGATTTAGCTGTTACATGCAGAATATAAATTAAGGTGTGGCTCCACAGTCCACTACATGATCTTTCCTTACTTTTACTAGAAGAAACGTTATTAGGGACAGCCCAGAGGCAAGTTATATACAACAATAGGCGCTATGAGTTAAGTAGGAGTTTAAGTTTCCCCTTTGAAAAAAGGGTCAAGCCCCAGTTTATCAACAGATCAATTGATACCCAATCAATCAAGCAACTATCAGCCAATTCTGAGCATCTGCTAGCAGATAGACCTTCAATATTGTGAAGGCTATGATTCACAATACTTTTAAACCCACAAGGGAAGAATGAAAAGCTTTTATTTCTATTATCATTCACAAAAGAATTGCACTGCTTGAAATCCACAACACTTTTAATGACAGAGGTATTTCATTAGCATATCCCTTCATTCTGTATGTTGGCTTTTCTGCTGTTTACCAGATGCAAAGCCTGTGGTATTTTTCTCCCACAATTGCACAAAGTGACACCACTAATCACACTAATTATACACTAGACGGACAAATATTTGGGCAATTGTGTGCTTTACAGTCACTGAGAGCTATAAGGCAATCTAATTTAAATAAAGTTTCCACAACTGCAGTCGCCAGGGACACATGTAACATGATTAACAGCCAATAGAGATGAGGAGAAAAAAATTCTGGCTAGATCAGAAGCACACGTTTTAAAGAGTGCTCATTGTATCCTATTGCAGAAGGAGCAACGTAGCAACAATGTGATGGGATACATGCAGGAGGAATGATTTTACAATATGATATTGTGGCACAGTAAAAATGTACTGTTATCAGGAACAATATCAGTTTTGATGTGCCAACATTTATTCACCATCAAAAGCTGAGAACAATTCACAAAATGGTTCTCAGTCGTTCTCGTTTTTACCCATGATGGCAATCTCCTCATAATTTTTGGTATTTGGTATTGAATGTTCAGTGCCAAATCCTGAGAATTGAAGGAATAGTTTGACATTTTTGGAAATGCACTTCATTCACTGGTTGGTTGGCAGCCTCTCAATAATGACAGGACTCCAGAAAGTGACTGCGCCCGGCCAAGAAATAGTCTGGCACATAACCCTCTGCAAAACCACTGCGTGTCATTTTTACACTTTGGTTTTTGTACAAATTAAACAAACAAGATATAACATGTTCATTAGTGAGCTTTAGAGGTGCTTGTAGGTGGATTTTGTAACCGTTTCCTTGTTTCTAGTCTTTATGCTAAGCCAAGCTAACTAGCTGCTGGCTGTAGCTTCATATGTAACATAATGAACGTGGTATCAATCAATCAAACTCTCAGTGAGAAAGCTACTATATTACGATATTACCCATAATGTCAAACTATTCCTTATATAACACCTAACTTTGTAGTGCTGTGCCAGTTTTAGATGGTTTTGTAGCTCATTGATAAGGTTTTCCAGCCCCACACAAACTGTATAGTTAAGTCTCAAGGCTCTCAATTTCTCCCATGTAAAACCTTAGGTAAGTGTTTCCAACAAGTGACCTTGTACAAGCCAAATTGTCCTCAGCTCGACAACAGGAGACAACCAAAGTTAACAAGCAGCTAGTAAAGAAATATGAGTAACTAAAGAGCAAGATGTGTTTCTGTAAAATTGTTACCGCGTAGTGGTGAAAATTGCTAAATGCATCTTACATGGTTGAAGCAGCAGCCACTGTGAAAATAACCAAAGCACATTAAAAACCAGATGCATGTGTGAATCAAAATAGAATAAAATACACTAAAATTCTACAGGACCACAGCAGGTTCTCTTACAATAAGAAATGATTAAAACTGGTGTTTACAAAAGTAGAATTGATGCAGTAGATATTTTTATCTTTTTAACTAACTTTTTACTACTCTTGTATCCCAGCTCAGCTTCAAAAAGGTCACAGACTACCCAAGGAGGTTGAAGGATTCCACTCCATGTTTGTTTGTGGCATTTTTCTGACTGAACATCTGATTAGAAATCTGCACAATGAAAAGCTCATTCTGACACATGAAACACGTTGAAAAATATGCTTATCGCTTTGAAATACAGGGTGAATGGTAATTTTGCAAAGTTTATCAAGATGTTGAATTTAAATGACAACAATATTTGTTGGCAGATAAAATTATCATTTCAAATGCCGCTCTATTCAGTACCCCTCTCACCTTCATGACCTCCCCCAAAGAGAGAAAATGTCTTCTGAATTTTAAATACACACTATGACGAACCTTGTTATGGAAAGGTCACAAGGTCTCATTTTTCATTTAGCCTTTGAGACTGTCACTGACTACCATGTTATTATTAGCAAACTAACTTTCAAGGTTTAGTAGTTCAGTGCAGAAGCCTCAACATGCATTTGATGACATTAAACTTTCGGGTGTCACTTTAAGTATTCATTGAAATGTATGATCTAATTTGAATGGGATGAAAATGCCATCTGTGCAACAAAACCTTCATGATTTATTGATTTAAAAAACTGGATTAAACGCAGACCTGAGCCTTTGAAGAGCGCAATCACATCTCATATTTTTCACTCCATCTGCCATGTCGATTTGCCAGCTTTTATACACTGGCTTGTTTTTTCTGCATACATGTTGTTTTGCAGTTCCAAACTTTTGCCAAAGTAATATCTTTCTGTGCTACAGGGTGGTCAAGGAAGTCTGTCTGTCGAGAGCCAATTTCTTTCTGAACTCATGCACACAAAAAAAAAAAACATCACTGCCAGCAGCAAATTTCACTTATAATGTAAATTCAGCGCCTAATTGGCAGCACACCAGCTGTTTCTCATCAAAATAATGAGTCTGTTTTTCTTTTATGAGAATATTATCTATCTTCTTTAGACACTGAAAGCTCATCTTCAGTTTTCGTGTCTTTCCATTGAAGCAGTGTGTCCTGACTACACCGCTACAGCCTGAGGTTTCCAGACAGAGATCCAGTCTGAACCTGCCTAATGCTGGCAGCAGCCAGAACAGAGAGAGGGAGGCTTTTACCACCAACAGGCAGCTCCTTTACTGCTGAAGACTGACTGATTAATTTCCTGCCTTTTTTGGTCAAGACAATATAGACCCCTTCATAAGTCTTCTACCTAGTCTTCATGCCTCCTTAATGGCTCACTGCACAGTTTGATTGTATGCAGATGAGGGAACCTGATGAAGTCAGTTTTTGTGCACATGCATAACCGCAGGGTCTTAGATCTGCCACTTGAGTGCGACTTATTAATGATTTCTGGGACTCCAACTCTTACATATGCACTGAGCAATATAAAAGGTTAATAGGTATTTTATTTTCTCACTCTAAAGGAAGGCAGATGCTAGTGGTCAGATTGCAGTTCTTGCTGGGTATTAAATAAAAGAGCCTTCTGGCATCGTGCTTTTGAGATTGAATGATAGCCACTCAGTAGCATTAATGAATTGCTGATGGCTGATTTAATGAGATTGCTTCGACTTGTACTGTATTTGAAAGTAAAGATATCCAGGTTCTAATTAAGTCCTTGTTCGATTTTAATGAGTAAACATTAAAAAAAGTGTCATTGATCAATATCTGCTTGGAACTCAAAAGAGGTTGATAGTTTCTTTAGATGTTACTTGAAAATGTCAAGAACTCCACAAACAGATACAGAGCACATACATCTTCAGAGCGGAAATTATTTCAGCAAAGAGAACCCAACATGAAACCAACAACACAGAGAGTCTGCAGCCATGTTCTGTGAGGCCATATTTGTTTAGTTAGTTAGCATGCTAACAATTGCTAATTGGCACTAAACACAAAGTACAGCTGAGTCTGATGGGAATGTAGTTTTGCAGATATTTGCTCATAAACCAAAGTACTGGGAAGATAAAAATGTTGACCTGATGATGGCGCCAGATGAAAAGATCACCAAAGTTTTAGCAATTTATCCTGAGGGAGCATTAACAAATTTCATGGCAATGCATCCAATACTTTGTGCAATGTTTCATTCAGAACCACAAATATCAACCTCTCATGGAGAAGGGGATCACCAAAGTCAGTAAGGTTCATCCTCTGTGGACAATGAATGTCTGTACAAAACCTCATGGCAATCCATCCAATAGTTGTTGTTGAGATACTTCAGTCTTGACCAAAGTGGTGGACTGAGCCATGCCTCTAGTGTGGCTAAAAATAATTTATTATAGAAAGGTTTGACATAAACTCTGGCACTGGCTCAGATGTTCTGGATTTAGAACTTGAGTGATACACGCAACCACACACACTCACTCATATGAAACACTTGATATGTTAAACACCTTTGACACTTGCGGTGTAATGCTCTAGCATGTAAACCTTACTGTCATCCCCAGTGAGTTTTCATGTAAGATTAGCTACATTTCAAGACTCCATTAAGAGCACTCATGGGTCATTTTCTTCCACAGCACGACACATATTACTAAGTGATTGCATGGTTTGCATGCAATGATGTAGGTTGAGAGACGCGACGCAGAAGGTTCACAGCTTGTAACGTGATTAATTGTCACAGCATATGTTGCTCCATCTTTTTCCTTTTTTTTTTGACTCCCTTTGGTTTCTAAATAGAGTCATTTACACATATTGTACATGTGAATCACAGATATGTAAGTCACTGCCTCTCCAACAATTACATACATACACTCATATCATTAATGATAGTTACTCAAGAAATGAATGAAACTGAATACCTGGTGAACATGCTCATGCATAACACTTGCTTAATGGATTGTAGTTTGTCCTACTGACATTTCTAATTATTTAATTCAATTCAATTCAGTTTTATTTATATAATGCCAAATCATAAGGACAATTTTTATATAGAGCAGGTCTAGACCATATTATTTACAGAGACCCAACAAATATTGTTCCTTGCATACTGTTATTGATTACTTCACAAAATGAATCTCCAAAGAGTGTGATAAAGCAGGGTTTTTGTTTATCTGGACTGCACAATGTGACAAACTGCTCTTATTCTACTGTTTAGGAGCCACAGTAGCCTTACAGCATCACTTTATTTTCACAAAAACAATACTGCTACTTCCTCATTACATGATCTCAGTCACAATAAGTAAACTGCCATGCATGTTGCTGTTATGATTCTTTAACAGGACTAGGTTTATTGCCCTCATGGAAACAGAAATGGTTAAGAGTGTTTTCTGGTATTTCCAGAGGGACAAGAATGTCAATGCATTCATTCAAGCTGCCCTTTCGTGGTTGCAATAATTTATTATTCCTTCACAATCACATTACATTTGCAGTGCACTGTGCACAATTTCTCTGACTTCCTTGTCAGTGCATGTCAATATAATAGAAGATTTCATACATCCTCAAGACACCCGGTTTAACCCAACTGGTCGAGGCAGATGACTGCCCTCCCAGAGCCTGGTTCTGCTCGAGGTTTCTACCTGTTAAAAGGGAGTTTTTCCTTGCCACTGTCACCTAGTGCTTGCTCATGGTGGGAACTGCTGGGTCTTTGTAAATATAAAGAGTCGGTCTAGACCTGCTCTATATAAAAAAGTGCCCTGAGATAACTTTGTTATACAACTTCTACATTGACATCATTCCTCTTTATTATAATTGCAGACATGATGGTTGATGATAAAAGTGAAGGCCACTAGCTGAGTACAATGTACCAAGGTGTGCTGCATTTACATCCCAGTAATGAGAACTCAAAACAACACATGTTGGATATGTAGGCAACCTTGAGTTGACCTGCATAATGTCTCCTAGCTGGGTTGTTCAAATTCTACTGGGCCATACTGTAGGACTCATAAATCACTATACTGAATATTGAACTGAAGGTGACCCCAACCTCAGTGCAGTCATAATACACTGATTCCTGCATTTTTAGATGGAAATAAGTGAATGATGGCTGTATCGAATACTGCATTATGCATTTATTACTTAATAATTAACTCTGATTGTTTGACTTTTGTCCACTAAGTGACAAGAAGAATGTCTATTATAGTGTAAAGCTCATGCTTAATTAATGCTGCCTTTAGGTTTAAGATGTGTATGTTACTTTTGATGCAGTTTGTCTCAACATTACAACTCTATGGGCAAATTTTACAAGCAGTAGTAAAGCCATGCCTTTATTTTTACTCTTATTTTGTTGAAGTTAAGCCGTCCCACATGCCTCAGTAGTTTGACACACAGTAACGCAATAAATATTAATGCAAGCTGCAACCACATTTGCCAGGAGACGTAGCCAACAATCTGTGTGGAATAATTATCTTGGCACCTTTTGTATAGTCAGCTAACTAAATAGTTGTGTTTACCTCGTATCTGCCTTATTCACAGATAATGTCAATGGTGGTGACTGTCAGGCTTGGTTTGCATGACAGCAGTTTGCTGCCTCAATGAAGATATGGGACCAATCAACTGCTGCGAGGGTATTAATAGTGTTTGTGCTGCTTGTTGGATGTTTTCCTTATAATCTTATGCAGATTTTGTGATGGAAGTGGCTATTCAATATATTTTGATTGTATATTTGTGTTACCAAACAAAGGGAATTACCGCAAAAAGTTTTCATTTAGCAAATTATACAGGCTCAAATATTGCCATTAAGTTAAGGAACATTTTACATAAAGTAAATAAAAATCAATAGGACAGACACCCATGTGAAGCAACCAGCAGCATGCTCATTCGCACTCAGGTTTTATAAATCCTTTAATGAGAATTTGTTCATTTGATGTGACAGCATTACCAAATACTCTCAGGCATCCTCTGAAACTTCCATTTGGACTTTAATTCAGTGCCCAGGCTGTTACGGATTTGATGTTCAAAAAAACAATGAAATAGGAAAGAAAACTTGTAAGGTGACTGAGAAAACTGCATAATTGAAAATGAAATCATGGAGCCCCTAAAGAGACCATACTAATTTGCATAATAATGAATACTCATGTGTTATTGTGTAGTCCGGTACATGCTGTTTAACTACGCTAAGACTTTGAAATGGTTTGTTCCTGTGCTTTGAACCTCTCGCTGTACAGCTGATGACTTTGCACTGAGCAAAATTACAGGAAAATAATGAAAAACCATCTCTCTCACATCAGAGCTCTCTGTAAATTCATTTGAACACATCTGTTCCCCTGGAGTGTCATCAAGTGATGCAGCTATAAAATATGTGGGAGCGACAATAGTTAATGGGGAAGAGCACAAATGGCTAACATTATCCATCAGCCACCATTTATTTAGAAATAAAATGGGCTTTTTCTACACTCAGTCGGTTTTCTCTGCTCAGGGGACAACTGAAATGATATCCTAGCAGCAGAAACAATAAATTGAAAATGTACCTAAATGTTGAATAGCTGAATAAAAACCACTCATCTAATTTATCAATTAAAAAACATGCTTTGCCTGCCCATATGCCTGCCATTAGCGGTCTGTTATTCACTGTGTTGGCGAACAAGTGTTTTTTTGCCCTTGACCTGAATTAAATATTTAATAGACAGTCACATACACACATACACACACACACACCAAGCTGGTGAAACACATGCAGGTGTTAGCTTTGGGTGGGCAACAAGCAGACGTCTTCATCTTCAGAGGTCAGAGTCATCGGGGTCGTCATTGTTCTGCTCTGACCTGCTCCAAGCGGCAGAGACACCTGAATCATTTTAATGGTTTTATCGTATGGAGCCTCAGACACACGAGGAAGGATTACTGTGATTGCATCTGTCCCGCTCCAGTGATATCTGTCTGTGTGGTAGCATCACAGGGTCACATAAGTCTGATATTGAAGAAGCCACTGTAGATTTTAACAAACCTATAAAAAACAAAACT
This sequence comes from Macquaria ambigua, assembly GCA_008360985.2. Lineage (NCBI taxonomy): Eukaryota > Metazoa > Chordata > Actinopteri > Centrarchiformes > Percichthyidae > Macquaria > Macquaria ambigua. Next base: position 47,873 of record VMKM01000137.1, read on the forward strand.
GTAATCCGGAGAGAGAAAAGTCTCTTTGGCATTTACAAAGTAATTTCAGATTTTTTTGTCTCCCCAGATAAGTTGAAAAGCAATTTCATTTTCAGGGTTTGAGATAATATCTCAGTTGAACCATATTTAGGTCAAAGATGATGTGACAAATAAAAGATCTAAAACATCTAAAACTGGGTTTTATAGGAGTTCAGAATGTCAGCAGTTCAATACAGAATTCGCTTTCTGGCCTCCAGTTAGATGGGAAAATTGATACTGCTCTCAAGTCCGTACAGTAAATATGAAGCTACCGCCAGAAGTTGGTTAGTTTAGCTTAGCACAAAGTGTGGAAACAGGGGAAACAGCTAGCCTGGCACTGTCCAAATAACCTCCCATAACACTGCCTTATGACATTTCTACAGTCCAGTTTTCACAGATTACAGATTTACAGATTTGCACAGACTAAAACGGATTAAACAAACAAGATTTAATTGGAAAAAACTACCAGAAGTAAGAAATAGTCTGACACATAACCCCTCGTAAAACCACAATGTGTTGTTTTTACATTTTTGTTTCTGTACGGATTAAACAAATGAGAAACAATGTGTTAATTATTGATTTTGTTACCTTTGGACAGAGCCAGTCTAGTTGTTTACCCCCTGTTTCTAGTCTTTATGCTAAGCTAAGCTAACCAGCTGCTAGCTACAGCTACATATTTACAGTACAGATATGAGAGTGGTATCCATCTAACTCTCAGCAGGAAAGCGAATAAGCGTATTTCCCAAAATGTCAAACTTCTCTTTTAAATGATCTTCCACCAGGATTAAAGTAGAAAGGTATGGTTACATGCATGCAGAGCAAAACAGTGCTTTATGTTATATTCGCTGAAGGCCTCCATATGCTGCACGCTTCACACATGAGAGCTGCAGGCCGGAAACAAGACAGGCGCTGTTCTCAGCGGTCCTTCCTACATGCTGCTTCTGTCTCTGGGGCTCTTGGGTTTGCATGTGTGAGACCAAACTCATTCAGCATTAAAACCCTTCCTCTGTTTCACATAAACTCCCTCATTTACTCAAGCCACTTTCTACGACTAAACAATGCCTTTAACATGGATGTGTCTTAATTATCTTCTGAAAGTATGAGTAAAAACCTCTCACTTTCAGAAGTGTGTATGGGGAAAACATGTAACTATGTATTTCACTGTGATGTAACAAGCAACTAGCTTTTGCCAACAGCAGGTTATTCATTGGATCATTGTAGCAATACCAGCTGCTGCCCTCATAGTTGCTGATTTGTGTATTCGACACCTTTGTAAATACTGCATGTGGTAGTATTCATAACTCTTCCTGGCACACTCAATAGTACCACAGAGTTACAGCAATCTTTAAATCATACAGTAATTATTAAAAATCCTGCTTTTGCAAGCTTACAGTTTTTTTGATTCCTCGACATTAAGCTTTTCATAAAGCCAGAAGAGACTTTCTGATTAATTTTTCCTTTGGCTTCCGTACAGTCTCCTTTAAGGGACCCCCCAGTGATGTAGTCACTTGATTCAAAGTGTTTTCCTCTGAGAGCAGCTCTTTCAGAAAGTGATGTGTGATTATCTCCGCTTGTCACAATCCTAATCAAAATAAAGTTCAGGCGTACTGCGGCGCAAGCATTATGGGGGATGCACAGATGTTTCAGATGGCAAGAATCAGGTGTTACTCCTATTCTACCACGAACAAACGACGTGATGTGCAAGAAGTGAAGGAAACATTTAAAATTTGGCTGTCAGGCAGTAAATACCTCATAAAATAATCCAGAGTTAAACAAGTGGGATTTGAGGGGTGATCAATATTTCATGATATTGTCAACAAAATATTAACACAGTGGAGCTACTGTATAGTCAAACACACACACACACACACACACACACACACACACACATATATACACACCATCTTCTGTGTCAATACATGACTACAGTAAAGAAGGCTGAGTCTTGTCAGATGAATAATAATAGATTCACATACAGTAAGTGCATGACCCAAACAGGGAGAGTGGTTTGTTTAAATCCCTGAGCATTGGACTCATATTTGTATACATTATGGGACAACAGCTAAAATCTCTTTTGCAAAAATGTACTATTCTTTATGACTGAAACAGCCTTCATGCTAATGTCACAGATCAGTAACTGGAACCATCTAAAAACCCCTGCAGAGCTTTCTGTGCCAGCTCAGTATTTGTATAGCCTTGTGTTGACTAAGGCCAGAGTGGCCAGATAACAATTAGCAGTTTGTGTTGTGCAAGGCTCATGCATGACTACTTTCATAACCATATTTGATTATAAGCGGTATCATATTGGCTCACAGGACAGGGAGAAAAAAACTTAGTTGGAGTTTTGGTGCGGCAAAAGTTAACATTCACTACAATCATTTTATTGCACAATAAATCATTGATTTATAAAACAAGTTTCTTGAATTCTGTATTGTAGTTTAATTAAGCAGCCCTTTCGGCCTGAAGCCATCTGATTTCTTCAAATTAAAGCAAAGAGCTTTTTTAAAAGGGCTACATGCAAAATATTGAAAACTAATTTCTCCAAAATCCCTCTAGTGTAAAAACTTGGCAACCCAGGTGGAAGGCACAGCAAATGGTTGTTTTCACTATTTTGGATGACTTGGCCAATATGAGAGTTATGCACGGCATAAGGCTGAATGCAGATGAGTTTAGCTTGCTGCACTGTTGCTAACTACTTTTTACTTTTTGCACATTCAATCAAAACCAGCCGTATTGCTCTTGTGGATGTTGATGGTTTACCGGTCATGAAATCATGCGAGTTTGAATACTAATAATAAGCAGTGTTCTGCTTTAGAGATATTTTTTACAGCATTTCTGTGTTCATTTAGATTTTGCAAAACTGGTAATTTAAAATTAACAAAGTTATTACATTTAACGTACAATCTAATATGAGTTCATTAATAAAATCCTGTGTTAATGAACAGTAATTAACATGTCAAGCTAATAAGCGTATGAGGGATTTGGTGGTGCATCAAAACCTTAATGAAAATTTCAACTGAGACGGAAGCTGCGCACAATTGTCAACTTAACAGAAATATGTGTCTGCGGTTGTGTGTATGTTCATGCATGCTTGTGTGTGTGTATGTGTGAGTGTCTTTTATTGCTGAATAGCTTCAATAACACCACCTGCAATAATAGCTGAACATTGGCTGCTGTGTGTGAGTGCACTTCACTTGCCCTCTTCTCACCTCCATAGATGCAATGGCGTTCAAAAGAATGAAGCACTTTTAGCCCGAGTTTATCAAAACAATCCCTTTCCCTGCACCATCTGTCAGAAATCATAGACCAGCTTACAACCTTTGACCCTCCTCTTTTTATTCAAGCAGCTCTGCAGTGCACTAAGTTTTACAGGAAGTGAGGCAAGTATTTCTCTAAACACTTTCCAACCTCCACTGATCATACACTTCACAATCTGCTCTGCTTTTTTCACCGTTACGTGAGCTAGGGAATCATTTAGACAACACGGTGTAGGCGGATGTCCTTTTGTCGGTATGCACAGCATCTGTGTGGGCTGCCTGCTGGGCTCAGCTCTCTTATGGATAGGGCACTGGAAGGCCCAGGCTCCCTGGCTGCAGTCAGACAGATGCAGACTGGTGGGTGCCTCATTGCTAACTGCCTGCAGACAGACACACAAGCAGCGGCTATACCAACACTCAGTTTGAAATGACTGCGAGAGTGCTGTGGATATACAGTACATGTGTGCCTGTGTCCGCTTCCCTGGCCTCTGACCTGCCATCAGTCTGTTTATATCCTGTATCATGAGTCAGATGTTGTGAATGAGAAAACAATACTGTGTAGGATGAGGAATCTTTCATCAGCATCTATGCATACATCAGTGGTTTTATTTGTTGTTTGTACTGATTTTTAGTTTCATTAAATTACATGTACTAAAATGAATTGGGGTTAAAGGAATAGTTTGTCATTTGGGGAAATCTGCTTATTTGCTGTCTGGCTGAGAGTTAGATGATAAAATTGATACCACTTTCATATCTGTTTGGTAAATATGAAGCTACCACCACTAGCTGGTTAGCTTAGCTAAGCATAATGGCTGGAAAAAGAGAAAGCAGCTCCCTGAGGTGACTTCAGGAAGTAACTGTGCCCATCCAAAAAACATAACCCCTTAAAATCATAATGTGTCATTTTTACACTTTGTTATTTTTACGGATTAAACAAAGAAGTAATAATGTGTTAATTAGTGAGCTTTAGAGGAACTGGTAGTCATTGTGCTAAGCTAAGCTAAGCAACTGCTGGCTCCTTCTTGGCAAGAAAGTGAATAATTGTATTTCCCAAAATATCAAACTATTCTTTTAATACTGTGAAATAAAGTTGGTTAATAAGATACAACTGCTTGATAAGATCTTACCTGACATGCTTTCTTCCTTTTACATAAAAGCAGAGCTTTCATTTACTACTAAACCAAATCTTTGTCAGCATGAACAGCTAACAATGGCTGTATCAGTATTGATGAATGTGCCATATATTTGTTCTGGGAATATTATTCATGTGTTATGAAAGTATTTTAAACTTAGAAACATTATCATATTAGCAGGGTTGTCTTTAGATTAGCTCATATAATTACTACTAAATAAGATTATAAAGAACCTGAATGGGCAGCACATCCTTCATGACTAAGAGGTTTTTCCCTCTGCTGCATCTCTGCTGGTACACTGTATGTCTGTACTGTCTAGTTGAGATGTTTCTCAAGACATTTCAGATGATGAAAGACGGCATCAGTTCCACAAGATGAATAATTAACTAGTTATTTTTACCCCTCTGGGGCATGAAGCGGCTGCCAGTATCTGTGCAGACAGGTGAGAGGATTGCTGACTGTATAAACGATGGCATTGAGTCAGAGGATCTCATGGTTTCACAGGCATGCAGCCAAGCTTGTTAATAAAAGGCCCTAGTAGGGGATTGCTCTGCATTCAGAGTGCTCTCAAATTTGAATAATTCAAATACAGAGGTATTGTAAAGTTTATGCTACATCCTGAGCTGCTGTTCTTATTAGGGAGCAATCTAAGAAAATGTTCAACATTGTAGGGTTCTTAATGAAGCAGTCAGTATCTCAGGCAAAGTTATTGTCATCAACTTGATGGAAAAGGACATGCAGAGCAAGCACTTTCCTTTGACTATAATGTCAAATTGTGGTGATTTTCACATTAAATCAATCTGTCACAGAACATCAAATCTGAGTCAAGTCATTGTACTTGTTGATGGTGGATAAATTGAGCCTACGAGGCTGAACAAGCCTCTGAATCATGCATGTCGTGCAATTTTCCTCGGAGCTATGTGTAAAATATAGGTATAACCCTACTTCCCCTCTTGCCTCCAAGCTAATGGACAGAGAGGAAGTAGGTAACATAGGCACACAGGCACTTAGCCATTTTTAATTATATATGTCTTACATCCCCTGTCAAAATAACCCCACTGTGCATTCCCTGTAAGTGTATCAATATGAGCTGGACACTATTTACAGACATAGAGTTCCATTCCCTTGGATGGGGGGAGAGCGGCCAACCCTAAATCTAAACTGCAGTAGCTCAGCTGGGAGAGCTGAAAGTACCAACATCAGGTATTTTCCTTTCTTCCATCTAAACCATAAATAAACCTCGTTCATTCCAGAGTCACAGGGTACAGGCTGCATGTCACAGCTGTTGGAATAGCCGTGTCTCTTTTGTAAGGCTTTTAGTGTAGGTGGTGTGTTTATCCCACCGGTCACGCTGAGGCAGCCACCATGGGGCCTCAGCCCTCCTCGCTGAGTGTTGGCTGAGTTTGCCCACGCTCTGCTCTCCACTGTGAGCTGTCTGTCTCTCCCAGTAGCTGTCAAATATCTTCACAGGAAACATACAGGAGGAGGGGTGCCGAGAAGGGACATAATTTTCATTAAATGACAGAGCAAGTATGACCCTCGTGCTCATTTTTTTTCTGGATCTTGGGGAAATTATGAGGTAAGTCTGACACCATGACTGCTGGATGATGAGCGTAGACACAGGCAAAGCAGAGAGACAATAAAATTTGCAGAGGGTAATACCTTGGCTTAAGTGACATTTCACTTCCCCTGCAGAGCCCCTGATAAGAGGATAAAATCTCAAATTGGTCTCCTTGTCTTAGTCGACGGGTGATTGATATTTCAGCAGAACAAAAGAAGTTTCTAGCCAGCTCAACCCAAATCTGTATATCCGGGCGAAATGGAAACCAATCCTTCACTCAGTGACGACTGCAGGTTCCTTCCAGATGCAATTTAAAACTTTTTGGAGACCCATAGCGGGAAATATGAGATAAATTATTATCTCAAACAGTTTATCTGTGCTGACTAAATATTTAAATGAATGCAAATGGTACTCCCACAAAGGCTCGTGGCTTGGGATCTGTGTCGTAACCTAGTCCCACTCAGTGCTTTACCTAGTATTTATGCAAATTATTCTTCAGAGTTAGTTTGCTCATTGCAATTCTTTGGTTAGTGCAGCGCAGGTTAAACTGGTGCCTGTATACATATTTATTCCTTCCTTTTATCGCTCTGATTTGTCTTTCTGTCACTGCTTGTTATTGTCTGCCATTAAAGTGCAAAGGCTTTCACATTTGTGGAATTGTATATTGCTGTGCAAATATTCAATGGTGGAAAGTAACTAAGTATATTTACCCAAGTACTGTACTTAAGTGCATATCTGAGGGATCTGTACTTTACTTCAGTATTTACATGTCACTTGATATTTCTACTTCAGTACATTTCACAAGGAAATATTGCACTTTTTACTCGACTATCTGACAGCTAGTAACTAGTAGTAACAGAGGTTACTAGTAACATTTTAACACGTTATATGTACTACCCAACTGTATATAAAATTTGAGCTTAAACGATTAGTCGATCAATCAATTAGTTGATTAGTCAATTATCAAATTTATTAGCTACTGTTCTGATAAGTCGTTTTTTATGCAAAAATGCCAAACATTTCATGGTGTCAGCCTCTCAAATGTGCTAATTTGCTTCTTTTCTCTGACTTAAAATTACAGTAAAGTGAATCATTGTGAGGTTTGGTCAAAACAATATTTGAAGACGTCACTTTGAGCTCTGGGTAATTGCGATGGGCATTTCTCACTATTTTCTTACATTTTACAAACCAAACAATAAATAGATTGGTCAAGAAAATAACCAAAAGGTTAACCTATAATGAAAATACTCATTAGTTGCAGGTCTATATAAAATAGTTAAAAAGTATCTCCACCTCAACCAACTATAAGATTGCATAAACATTAATGCGTCAGTACTAATAATCTAATGATAGGCCTATACTGTATAATAGTTTACTGTATATAGCATCATCAGATATACTATATACACTCACAGTGACCATTTCTCCGCCTTGACTACTTTTACATTTGATACTATAAGTACATTTTCGTGATAATACTTACTACTTAAGTAACATTTTGAAGTCAGTGTCGTATTGCTACTTACACTTAAGTAAAGGATCTGAATATTAATCACTACATATTTGTATTCAGATTTGCATACATGTATGCATGTATAACCACATAATTTATATGGTTTATTCAAAAAAATGTATATCACCTTTTATTTCTTTAAATAATAAATAGATAAACATGGTTACCATTGCTGTCACTGGGTTAGTAATTGTTATTTTACCAGGATCAGCTGACTGTTCTTTATTATATTGACATTTATATATTTTCTTCTTTCTATTGTTTCATTTTATTAATGTATTTGTTAGATGTAAACTGGGGGATTTGACAGAGAAGACTGGAACAATAGAGACATTAATGCCATGTCATGTGCAATCACTTAACACTGCTCCCTATTCAAGGTGCAACACTCCATCTGTTTGCTGTGTTTGTGTGTTGCTGTGAGGACAATAACGAGGTATGTAAGTAGAGCTGTTAAGCGTCAACAAGCACCTTTGAGTGCAGCTTCCTATTTCTCCCACCTACCTTTCTCATTGGTGAAGCAGCTGTAGATGTCGGTCCCACTGCTTAGCCAGTAAGATGGATCTCCTGCACTTCACTGACAGCAGAAATTCCATTATATCAACCAGCAGTCACTGCCCCCTCCCCTGAATTATTGCCAGCCCTGTTACTTGCCTCAGCACCAAATTGGCTTAGCCAGTAAATGAAGGATTTGAATAATACATTCCACCTATCTGCCTCCTTTTCTTCTCCTCCCGGACAGCCTGGACTTTATTTAGTGACATCATAATCTTTTCATTTGTAGCAGTTGCTCACAATTTACGTGAAGCATTACCACCCTTTCCAATGCAAAACAAGTCAAACTGTCTGATATCGAAAGCAGTATTGCTTTCATTTTTATCTTTTATAATTCTGTATTAGAGGTAAGTATAAGAAAATCTAGATTTCAGTTATATGTACATGCTTTTAACTTGACTGAAATGTCTAGTACCTGTGGTGTTGTAGGTCTCCTTTGCACCTTAGCTATATTTCTTCTCAAACTTGTGTTGACGAAAACAATACCTGGTGTGTCCTGAGAAGCTGAAATTTCATGTGCAGTTGTGTTTCAGCAAAAATCCAGTAGCGGTGCGTTGTAGCACTCAATAAATACAACAAATACATAACTTACAATTACGTTACGTTAGATCAATTCCCACCTCTGCTTTATGTATGCTCATTATTGTTTGTGGAATTTAGTATTTTATTGTGAGATAGTTGAGATAGTTTCATAGTACAATATTAATATGTATTGAACTTATATTCAATGTGTAAATAACAAACATGTGAGAAATCTTAAGTACAAATAAAAATTATTGTTGGGTGTATATATAATGTAATATTCAGACTTTGTTTAGCCATTTGGAAAAAAGTAAATTGGAAAAACAGAAACAGAATAATTAAGACCAATTTTTGAATTTACCATTTGCTGCAGGGGAGTTGTAAAATTTAGCTTTGAGCATGCATAGACTAATTCATTGCTGTGCTTGCTTGTTTTGAAAGGACAATCAGGTTGAGCATAATGTGCAGCTTGAAGCTAAAACCCCTGAAAACATCAGTTTAACTGAAAATGCTACATTCAAATGCAAAGTGAAAAACAACAAGAGCGTTAAATACTGCAATGTAAACAAACCTTTTGCCACATTGGGTTATATGCTAAACCTATCTGTTACATATAGCACCCCCATGTATCAAAACAGAAACTACATTTCTAGATTTTCTCAGGACCCACAAACATCAATAAATCCAGTAGCAGGGTGACAAGACGCCATGGCATTACACATTTGGATTTATCATAAGAAATACATTCCCTTATATATACTTACCCTCCACTGTCCATAAATCATTAGTATATTATGAACAGAGACAGTCCTATCCATTGGGAATCAAAGCTCATACCTGGACGACATTAAAGCGATTATGCCCTCAAGGTAAATTCAGCTGGGAAGGTTCATTATGAAAGGCCATCAAGCCCGCCCCATCTGTTGCACTCTGAAAGGTACAGAGTCCTCACTTTGTATCTGAATGAAAAATAAACAAAACAAAGAGGCAATGAAAAAAACATTTCAGAAGCTTGTACTCAGGAGCCTTTTCCACTGTCTCCTAAGAAATATTAAGCGTGTTAGGATTCAGAACTGAAGCAGAAATACTGGCATTTGTCAGAATTCAGCTCTATTTGCTCAAGAAAAGAGCTTTGGTGTGCAACCCATTCTTCTTTATTCTGCCAGCTGAGGGTCCTGATATCTTTAAATCTTTATTTTTGAATTCAGGGTGGTGTGCATTGGCAGCACCGGGCTCAAAGGCTACAGTCTCTGTATGGGGTCACGTATCAGACTCGCCCCGGGGTCATGAAGATATTAAGGAGCATGATACAGTGTGTCTGTCATTCCCAGTGCTGCAGGTGCACTGCTGTGACTTCCTGGGCTGGGCTGTCTATATCCACATTTCACAGCTCCAACGTGACTGCTGCAATGATACAAGACATTGCAGCGTCTGTGCCAAGTCCTCACACAACCACTTGCTCCCTCTCAGAGAAAAGCATCTGCAGCCTGGCTGCCGTTCCCCCGACTTGCTCGGGTCATCCCCCAGACTACGTCATTACAGAGGACATCAGGCTGCACTCTCCATAAATTAAATCTGGGACTGCATTTACACAGGGACAGACGATGTGGGTTTAACCCTTGAGGCACAAATCAGATTTTTGTCACAGCTGTATCTTAGCAGGGAAATGTAATATTTTGTTCTGTTTTCTATATTTTTTCAGTTCCTTTTGCACTAACCCTATTCAAATAGGGTGTCAGTCAATCTTTTCATAACTTCAATGGCAGGTTTGACCATGTTGTGGTCACATCTGTGTATCGGCCTTTGCATAATTTGGATTTTGTTTATGTGTGAACCCAAAGGGAGGGTAAAGAAACTGTTGGGTATTCACAAATACAAATATACCTGCATTTAAACATGTTAATATCACCTCCTAGTTGTTGTAAGCACCATCCTGCATCACACTGTGTGGGTGCAGGTCCATATGGGTGGGAATTTGTATTCTGCAGGCTCTTGTATTCAATAATTTATCATTGATATGTATTGATTTACTATCACAGGGACCAAGGCTTGACCTCTTTAGTGAAGTATGTCCACTTCAATAGCTGCCCTGGCTCCTCCCTTTCTCTGCTCCCCCTCTCCATTTAACCCTGAAATTTACAGACCACATCACAATGTGGCAGTTTTTTTACTTGTCTACAGGGACTCCTAAATGGTTTCCATTTACATCAGTGTGCCTGTGCACTGTCATGACACAAACAGCCTGTAATCCTATGAAGCTAGATAGATGTTCAAATATAACATAACACAACATTAGGTCCATGTGAATATTGCTAATAACATTCAAGTGATATGAAACGAAATACAATAGAAGGACTCCAGATTGTCAGACACAGTCAATCTCTCTCACATTAGGCTACATCTTTTTGGAATCACATCACCAAATAGTATTAAATGGACATATTAAGCACTTCTTTTTATTATTAAGGGGCCCCCTGCTGGTAGGACCAATGAACCTTTGTGTGGGGAAAAATGATCTCCTTTCATGCAATACCAAATTAAACATACCCCCAACCAGACTGTGAAATTGAGCAATTTAAAACCATTTCCAGCGCGGTGGTGCAGCCCATAGAAAAAAGGAGGAAAAGTTTGCTCATAGATAGGCTGACGTAGCTGATACTTTTCACTCCGACTGTCTTCATTAAGTTCAAACTATTCACTTTTTATGATACACGGGCTATCATGCGTTTTCCCTTCAGCCGGATGAGTTGCCATAACCCTCCCGGCATCCGTGATGAACCCGCCACCATTTATAGCCTCGCGGTGACAAACAATCTTATTATGAGATTTAAACTTTGCCTCGGCTAGACTGCAGGATCAACACGCGCTCCTCTCGCACTTATTCCCCGCAGTTTCCCAACTGATACAGTACTACCCGCCTCCTTTGATTGTGGTTAAACGCCGGTGTCAGCCCTCGGTGTAATAGAAAAGCCCAAGCAGGGCTCCGGGTCTGTTCAGCATACATAAAGGCGAGCGGTGAGAGGAGCTCAGCTCTGAATTAAATCACTCACCGCTAAACGGATCTTTAAGACTCTCCCTTGACGCAGTCAGCTGCTGCTTTGAGCGTCTTCAACCGAAGACAGAAGAACTGGGATTCTTTTTTCATTTTTATTTTTTATTATCTTAAAGAAATATCTAATGTCTCTTTGAAAATGTCTTGTGTTCGTGGTGACATACAGTAAGCAGCCAGCTTTGTATCGGGACGAGGCTCCTGCTTCGCGATCGTCAAGCAGGTAAGCTGTTATAGTTTTACTAGATTTTACACTTTAATATTGCAGAGTTTACAGACAACATACTGTACTTTATGTCTTTTGAACTGACATGGTGTAGCGGTAAATCTTTAAGGTTGAAATTGAATGCTGTAAAGAATATTGGTGTTAGTATTTGAATGGTATTGTTCGGCTGTTGTGTGCAGATCAAAAACAGCAACTCTTTTATCACTAAGTGCATACACACCGTGCAAAATGCACAGCTGAACTTGTGCACCATCGTGCCGAAGTCGGCGCATTTTGCGTTGGTTTCTGCGAGATCGTTGCAAGCTGACATGCATTGTGAACGGGACATGGGGGCACTTTTTCGTGTTGACTGCGATTCATGCATGTTGCAAATAGTCTTTTTAAGTTTCTTTTTAAGTTTTATCAATCTGAATGTGCATTGACCTAAATTGTGGTGCATTTTATGACACAATATATTTGCAATCGCTCTGCAAACCCTCCACCTGATACAGCTCCAGTGAAAGTAGTAGGTACTTTGCAACTGTAAACCTCCAGTAACACCGCCCGCTTGAGGTGTCGCTTCAGCACCACGGACAGCTCCCCGGCCGCGTTACTTAACCAGTAAAGGCTCAACTTTTATTTCAGAGATTCACAAAGAAACTGATTCTATTCACACCTACGTGAGAACTCAGGCTAATATAAAGGTTAGCTTTTACTTTGTCTGATTATTATTTTAAATAAATAAATAAATAAAAAGCAATTCCTGCCATAGCATTAGGCCTACTCAGCCTACACCACAGTCACAAAATGACAGCCAGTTTCACGAATCTGCACATACAGCTCACACGGATCTATATCATATAAAACCCTGCATTAAGTCATGACAAACGGTATGATTCTGAATATTTAAAACACAAATTATAAATGATCAGTCCATTGAATGGCTGCTGTCATTACATGGTCTTGTATTTAGTACAGTAGCCCTGTGCAGTCTCACTCAGATTAGCTGAGGATTTTGCTGCGTCTGTGCCATCTGTCTGGGAAATGCATAGTATATACTGGATGCTAGACATGTTAATTTATTTGAATAGCCCAAGGCTTCATATGGATTGATTTCTTTACTTTAGTCAGCATAAGCCTAATTTCCAAAGGTGTTTAGCCAGCTGTAAAGTCTTTCACACAAATGAAGACTCCCTGAATTCTCTGTCAGAGGAGGAGGAGGTGGTGGTGGCGGTCCGTAGCATAGGGGTTCAAAAATGCTGAAAAATTGCCAGGTTTAATATAACCTACACTTGTGGTCACACGGCGGCCAAAGAAATGACAAGCCTATAGGAACAATTCTCTGGCTTTCCACTCAGCTGCACTATGGACGTAGGTGTAGGAGTGCTGTATCATCTCTGTTCTGGTTAAATAATGTGTTACTGTCCTTGACATTTAAAGCCAGGAAAGCATTTAAGATACAAAGCTTAAACAATCTGTTTTATGCCACTGAACTGTAGGCATTGTATTAATCGTCAGTGGTTACCCTCGTTCTGGTCATTTCATACAGAAGATCAGCCTCAGCTAAGCCTTTACCATCAGTGTGAATCACTATCTTACTTCTTCCAACTTTTAATGTCTAGAGTTTTGACTGTTTCAAAACATCTTAGTTTTGCTGCTGTTGCTGAAGCTGTCTCTCGCATTAGCCTTCACATCTCCCTTTTCCTGTCCCCGTCTCCCTTATCTTGATTATGCAGCTGGATGATTGAGTCAGCTATTTTGTATGCAAGTTGCCTTAGCTTGGTTCATTGTGGAGGAGAGAGAGGGAGATCGTGCTGAGGATACTGAGAGAGAATTACAGCTTCTCATGACGGTGAGGAGTGGAAAAGACGAGGCTGCCCCGTTCGATAAATTGCTGTTTGAGAGAGACAGATATCTTAGGGGGACAGTGGTTTTGGAAATGTGACCAACCTTTCTAAATGGAAATGGCAGCGCACATTACAGTTTTCCATGGCTCTATACTGCGGATGACTTGAATTGAAGCATCAAAAAAACTCTGATACCAAGTTAGTCTGATATAAACCCATTTCTCTCAATTGAGAAAGATTTTAGAGGCAAGTCATTTTGTACAATGAGTATACACAAATATTTATGGAGTGCTGGGTGTGTGGTGGGTGTAAACATCACTATTACAGTTTCAAGCCCATATAAACCTTTTATCTAAACACATCCTGCATGTAACTGTGGCATCCCCAGTTTGAGTCTAGTTGGGGATGTGACCAGATGTCATTCCCCTTTATCTCTTCCCATATTTCCTGTTGCTTGTGAACTATAAGGGACATAAAAGGCCATATAATCATCTTTTCATTATTCAGTATTGCTGATCCTGTTGATAGTCAGTATATGACAGTGATGATGTCTGTGTTTTTAAGTGGTGCCTCCCATTGTGATGATAAAGATGCAGTTTACTGGACACTGAAAGGATCAGTAAAAATATGCTTACTTTTTTACACTGACGTCATTTTGTAGAAAAGTTACCGAGGCTTGGCTGACTGCATGTTAAAGCAGCGACGCTCTGGTTATATGGTTAACAATGTGTAATCAAATGGACCAGTCAGGGTTTGTAGACAGAGCTGTGGAACATATGGTACAACAGCATGGCATATTTCACTTCCACAGTTCTCCACAACCGTAAAATTCAAACAGCAACTTCCTGTGCTGTGAGTAGTATGTGTGTGCCATTTTACAAGAGCTGTTACACCACCTCAGTCTCAAGTGTCCCGTGTGACACTCGGCTGTTTTATAAAAGGAAGAATGAGCTCTTTTTCCTGAAGAATTGTAAAGCCATGAAATTTGCCACGGAGGGGAGGGGAATTTCTTCTTCAGTAAATGCTAAATGTCTGGATTGGATGCATAGTTATGTTTGAACAGGCAAAAGCCCATATACAGTTGTTTATTTATAGTTACATTGAACCAACAGTACAGTGTACACTACAGTTATAATCTTTAAGATTTAAATGAAATCAAACCCAGTTTTAATGCTATTTATGGTATGTATTTTTTCAGCAATAGCCATTCAATGTATTTACATTATGTAATCCCCTCGCTATACTGTATATTAGCTTTCACTGTTAGTGACGGAGTCCGCCATTCCTGCGCTGGATTCAAACTGCCTTCACGTGGGATTCACAGGAAACGATGCATGCATGTAATCCAGCGTCACTGTTTTTAATGTTATCTCATTGATAACAGCCTCACTGTTTACTTTCACTCTCCTAAAGCTGTATCAGAGTTGAATTAAATTACTGCCACTGTTTCAGATGAAAAGCATTGAACTGGTAAAACACGGGGTGGCTTTTATGCAGTTGCACCGTAAACAGATCCACCAGTTGTTCTTCTGTTGTACTTCTGAAAAAATTAGCTGTTCAAGGAGTGTTTGCTTTAGTATTAAACTGCACTTACTGTTACCACTAGTAACCACAGGTGTCACCAAATCAACCAGGACAGAAATCTTGATATTTCACAGAACTGATGCAGTATATCATTAAATTGTAATAAGAAATAACTTTGGCTCCTAAAATACAAAATTTTAACCTTCATCGGTTTGTTTCTTTGTTTGATGATGTAGTAGTTACCCAGATCTACCAGCCACTCATTAACTTAGCTTTGACAACATATGGCAATGAACACATTATAAGTGCAGAAACATACTTTGCTTTGAATCCTTATTTCTGAGCATTTCAAATTCTGTTTTTGCAGTGGCCAGACTTGGGAACAGTTCTTTGTTGTGAAGGACAGGACCATCAATGACACTGTCAGAGTTGCGCCTCAGGACAACAGACACAAAAAGGAAACGTCATTGACAGTAACTTAACATTCAGGAAAGGAAGGCAATTGGTTGAGAATTTCCAATATCTAATAAAGGCTGTAACTAGCTGATAAGGCTGAAAATACAAAAACTGCTACCCCTTAAACGCAGCTGCCCTTGGGCACATTTTATTTAGCCAGTGCAAAACAAAGATGCACCTTTGCTGAGATGATATCTCCTAGAAAGCATGCAAAAAACCATTAGCAAACTTCACCTTGAATCAGCAGCTCATGAGTCATTTACTGCACATTGCGTTCACAGAGCTGTGGCCAGGTCTCATCTCAGGAAAGAATGAATTTGAGTTTTCTTAGTGGGGTTTATTGAAAGTGGCAGCGATGGCCCTTTGGATTCCAGGCGCGTTTCACGAAGAAAAACATGGCAGGTGTAACCATTATCGCTGGGTACTTTCATTTTTTCTACTTACTAGCATCTTATGTGCTGATTACAGTCAGGAGAAAATATGATGACTTTCATTTATGGTGATTTTTACATATTCCCTGACAACTCATCAGCCCACAGAGCTAAGGGGTATATAGCTACATGAGAAGAAAGCTGGAGACAGTCAAGTTTGAATGAGCTACTGTACTATTGACAGATTGCAGGAATCAAGCTGGAGAATGTAGGGATTCACTCGAGGGTGTGAATCAGTCATAATTAATTTAGGAGTGCACAAAAATTAATCCACCCGAGAGTGCCAGAAACGTTTCTGTGTAGTTTCCCCAGCCACCTGCTGGCTGCCTTATGATAGATGAAACCCTTTAGTAAACAAGCATCACGAAATGGCAGAGTGAGGCGTATTGAACATTGCTCTGTCTCTTCCTTGCCATCTTCTCGGCAAAGTAATTAGATGCTGGGATGCAAAACACCATGGCAGTGTATCTGCAGGCACCTGCTCCGCTTGATGAATATCCTGTACATGAGAGCCCATTAAAGCTGGCGATACATAACAGTTCTGTCAAAGAAGCGGGATTTTTGTGTGACGTCCCTGATTGCCTTTGCTAAATTCATGCTTTTTGCAACATCAAGATTATTCAAACAATGATAAACATAGCAGAATGTGCTGTGCCTTGTGGCGTGTGGGTCACCTTTTCATTATAGACCAAGAGCAGGGGGGCAGGGAGAGGGACTTTTAACATTAAAACTCACACCAAAGTAGAGTTTGTAGATACTCTGCACTCAAACATAGAGCTGGTTCACAATATGCATGGCTGTTATGCTGTATGCTCTGTGCATTGTAGCACTGTACACAGCACAAACCAATACCCTGTACATAAACACAGACACAAAAGGCCATGCCACATCATTTTTAAAAGCCTGTCAAATAGTATATCACATTAATATGCACTTTATGTATTTGCATAGCTAACAAAACCTCAAAAGATAAGGGTCATGACATGGAATGTGGTTAATAATTAATTGCTAAGGTCAGTTTCTTTAAAAGACAATAGCTGTGTTGTTTGCTTTTTTTCTCCTTGTCCCACAGCACAAAATAATCAAAATATTTCCACGGGGGGTTAATATGTACAACTGATCAGTTGCATTTGACTCTAAATTATAATATCTTAATGCCCAAATACAGTTGAATTGCATTATATTTACATAAAGGGTGTAACGCAAGGCTACTATCTGTATCTGTATCAGTTTACGAAAATATCTGTATTCAGATTTATACTGGGAGTGGGTGTGGTGTATATCGGAAGTTGTTAGAAATTGTCTACTCTTTTTCTGGATGTTTTTTTCTGCATTCAATTGTCTTCTACTGTAATTTATACTCCTCATACATATACAGTATATATATATATATATATATACACGTTTAGCAGAAAATGTTGTTTTTTGTATTTGTTCAGAGAGCATTATCTGTGCATATCTAAATAATGTATTGTATGCATTTACACCCTTAATTCACATACACTACAGGTCTTATGACTCATGTACATTAAAAGCATTTTTTACCGTAAATCACTTGCCATGCGGACCTTTTATTCTAGTTTTGACTTTGAATAAAATTACTGCTCTGTCAAACATCAGCATACAATACAGTGTCACATATCATAAAGTGTCAATCATAACATAATAGCAGTTATAAAGGCCATATTTAGCTATCATTGAAGTACTTATGTGGGTTTCAATTATGTTAATTATTAATCTTCTTTGGTTCAAATCATGCCAGAGAAGGATAAAAACAAAGTGTGATCTGGTGACTGTGCTCGAAGGCTTTACCTTCTGTGGTAGTCAGACAAACAAAGAGATGATGAATGAATAATTGGATATGAGAATTAGTCTCATACACTGTATAGTCCAGACCGCAACTGCTCTTAATCAATCATAGAAGAGACGCTATAAAAATAAAGGGCCAACACATCATATATTGCAGCTTGATGAGGGAAATGATAAATTATAATACAGTGTCCTGTCAGTTGAGTTCTCCACACAAAGTAGCTGCACCTAAGAGGTCTGAGGCCTGTGTTTTTTTATGCTGTCTTGATGTGGTTTTTTGGTGCACACGTGAGTTTGAACGGACCTGATCCCACGTGCTTAATCAAACCAAACTAAAGGATAAAATGTTGAATGGTTTTTATGAATTAAATATAACAAGCTCGGTGTGAACGTGCCGTCAGGTGTGAATGAACAAAGATGACAATGTGCCATGGTGATGTATTTTTCGTTTATTGGATGTAGCTTATTATCTTGAGTGTTATTATCTTGAATGCTGTTTTTACATTTTAATATAGATTAGAGCTTAGTAACATCTTAAGGGTCGTAAAAATGATCAGATGGTGTAGTACTTAATTTACTATCTATCATTTTAATGACTGACAACTACTTTAAGGAAGTCCTGGTACTTAATCTCTGAGAAGACACACAAATGGGCATACATGTACACAAACACTCTCTCTCTCTATCTAATACAAACACACTCTCTCTCTATCTAATACAAACACTCTCTCTCTCTCTCTCGTTCTCTCTCTCTCCCTCTCTCTTACACACACACACACACACACACACACACTGAAAAGACAGGACACCAATCACATTAATTGGTTCCTTGGGGAAATATAAAACCCAAGGAGTAGGCCTGCAAAGTCCAAGGCACTCAAAGTCCACCAAAGAAGAAAATATATTTAAGATTGTGAGCTGTCAGTCTATCAAATTAAAGCCATTTTATACAGCAGACATTGTATCTTGTGTTTCGCTGCGAGCTGCACATCTTTTGTTTAGATAATTATATTAGATTTCAGTGCAGTTACAAATAGTGTTAGAAGATGTAGCTGATTAGATCCCTGATAGGTAATGCAGCATGATTAGGCAGTTTCCTACCAATTATGAAATTTAAACCAACAGCCTTTAAAGATGACAGATGCTCCGTGAATAAAGCCACTCCCACATGCCACACTGAAGGCAAATGCTTTTCATCAAACGGTGAGAAAATTCTTCGAGGTCAATAGGTGCCAAAAGTCGTATCATGATAATCAATACACTTCCCTCCTCCCTATGAATGTTAAGTAACCCCAGTCTGTGCTTGTAAACAACTGATACACTAATGATGCACTGAGGAAATTAACCTGTTCAGTGACTTGTGCAAACATTTGCAAATATGAAGCACTGAATGTGTTTTTTTTCTTTCTCTTCAACATTGCCAGCATGCAACAGTGTGGGTCTTAAATGCTTTGACCCTCAGTATTTCTATCCTGCACTCTTTGATGAAGACTTGTAGTGCCATCAGCTATTCCTCCACCTCTGCATAGCAAAAATGTCCAATATCTCCAAATACTGCTAAATGGAATCCTTTTTCTATAACGCTTTTTTTAAAAATCATTTTAATGTTAATTCATAGTTTATCCTTGCATGCACCACAATGCAATTTTTCAGATGGATTTTGCCCACCCTCTCAGAATCATTCATTCAACTCCTAATGCAAAGAAAACAACTTCTAATTCAGTTAGTTAAGGTAACTCATCTCCCTAAGTAAGAAGCTCACATTGTACACGGTTTCATATTAATTCACGCACAACATGAGAGCAAAGAGGAGACAGGAGGGGTTGTTTTACTTCTGTTTTCTGCTTGTAAACAGTCACACTGCTTCCAGGTACAGTACCAGTCAAATGTTTGGACACACTTTCCCATTCACTTGAATGTATGTGTCCCATTTCTGTGTCTCCAAAAATGAATGGTTCAACCAACAGCTAAGGTTGTTTGTGATTATGTTAGCCTCCTGTCAATCACAATCCATTCAAGCCAACAACAATAAACTAATTGTTTGGTTTGTTTGAATAGACTATTCTGCTTGCTATAGTCAGTAAAATTGAGGAGTGAATATAGCTTGGTTTTGCACAATTACAGCTTTAAGTTGCTGCACTTTTCTTTAGTAATAGTAGCACTCAGACATAATGTAGGAGCAAGACCCGCAAACTCACAAAAGAAAAAAAACATTTTCTGTGTCTTTGTAGTTGCTTTGCATCTCTTTGTGGTTATTTTGCGTCATTTTGCATTTCTTTGTTTTGCGTCTCTTTGTGGTTGTTTTGTGTCTCTTTGAAGTCATTTTTTTGTCACTTTGTAGTTGTTTTGCATCTCTTTGTGGTCATTTAACATCTCTTTGTGGTCATTTAATGTCTCTTTGTGGTCATTTAACATCTTTTTGTAGTCATTTTGCATCTCTTTGTGGTTGTTTTGCATCTCTTTGTGGTCATTTCGGGTCAAGAAATGTTAATCACTTCATATAGAGGTTCTGACTAACAAGCCAACTACCTATCCCCTTCTTACTCTGGTAGGTGGGGGCACCACTGGTGGCCAATCAGATTCCACCCCTCTGGCCCCGCCTCTGATCCTGCAACTGTTTCCAACTATTTAGTCTGAAAAAGAACTATGATAAAGGAAAAATAGCAAGTGTGTCATAATGTGATCAAACAACTGGAAAACACTCTGCAGTTACGTAAAAAGGGAATAGACTGCAGGAAATTATAAAAACCACAGTTATGTCAGAATTGTCCTTTCACTGACCAAAAACAAACGTAAAGACCTCTGCCACTTGAGTCAACTCACAAGGTTGCTGGATAATGTTGCTACTTTTAACTCAGGAGATTGATTGTGGAACTGTTTTTGCTCTGTGCACCCAATTGCCCCTCACCGACTGAACAAAGATTTCTTTAAGTGTACAATCATCTGAAGTGAAAGCCAAGAAGGCCAGGAGCAATCAGATGATCAGTCCAGGACTCATCGACACTTTGATGTTGGGTGAAGGTCATCCCTTAATCTTCCTTCACACCACAGCCAACCATTGTCGTACACAAGTCTGATGGATGATTTGAGCAAGCCGATTGCTTCCCGTTGAGCCACCTCTATAGAAGCCATACAGGGGACACACTGCAATGCTTGGGAGTGCTTGATGGCTGATGGGAAACCCCCACAAATATCCAGCTGACCCAAATAACAAGGTCACCTTGGTTAACATGAGTGTTCCTCTGATCATAGAAATTCAGGGACCTCTGTGACTGAATTTATGACTTGCTAATATTAACATTTCATGGATGGTTATTATTACCACTTTTCTGAGAAAGCAACTTCAGAAGGATGCTAGCATGTTAATCTGAGGAAAAAAGTGAGTCTCCTGGAAACTGCTAAACGTCATGTTATGTCATGATATGTGAGCATGTTGAGCATTGAGATATATATATATATATATGACAAATTTAATGTGTTGAACATATTGTGTTCAAATCCTCCCTTTCGATATAAATATCTTAATCTTAAATATCATTTTCTTTAAGGTGTTTAATGTTTGCTTGTCTGCTGCTTGTAATAGAAAGGGCATGTTTTAATAAGGAATGCAGGGACACAAATGGCTTTCAAGTATAAAGTTTACTTAATCCGTAGGCATCTTATCAGACAACTGATACATTTTAGGTTATCAGGACAATAGAAAATTTCAAAACACCTAAAAATGATTATATAATATACCTCTACTTCACTGCATTTCAGTGGGAAATATTGTACAGCACTTTTTACTCAACTACATTTATTTGACAACACAGTCATAGTGTATCACACTATAGTCACTAGTTATTCTACTTCACAAATTAAAACTTTACAAGCAAAATTTAGGATGAAAAATCTGAAACATTGTTATAGATTAAACTACCCAAAAGTATATAAAGTAGTTAAAATTAGCTCTACCTCCACCAGCTACAAGAGTAAAATGCTGCTCACATATCGTACATAGTAAAACACTTATACTTTTATGCAAGATACTTTACATACACGTACACTGCTCATGCCTTTTACTTGTAATTCTCATTCATGATGAAGACTTACGCCACACAAGTGATTGCGGGTGATCATTTCCACTTCCTGCAATAACAGCCTCTTGACTCAGTGTGCAGCTGTTGTAACAGAAGGCTTTTATCTCACAATAATCCCAGCATCTGTTTTACTACTGAAGTTCTGTATCTTTGCTGCTTGAAAGATGGCAGCAAAACAAAACTAAAAATTCCCCACTGTTTTCTTTTCAGGACCGTTAAGGGTTCTGTTATTGTAGGACAATCACAGCTCGAGTGAATGAGGTTAGAGCAAAGCTGAGGCATTTTACCAGCAATCAGTGTCTCAACTGAGCTTCTAGCAGGGACCAACAACTTACAATATGTACGGATTCACAAAGTCAAACTTCATTCAATGAGGAGATATCGGCTTTTAAGACTAGCTGAGAAGGGCAGGTTGTAAATAGGGTGACTGACTCATCAATAATTTCATCAGCCATATGTCTAGCCTTTGCAACATGCAGACGACCTTGTTTGTTGTACTGTGGGGATCAAAGGTCAGTTTTGTAAAAAAAAAAAAAAAAAAAGTAAAGTAAAATTTCTTTTGAAAGCTATGACTTACAGAGTGTGCAAGCTGCCAGAATACCTCTAATGCATCTTTACCTTTCAACTTAAAAGCCTTTAAATCAATTCTGTCATGATGGTGTATAGCTTTTGAGTTTTGGCAAGCGAGCAACTTCGCTTACCTAAGCACATGTGTCTTGTCATCATCAAAGAGTGCAACATGTTCTAAAGTGTCCAAAGTGAATGGCTATTCACAGGCTTCAATAGCTTTACTTCATTTCTAATCAGTAAACTGGCTAAATCTGCAGATTGTCAGTGAGAAAGTGAAGATAGGACATTGTTACCATAGAAACTGCTTCCAAACTTGGAGCAAACATACTAGCATCTACTTATAAAAATGTGCCAGTATTCACACCATTAGCAGGCCACAGTGTACCATAACACTCACATTGGAGAGCGTCGCTGCACACTTGACTTACTGTTCATTGACACTATCCGAGGCTTTAATATGATGCAAATTATTCATTTAAATGAAGTCTTGGTGTAAGTGCTTTACACAAAGACTTGCATAAGGGACCTTGAAACAACTAACTTGATAAATTAATTAAGACTCACAGTGTTTGTAAAGAATCCCACTGAGTCACTTGTGTTTCTATCTTTGTGACTGATTACACAATTCAGTTGTTTGGGAAAAAAATTGTCCTTTGCAGAGAAGATTGATTGCTGAGCAACAAAGTGAGGCAGAACACTGGACTTTCAAAGCAATGAGTGAACCGAGCCACATCAACTGGAAAAAAATCACTATATTTGGTGTGCCCAGAGCAATGAAGTCAGTGTTGCACTGTGCCAAGTTTTGAGAGTGCTGTTACCAAATACTACAGATCATGATTCAGATCGGATGCAAGACCTTTCTTGGCAGCTTTCTTGCTGCTTACAGCAGCGAATCAGAAATATATAAATATTTACCTGGATAACTGCCATGCTGAGAGCTGATGCCTCTGAACAACAGCCAGATGAATAACATCTTGTGAATATAACTTATTTCTCCCAGCAGCTGATGAAATCACAGACAATGTTCTGGTAGCATGAACACTTTTGCAAACATACTTTTTTAATGATTATTATCCAGGCCGACACCTGGCAAGAAAAGTGGTCCATACCCAGCTGCAGCGCATCAATCTGACGCTCCACCTGTTGTCTCTTCACTCACGCCCTCCATTGCTCATTAAACAGCGCTGCCTTTCAGGCCGAATCAGCTCAGCCTGGTGATCACCCACTGTGAGACCAGAGCACAGAGAGAGAAGGGATCTGGGGTGCCAGATTGTCAGGCCTGTGAGGTGTTATTCCTCAAATAAATATGGAGATTATGTGTAATGCCTGTGTGCCAATTATGCTTTCCCACTTCTTTAGTAAGACCACGTGGAATCTGTGTGAAGCTATGCACAATGAATAAAATGTACAGTTAGGGTCTCTTGTGATTTGATGAACATGTACAATATAAAATGGAACAGGGCCTGGAGAAAAGCATGAGATTAGGTTACTTCAGTGGATTCTTGCCCGCACAAAACAGGAAGTATATTGTGCTTCCACTGATGAAGCCTCAACAATCAAACCCATTGGGACAATAAGTGTTTTGTATGTGAGGGCAGACTCTGTCCTTTCCCATGGTCATACATAATGCCCATTTCACACACATTCTTTTAGTTTATGTGTGCAGTGTTTCAACATCAAGGTGATGGTGCCTTGATAAAATAAAATATTATTTTATTTCATCCCCAGGTTGTTGCTAAGAAGTGGGTGTATGTCAGTCAGTGTTCATAGATCACGTGAGTCATGTCTCCCAAGAAGGAATTGGCTGGTCATCCTGACTGAGCCTATAAAACCTTTTACAGCGTGCTACAACACTGAATATTCAAGAGATTTTACCACACATTGGGTTATTGCATATTCAATAATGTGTCATGTTTTTCTGCCATTGTGGCTCATAGACTAGCTCTCTGGTTTAAGTGTCTAGGGTTAAGTTTTAAAGATTTGAATAGCCAAATTCTGCAAAGACACTGATAGCTTTCTTTTATGGGTGTGGCCTACAAATACAAAGTTTTGTCCCCCAAATTAATATAATGCTTAGTACAATGTTACACTGTTAACATGTTAGCGACTCAATTTAAAAAATGCCCTTAAGACACAGAAGCTCTGGCTCCTCAGCACAGAGTTTCTGCAGATTATAATGAGTAACTGAGTAACACCAAGCTGAAAAACTTTCTTTCACTGACATCTTCTGGTTGAACATTTCATGTCTGTTGACCTCTGACCTCCCCAGCATCACTGTGGGCGAGGTCAAGATTGTGCTCTGTTGCAACTGTGACCTAACAGTGATGTCAGGATGTATTGACCATACCCAGAGTGTACTTTATCACGAAACCAAGATGAGAACCTCAACCAAAAAAACAAGATTTTAAGTTACCCTTGTAAGGAGAATTCCTCTTTTTAATCAGATCTAGTAGTCTTGTCTCTGTCTGTCTAATTATAAAATCTTCCTACACAGATCTATCTCAACAGTCACAAAACACAGTTATGGCCTGTAAAATTCAGTAACACTCATCAAAAACTGAAGCAGGGACCGTCGGAACCAAATAATTATTATTACAGCCATCTTTTGCTCTGTAATTTGCGGCAGCTAAATAATAATAGAGGTGTGTCCCTCATGTTAGCAATTTCAATAAATTGATTTCTGTCCTTCCGCAAAATGAGTTAACTCTGCCATATAAAAAGTTTTTCAAAAGACTAACTGAACAAACAGACAGGTCAGGCATTGGAGCAGCACAAACAGAGAAGGATCAGAAGAGTGTTATGCTTTAACTAATTTTTCATGTAATCTTGTACTGTGCATAGAAATCTCAATAACATTTCAACCTCATTAAGAACAGAATAAGTAAAGAATGTAAAAATATGTATAATTTAAATGTGCAGACGAGTTTAGCACAAGCTTAATATACAATACATACTGTATAACCTTCATTTTTATGATTGTTGGATGAGGTCTGTTGTCAGCATAGAAGTGCCATTAAAAAAAGAAAAATCTAAATTTGGCTGCTCTCCATAACCTGACTGAATTTAGATTCTGTCCAACCACTTTAGGCAAAATACAGGTGCCAAGAATCTTCACATTTACAACCTGCTGCCAAAGCCGCTGGCAAATTCACCATAAACCTGAAAGAAAAAGAATACAAAACACCAAAGCATGTTTGCATCTCTGTTAAACACAAATAACACTTATTATGTAGCGGATGAACCATCAAAATCATGAGGCTCGATAAAATCATTAAAATTTATAAAACAGATCATAGAAATACCTTGGCAGCTATACATGCTGGTTGAGTGAGTGCGAAGTTGGAAAAGCAATTCACTGTCTACCATGTAAGTGTGTTATTAAAATAATTGCAGTCCGCAGTGACGTAGTAAAATAAGTATCTTGCATATGACCACTTTAACTTTGAATTCACAGGCCTTTTGAGTCTTTCATTACAGTTACTACATCAAGAACCAGAACAAATACAGATGGCTCTCTAGTGGTCAAAGTACTATTCAGACAGCTGATATAGACTCCTTTATAAACATTTAATATTATTAACTCTTACAACAGGACTTTTGGTAGCACCTTTGGTGTCCCCTGCAGGAATTGCTCTTAAGACATTTTTATGTTTATTGTCACCCCCAACAGTGAAATGAAATATCCGCCCTTGGGAGCAGAGTGCTCACCTCATAATATAATATATCCAGATCTCTGCTCAGTTGCACTAGCTGTAGAGGATTTTCATCAGTGAAATACACCTAATAAAATACAGTGTCCTTGCATGGTACAGGCATTAAATATGTAGTGCACACAAACAATCAAGGAAGAGCATGTTGTTTCTTCTTCTTTCCTTGGCTTGGAACTTGAACTTCTTGTCAATTGATTTAATGCAGAAAGAGAAGGCACCTTATGACCTGGGAGTGATGAATACCAGGACAGGTACCCTTCCTCCAGAGGACACCTCACTATGGTGTTTGTAGATGGTCTCAGAAAGAGGAAACATTTCTAAAAGTAGATAGACAGTACAGCAGATCAGCTCACCTCCAGGGAAAATGAGAAGTGTTTAAGGTATAACATAAGAGATGTCTTCTCTGTAGCCAACTGGGCTACAGCTAATAGTTTTACAGTATGATGTTCTACAGTCTGAATGTAAGGACTGCAAATATAACTCCTTATACCATAAAAATAGAAGAACACCACTCAGGCCCTTCAACATCCTCCGAGAGCTCAGTGGAGTGCTGGATGAACTGCAGGAAAAAGCCTGTGCAGTGAATATTACTACAGTATATATTGTATGTTTTATTCGAGGACAGGATCTCCCTTGAGGGCCAGAGGGCCTATTAGCCCTGCGGGTGTGCCTGCTCAGACTTCACTCGACTATCTGCCGCAGGCACAGTCCCTCTGTCAGTTCCTCTGTGTTGTGCCTCTAGTCCCTCCTCCAGGGAAGTTTTCAAAGAAGTACATCTGTTATGTCACAGTAATGTCAGTCATAACAAGATGATGAACTTGTTTCAAGTGGGTTTTTTTTCATAGAAAATTATCAAAAGCATTTTCTTGACTAGATATTGCACATCAAACTGAACTATTACTCTGATAGTTAGTTTAATTGTACTAATACTATGAACTTGAGTTGAGCAACTAGCTTTATTCATGTGGGAGCTACAAGGTTACTTTTTTTTTCTTTCCAACATCAATTATGCATTTCAGTAATAGCATCATTCATTTCAGTAATGGGAATAAACATTTTCCTGGAAACGTGCGTGAGACAACCCTTCAGTACAGCATGTAATGCAAAAATTAGGTTTATTATGATTACATTAATCACAGCATAAAATAGGTTGAAATTTCAATTAATTTTCCTTGATAGTCTTCTAAGATATGAGTCTGATTATCCATTTTGACCAGCGTATAAATCTACATCAGAGGACATGGATATGTCCATGAGGAACAGTGCACACTGTAGTGAATGTTGGGCCGCACCCTGTTATTAGAGGTTCAGGCTTGACTAACTGTATCCTTTTCTGTCAAATCTGATTTGCACAGCTAAATGCTTATGCCTAGTGCTACGTGCCAGTGTCACTGCACTTTTAATTAAAAATGTTAGATCTTTCACTTTTCATTATTCTTGTTGTTTAAGGAGTTTCAGTATTCCCATTTGGCTGATCTGTTCTGATTACAAAGATATACAGTGTGAATTACTCTGGCTGGACTAAGGAGACTTTGAGGTGTGCCTACAACTACAAAACAGAGAACTCACTGCATAAACACAAGCACAGTACTCTTAATAATTAGAAAACATACATTAACACTGGCAATAATGGTAATCAGTTTACCCGATTAAACCATAATCTTGTATCCAACACCTTTCTAACACTGCATAAGTATCAGTACTACTATAAGACTTCTATACAATTTGTGCATGAAAGTGGACTCACTTATGGGACAGAACACATATCGCTCAAAGCATGTTTATTTTTTCCACATTAATTGCCACTCTGTGTGTGAAACCTGCTTGATGGAAATGAGAAAAAAAAATGTTGTGAGGCATGAATCTTTTATGCTGACAGTGTTCAAAGTGATGACACTGTGCAGCTTCTATCACACAAAGAGCACAGGATGGTTCAGTTGTTAAAAATGAAATATAGCTTAATGTATGTCATTCACTGGTGGCCGACATGTACATCAAAGCTTTTAAAGGCTTTGTGTCTAAATACATCAGTGAGCAAAAGCTGATAGATTTGAGTTGGGTTCTGCAGGCGATCTTGGCTGTCATCCCTGCAGCTCAGACTGCAGCCAGGGTTTGGTCTGAAGCGGGGGCTCAAAGGTTTGAAGGGACCTCCCATAAGAGAGAGACATTTGAACTTTGGTTTCCATTCTGTTTCATTGATTAAAAGTGGACTTCTGTGAAAATGAACTCCCTGGAACAAAGTGACTTGTCCCAGCTTTCATTAGAAGTTTTTGTTTTGCGCAAACTTGCAGTTTTGTCCCTCGTCATGTATGGGTTTCATGAATACCTCCACCTATGAGGTGTAAACTATAGTATGAAGCACAAACAAAAGATGTAGAGAAATAATTTTTGAGAAGTTCGCTGACAAGAATTTCTAGACTGAAGAGGTCAGTTAGCGTCTCTGGGTCAGGTATTTATTATAGAAAACTGACCCCTGTAAATGGACTTAATTGGCCTGTTTGTTTGAAAAAAAATAAAGATTCAGTTTCACATAACATCTGTTTTTTATGATTGTATAATAATGTAATATTAGAGGCCATGGCAATGTTTTGATCATTTCAATGTTTTTATCTTTTTTCATACATTTAATATAAAGTAATTAAAGGCATCAGTAATCCCTGTGAAAGGAATTGTAATAAGATTAAGCATTTTTGTTAAACTATCACACACAAAAGCACAAAGCACAACATTTAATCCGCTTAAAAATTGCATCTGGTAATCTCTGCAATGTATTTTTTTATTATCATCTCTGTGTCTGTGTGTTATCTTTAGTTTTACCCCTTTTTTCACAATCCCTGCAATATGAACAGTTGAAACATCCTCTAATTTAAATTAAGCATCTTTCATAACAAAATGACAGGCTCTCTTTGGCCCATGTATCTTTTTATATAAAGCCTGCTGTCTGGGTCTGCTGTAGCCTGAACTGGCCTGCCATGATTCATTTGCATTTATATGCATCACAAACCATGCAAGCCCTGACCACATGGGTGGTGACCCAGTGGTGTAAGACATGTACCATGTAACTACAATGGCGTCAGTCTGAGTCTGGCTGAGGGCCTTTGTCACATGTCATGACCCGTTCTTTCCCCCCATGTTGTTTGTCACTTTCTACTGTGAGCTGCCAGAAAAATGGCACTAAATAACATAAAATAATGATTTCATTTTTATATTATATTTTAACAGTAACTTTACATTTTGCAAATGCTACATATGAATGAGATCAACCACTTATAGTAGAATACACAGCCAGCGGTGGATGTCGCTGTACAAAAGTCAATGATGCAAAAACAAACCATGTTGTTCACATCACATTGATTTTTGTAGTTGTGGCTGCATAAAACCTCTTGGGAGTGTAAACACTAAATTAAAGCACAATAACCTGTGGAATCAAAGAAAGGATTACAGTGTTTTGCTGCAAGTGGATGTCGATGTTTTCTCTTTGTGAACAAGAAGACATTATGATGTGAGTATTTCATGCACAGTTCACAATCTCAGCTCGGCTGTTTTCTTACCATGCATGTTTGTGGCCCACATTCAAAACAATGCAGTCTTGTATTTATTCGATGCATGGACATGGCTTCTTGTGTTTGCAAAGGAGACACAAAAGATGTATGTGGATTTACATCTCACTCAACAAGTTCACATTCACAAGATTCTTTTTGTTATTATGATATAATGTTTTTTTTCATTCAGCGCATGGATTTTTGTGAACTGCCAGCCGTGTTGGTTTTAGTCAAGTATGAGAAAACAGCCTCTTGTGGAATTACATAACAAGTCCTCTCACAAAACTGGAGCGATGCCAATGGCAGCTTTGAGGGACCAGCTAGACCGGGCTTCTCTTCTCTTTTTAATGTGCTCTGCACACACGGCCATGAGCCATCACACTTCCCCTGGTAGCCTACATAGATTCTCCTACATTTTTTTTTTGTCGTCTGGGTTTTGCCTCTATATCCCGCAGTGTCTGACTTTACCCAAAAACACCAGCATTGGTTTTAAATCAGCAAGTGGGAGGACCACTCACCTTCTTATATTGTTTTTATTGACTCAAACAGTTGAAAAGCACAGAGTGAGAGACTTGCAGAGGAAACAGAGGTGTCAGATACTGTACTGGAGGTACTTTGTGTTCTGAGGCTTGTCAATAGCTACTGTGACATTGTATGTATTTTTTCTGATATTTTGCATGCAATATCACATACAAAATAATCAAATTAAAGGACAATGCAATTGACTCTGTTGCACTGTTATGCATTACAAAACATGTAAAACAAAATATTTAACAATTAATTTTGTTAGTTTTCAATTTTTTGGACAACAGAATTTTGCCAGCAAGATTTCCTAACCAATTGTGCACGATTGTTGCAGTTTGTGTCACAAATCTGACTCCTTCTTCTTGGATTCATAACTCAGCCATGATACACATATTTTTACATTCAGTAAGACTTACATTATCTGAGGATATAATTATCTTCTCACAAATAAATTCCCATAAATCCACTCAAAAATCATTCAAAAAATAACTCCAGAACCTGCCTGAGAATCATCAAATTTTTACATTTATCCCATCAACATGGTCCTTATATTCCTGGAACACTGACACTCTCCTCCATCCATTCATATACCGATATTTGCCCTGTGTTGAAAACCTGTGGACATACAGACAAAAAACAAACAATTTTAAATTGCATAAACCTTTTTTTTAATTTTTTTTATAAAAACTGTCCTTAAACATGTATAATACTATAATAACTCTTATGCAAACTGGTGGCATTTCTGAGCAGCCCAACTTATTCTGAAAATAACAATATATGGCATGCCCGGCTAAGACATGTAGTGACTGCTAAAAGCCTGTAAATAAAGAGAGAAACAACCAAGCAAAAGAGCCTCGGTCAATAAACAAAATATTATAATATGTATAATAGGAACTGCACTAGTATTCACATCATTTTACTTGAATAAGAAAATCTGAGGGTAGTTGTAGAGTCATTGAGAGATGGACAAATAACTTCCCGTGAATTTCAAGACTTACTTTATTGTCTCGTCCGTCATCATTAGTGCTCTGCTGAATTCATTTTTACCTCTGATAAAATCCGTGTTTATCTGGACATGCTTTCGAACTGCCAAGCACTTTGATTGCATGCAGTACAGCAACCAAGGCCACACAAATGCCCTGCCACTCCCGCAAGCTGTAAGCTCTCCCATGCACTGCTCTGAATTACCTGTCAGCATCGATTACAGAGAGTCACTGTGGATAGGATCTTGGATTTTCTCTCCCTCAGAATTAAGATAAGCTCCTGCCTGCCTGTTTGAGATGCCCCTTGTTGACCCACCTGTTGAGTGTGATGTGAGATGTGTGTACCGCCGCTGTGGCCATATTATCCTCCACCTACACACACATGCACTCACGCCAAGCTGGCAGCACTCACTGTCCTCATCTGTTCATTTCTCCCCATCGCCCCCATTCCTCGTCTCTCCTCTCACCTTTGTTTTCAGTCCTTGTTTTTCTCCTCTCTTCTCTAACCCCTCTTGCTAAGCTATCTGTCTGCTTTTATTCAACCTCATCTCTCTCGCCACACCTCGCTGACAGCGAATTCCAAAGAGAATGTCTGCTGTTATCCAAGCAGAAATAAAACATTCTGCTCATTTAGTTTGTGAAATTGGAAATATATAAATTTAAATAGGCCATTTCCCAATAGTTAGGGTGCACAATACTATCCACGCCTTAAGAATACAATAATGTCTACTTGTATGTAAGAATATGTGTCTTTATCTGTTTAAATGTAAGTGATACTCCATTCTTTTCAATATATAATACTTATCCCCCATTGATCCCCCATTGATTTAAAAGGTTGCTGTTCATGTTTGTTACAATGGATATCAATTGTGATAAGTGTTAGAAAGAACCAATCCTGCATGTTCTAGACAGTCAGATTTTAGCTACAAGTTGATGCGTATTAATCCATATTTTGGCAAAATATTAACTAATACACAATGAGCATTTGGAGGCACCAAAATGAAAATACAAAATATGTTGTTTGTAGTTGCCCACCAGAACGACACATAAGAATTTTCTGATCTGACTACAGTTTTTCTCAGTGCCTTCCAAAACCGTTACAACTCACTGTTGGAAAAATAAAACCATTCTGATCTGATAGCAGTATGGTTAAGGTTTGCTGAGGTTTAGGCAACGATTGTGGTCATGGTTAAAAGATACAATGTGCCAAAGTCTGCCCACACTCCTCCCTCTGTGGACTTTGTGGCTCTATAACAACCACTACATTTCCATCCACCTGTTTTTTGTGCTCATTTTCAATTTGTGCATAAAATAAAGGAGTGGGAACGCCAGAAATTTGGCTGAGGTGGAAAAGATAAAAACAGAATAGGACAAAGTGCAATGGAAACAGACAAACAGCGAATAAATCTTGACTTACATGAAGCATGAGACTTAAACGTCACTCAAGCTTCTGTTCCAATGAAGAGATGAAAAATAGCGGCAGATGAAAACATCAGATCTGTTTGGACCCGATGAGGAGATTGTAACCTTCCTCAAGTAAATACATGAAACAAACAGAAATGCCAATCAGAGTTTCCACATCGTTTTACATCGTTTGATGGTTGACTGGTGCTCTTTTAATTACGTCATCGTGTTGTGCTCTCTTCTTCTGCAATGGTTTAATGGCAGTGAACTGGAGAATTAGCGCCACAGACTGATCTTGATGCGCACATTAATGGCATAACATTAGTGGATGGAAACCCGCAATAAATCACATTTTCTTTGGCTGATTTTCTGAAGATTTGCGTTACCTTTGGATGCAAACTTTGTCACTGTCACACTACTTCCTCTTTTGCTCCTGATGAACAAGAGTCATAATTTTTACAGCAGCTCTCTGTCACTTGTTAAGCATATGTTGTTACTGGTCATTTGCTGAACCAACTGATTCTGTCATTTTTCTTTGGAAGACGAGAAGTGGAAAATATTGCAGGAGTGCTTTGGGAAGTTTCTTTGGATGTTTCGATTATTTTTTCCGCCATAAATATTTAGCACTATTAAAATCTATTGCTGCCGAGATTAATTCAAGCTGACCACACCACAACTTACTACTTATTGTGTATGAAGACTGAATTGCAAGCAACTTTTAACAGCCACTCATGTCGAGTACGATCCTTGGCAGGAAATTAACTCAGCACAAAGGAAATTCTCAAATGAAATCTCAACAAACTTGACAATAATAACTCGCTAACCTCTGTATCAGCACCACAGCAAAACACATTTAACTCATTGCTTCTAAATTTGTGCTGCAGGCTTTCGACTTTGTCTCCAATTAACACTTGCACGCATGCTGGAGTTTCAAATATTAAAACATATAACTCGGCTAAAAGATCAGAGTGCAGCTTTAAAACATTATTCCTATTTTAGAGACTTTGACTTGCTAACATTTTTTATTATTAATGCTAGCCAGAAAAAGAGATTTTCTTGACCTCTAATCTAATGCACAGTATGTTTCGCTAATATACAGCTGGATAGAGAAAGAAAAGGATTAGAGATGGAAAAAGTGACCGTGGCAGTAGAGAGAATATTCTAGTCTTAGCACATGGATCAATTGTTTTCTTTTCTTACTAGTAGGCTAATGTAAAGCTCCTTGAGCTGTAGTTCAGACAAACTATGTATGAGTCATCCAAGTCTGTTTCCTATTCATTATCAATGGAAGAGCTCTAGGCCGTGCATCAATATGACACTACAGTTAAGTATTGGTTCTCTGGCTTTGAGAGGGAGTTTTTCATCTTTATAGATTCTGATTGGACTTTCTAATTCCCCAAGAAAATGATATGTGACTTTGTGGTGTTCCCTAAACCATCGCAAAAGGTTTCATCAGAGGAGAGAGGCCGGTCCTTAAATGAATGCTTTCCATAATTTGCACAGCTTCAAGCCTAATGTTAAGTTGATGAGAGTCTCATGGATGGTAGTCTGGAATCTAATATAATTTCAGCAGAGGGCTGATTACAGTCTAAATGGTGTGAAGGCTTTTCAATATGTTAAGTTAAGTAGATACTGGGAAAATATATTTTTAGGTTTCTTCTGAGGGATTTCAATTTTATAAATACTGATAGGGTTTTTTTAATGCCAGAAGAAATCAGTTACTTTTTGGTGTTCTCCTAAACCCTTAATACAATTTCATCTGTGGAAACAGGCACATTTTTAAGTGCATGTACCTTCAAAGATTAACACTAAAAACTAGTGGGTCAAAATTGACCCATTTTGGTTCTATATAACACCAACGCTATAATGGGTTAACTACCCACTACCCATGAGTAGAAAAACAGCAAAGACAAGGGATTGTTTTGACCCAGTATTACTGCAGTGTTATAATCTATTCCATCTCTTTTTAAACTTATGTCACTATTTTGTACTGATTGTTAATAATGTGTGCATCCTTCGCAGTTTTGAATGTCATATGCACATCGTTTTGTACAACTAACAATATATTTGTGACAGTTTTAAAGTAAAACTTTTGCTTGTTGTGTCTAACACTGGATCAAAATAACCATATCTTAATTTGGGTAAATAACCCAACTGTAAAATATAGATAATAAAAGATAGATATAAAATACTAACACTGGGTCAAAAAGTAAACCCAGTATTGCATCAGATTTTTAGTGAGTACTACTATTTGATGTTGGGTTAAATCATATTTTGAGTTAGGGTTCCACCTTCTAGTCAGCAAGCTGCAGGAGCCCATTTTCAAATGTGACTCAGGCCCTCACATCCACATTGCGAGCCTTTATCAGCTTGTCTCAAACATGGCAGAGTAATTGTGTCTTCGTCAAGCTATTTTGTTATTGTACTTACGGTGCCTAATCCCCCAGGTAATCCCATCGACTTCACCACAGCCACAACCTCCCTGGTTGAGCTTTCCTGGACAGCTGTCATCTGTTTCTATTCAACTGTCAAACTGTTGGGACAGATATGAGTTTATTAGAAAGGTGTGATGTGGTCAACAAATTTTTATTGGCTTTCGCTGACTGAAAAAACGTGACCGTATGAAGACATGAAGACATGTGAGGTGTGAGAATAACAGCACCGTAATTGGATTCATTTGGAGATGATCATTGTTCCCATTAGTGCCATTTGTGTACAGTGACGTAGACTCAATCTTTCATTGCCTCCTCCTCTCCCCTCGGAAATGAACAATTATCTTCTGTAAATTGATTTCTGCCACACACCGAGTTATCAAACACATGCACATAAAACCATTCAGTCCAGCACCCCTTCTGTCTCGCTTTGTGTCACATCGCATACGTACCGGCACACTCGGCTTTATCTCTTCCTTTGAACTAGCTACTGTAGGTCACAAGGAAATTCCAAACATATGATTCTTTTCATGTTTGCTTGCCTCTAATCCCCTTAATCCATTATTTGCCATGCTGAGAATATGCTCTCCGTATTTGAACTTCAGTAGGATTGAGTACTGGTGGAGAAAAGGACTCGAGGACTCAGCAGCTATCATTATCAGCTGATAGTCAACGCTGCCTTGGGCACATCCCACCCTGAGGTTGACACCATATACTTAGTGCCATCACTGATCTAATATGTTCAGGGCCAGTGTATGAGCCAACTGTCCAGAGAGGATTTTATAGTACAGTCCCACTGCAACAGAAAACACCAAGATGCTCAAGTCTCACTGGCTCCTAAATAGTCAAGTGCCTAAATTAGCTAATGCCGCAGAATATAATTTTCCACAGACTACTGTGTATTAAGAAAAGGTTGAACATAAAATAATCCTCGGACAAGTTGGCATTACTGTACCGGATTTCATTATGGCTATGGTTTCAGGCTTTGAGAGAGAATTGTGAATCCAGTTTCTTTAGATAAAAAAATAGTTTTATTAATAATAAAATATTAATAATTTTAAATTCTTTGCTCCTATTTTAATAATTAGCGTTTTAAAGGATTCTCTTGTTTTGCATTTGTACAGTAATCCTTTTTATTGTCTTAATGACGTGTAAAAATCTCATTTATTTTTCACGTTTACAAGTATTCTAATTTGACTTCTCTGACCAAGTCATTCTGGATGCTTTAAAGGAATAGTTCAACATTAATATGCTTATTCTTCTTGTCGTGAGTAAGATGAGAAGTGAGTAAGATAGTAGTAAAGTACAACCAATAGCTTCCCATCTTACTCTCCACCAGAAAGCGAATAAGCGTATTTCCCTAAATGTCAAACCTTTGCTTTGAATGATGAATTTATCTTTCCTAACTGTTCTGTATGAGCACATAATTGGGGATGGGCAGACTAAACTCTCCCTTTTTGGCTCTGGGTGATACAAATGAATTTCTGCAATCTCAGTTAGAAAAGCATGCAACACTGAAATTCTGTGGCAAATCCCTTTTACTGTGTCTTACAGCCTTGTGTAGAGGATTAGAGAGAAAATCCACAACAATGCAGAGCTCAATCTCTGTATTGTGTCTTCATGATCTTGAACGGCTTCTTTCTTTATATTCAGAACTTTAACCCAAAGTTAGAAAAAGAGCCAAGCAATAAAATAAAGAACTACTATAAAGGCTGATGGTTGCTGAGCCCCCAAAGAGCTCCATATAGCACCTTGGGGTTCTGAGCCAGAGGCTGAAGGTGCTCTGTAGCTGTATAAGCTCACCAGCTGTTGTCTAAGATGTAGTTTAGACTTCAGTTTCCTCTCTGCTGCTTCCTCCAGGCTGTCCAGCCTCAGCCCTACAACACAGCCGCACTCTCTCTCTGTTTGTTTATCCTGCCTGCCTCCACAGATTCCCACCACAAACAGAGGAGCAACGACCACCACTGACTGAGGGAATGTTTAATGGTCTGTTACATGCATGCAACCTTAAGCTGTGATCAGACCAAATGCAAAGCGAATTTTCACCTTAACAGCCAATGGGAGTACTCCTTCCAGAAAGTGCTAACGCTAGTGCTAACTTGGTACATAGTAAAGTACAACCAATAGCTGGAATCAAGTAACAGATACATATTTTCAGAACTTTCCATGTAGTCCTATGGTTTCACTCACTTTTCTCCAAGCCCTCTCCTTTTTTGTTCTGTCTCTGTACAGTAAGTAAGACATTAAATCGTAGCGCTCTGGATGCCCACAGACGCCGACAATAAGTTTGTCCTCCATTTCTGATTCTCGGTGATGTCAGGAGAATCTCACTGCTGATAGGCTTTTGCGACACAGTGTCACACGAATATTTTGCTCAAGTTGAAACATTTCAACTCACAAATTAATGTCTATTTGCATCTTTGCATTGACTTTGTATGTAATTGCACCGCGTGAATAATTAGATTGGTCTGAACGCACCTTTATTCTCTTAAGAAAAACAGTTAACTTGTTCTTTTAGGACTTTTACTGTTTTCTGATCTTACACCACTATGGTTAGGGTTTGGTTAAGTGTATGCACAAAAACAACTGGATTAGGGATAGAGAAACTATATTGTTGGGTTAAAATGACTACTATGTTAAGGTTAGGGGACCTTCTTTGTCATGGTAACAGTAATAACCACTTGATTACAGTTAGGGAACAACCGCAGTCATGATTAAAAGAAACATACATTGAATGTCAGTAGGAAACGGGAATGAACAACAATTGAAAGTCCAATGTTTTGGTGACCCATTCATCTACCCCAACCTCCTCCCTATGCAGACTTTGTCGCTCTATAATAAAGTCGCCCAACTTCCTGCTTTGCCCCCAACAGATAGATAGAGAGTCATAATACCTACAGCCGCTAGAGGGCTTTGTCACTTGAATATAAGCAAAAGTCGTTGTGGGGCACTGTCGGTTTTCTTGGGAGAACAGTCTCCTACTAAGGTAGAGTTACAGCTGATGAAACTCTCCTCCAGAACCTTGCTGTAGTTTCTGTCTCCCGTGTGTCCCAAACTATAGGATTCATCAAAGAACAAGTCTGAAGTCAGAGAGGTTCAGGAAGTGAACAAAAAAGGTGACAGCACAAGTCCCCTGGAGTGCCTGAGGTTCTCTGCAGCTCGACCAACCCTGTGCTCTGCAGGTGGACAAACTGTAGTCTGTCGGTGGAGGGGGCAAATAACCTAAAAACATTGTCCACTCGCACTACTCCAAATGTGATAGCGTTGAAAGTAATGGAAAATGAAGAATATGATTCACACAAGCATCCTGACTTCCGCAGGTGGAATAAAAGCTCTATGTAGCAGGTACATGGTGCCTGTCATCTCTAACGCCATACAACTACAACCACAGTTTTAGTCTTTTTGTTCATTAGGTGTGTTAACACATCCAGTCATTCTTCTTAAATATTCACAATCACAAAGTCCATTCCATCATACATAACCAAGTAATTTTGTGGACATGTTTATCATTTAAATAAGTAGATTTGCTTTACTTTAAGGTAGACAGAAGACAAGGGGCTGAACCAAATCTTTTGGGCTTGGTGAATCTTTTATGGTCAATCAATCATGTGAAATTTCACCTCTGCAGCGTACCTCCTCCGATGCTCAGAGGGACCTTATTCCACTTCATTTGTTGCAATACAATTTTACTGGATTTTAAACTTCTAGTTAAGATAAGACCTGCATACAGAGATAACATGCTTGTCCTCTGATGCTTGCTTGGGTTCACGACAGCACACAGAGTTGACAAAGCTGAGGAGGAAGGACTGGGGGGGTGACAGACTGAGGCACTGAGGCATGAGTCATTCACAACTCTAAGCACAGGACGTCTCTGCATGTCCTATCTCCCCTGAGCTCCTTCAATATATTATGGTGATGGACGTGTGTCAGGTGATGAGAAAAAGTCAAGTGACTTACACCAATCATTTGCTGCCTTGCATCTTGGCAGTTTATCAGGTTCATGTAAAAGGAAAAGATAGACAGAAGGAAAGTGTTGCTCAGTTCTCTTGCTTGGAGAAGACAGGCCTCTTCCTACAGATCAGCTGTTAAACTCACTGAACTGACAGTCAGTTCTTTTCTTCCTCAAAGAAGCTGTAGTCTGCGTCTGCCTGGTGTGAAAACGTTCCATTTATGAAACACTGTTTCTTGTACAATATTCCTCTGAGTATGTTGCCTGTTTGGTCCGGGGGATGTTTTGTCTTCCATTGGTTTGTAGAGAAGGCTCCTTTTTTTTAAACCAGCAAGTGTTTTTACAGTTTGTGCTGTCATTTAGTGCAATCCCACACTGCACCATGGTTTCGGTTTTAGGTGAGGCTGTGTTGGCCAATGAGGGAGGCACCGTCAAACATAAGTTTTAACAGCCATATTACACAGGTTTGGATGACATGACGATATACCGTGAGGAAATAAAGAATTTATCAGATTTTGCTTTACTATTTCTACCATGGTAGCTATTCCTGAATATCTCTGGTTGTTTCCATTGCAGGACATGTTACAAATCAGTGAAGACTTTTATGTCAACATTTAATTTAGAGGACTTTAGTATCAATGTAGAGCTGAAGCGATTAGTCGAATAATCTAATTGATGGACTGAAAAATGAATCTGCAACTATTTTGATAATCGATTGATCCTTTCAGTCATTTTTCAAGCATAAATGCCAAACATCATCTAGTTACAGATTAAAAAATGTGAAGATTTGATGCTTTTACTTGTCATATATGAGAGTAAACTTAATATCTTTGGGTTTTGGACTGTTTGCCAGATAAAACAACACCACCTCGAGCTCTGGAAATCATTTTTTATTATTTTCTGACACAAAGCTTGTGCCAATCATGAAACCAATAATGAAAATAATCAATAGTTGCAGCCAGAGAAGTGATCTGGATTAAATCATCAGCAAAACTCATTATTGGCTTAGAAATATAAAGTCCAGGAGACAGACAAAATACAATTTTTATAAAACATTACTTATAACATTTAGGCTGCATGTCAATTAATGGTGTTTGACTTAACCCTCAATAGCAAATAGACGGTGGCCACATTAGCAATTAAACAAATACTGTTCAACTCCTAACAATGACAGAGATTTGTTTTTCATTTTCTGGCCACGGTTTTTGGTGTTGTTTTGTACTTTATTATATCAAAAGGTGTTATTTTGTGTACCCAGTGGACTAAATAACACAAAAAAAGCTTTACAATAAGATTATTTGCTTTTAAAGTAATATGTCAAAGTGCTGCTTGCCACATCTCAGCTGACAAATGCTGACAAATTGGGTTGAACCTAATTGGACGCACCTTTATTATACTGTTTGTAACTGTGATTAAGATACTACTGGTTTGAAGTCCTTTCCATCGTGTTGACATGTTGTCTTCTTGCAGTCTTTCATCCTTAACACTCACAATCATGATCTAAAGCAAACACCAATAATACTGAATGTTCAAGGGGATATTTAGCGCTCATCATTAGCTTAGTTGGTAAATTTCAGGCTTATTTACTGACTGCACAAATGAGACATCATGAAATGAAAACCATCAAATTGGCGGTCATTAGGGAAGCAAGCCCTTTGTGGAAGCATGCATCCTGCTGGCTTTGACAGCACTTGTGGATTCATTGTTCTAAAGCAGCCATTAAGTACAACTCTAAAGATTGAACAAACCAATTAAACGTTGCCATGGTGACGATAGTTACGAATCGTAACTCTAGTTTTACAATCACAGTCAAAGTCCTTTAATGGGGCTCTTTGCCACTTATCTCTGAATCTCTGCTCAGTGAAATGTGCATATGCTCAGCGATTCAGGATGATCCAACTCAGTCCTATGGGGGCTGCTTCCCATGAGCTCAACACCACTAGTCTAGGCTTGTGTGGCAAAGTGCAATACTGCACCCTCTGCCCTGACACTGACACAGCAACGTAATTATCTCTGCAGTTGGCCCAATGGAACTCTCATTGTTTAACCCTTCTGTAACAGGTCATTAGAGATGGTCTGCCACTCCCCATCTATCCTGATAGCAGAAGGTCGGGGAGGGGGGGCAACCAGAGGCATGGTCTGTATCAATTCTGACTGACAATAGACACCTTCCTCAGACAGGAACAATCCAACACATCCCACCTTTGTTAAGAAGATGATGGGTGGCCTGACGCCACTCTCCACATGATGATCAGGAGCCCCACTGTGCAGGACAACACACAGGAAAGACAAAGAAACAGCCTTACAAAGGAATCCACATGGCTTTAGTTTTTCTAATATTTTAGTGAATCAAGTACCTTGTTTTTAAATGTCACCAGTTGCACCTGGCAACATCTGCTGTAGCTGGAAATGCTGAGCAGATGAGTCAGTGGTTTTTAAAGAAATTATTCCACCCACATAGCTATTTCTAACACCATGACGTGTTGTTTATGCATTTAACTTTTATTTTAATTCCACAAGAAAAGAAAGTGTTGTTTGAGTTGTTGGAAGGAGTATTTGTCTTTAACTTATGATGGAGCTAGGCTACTCTTTTCTTTCTGCCTTTGTGCTAAACCAACATATACCCTATCTTACTGTAGCAGGATGTAACATGTGTACTGTTCCTTTAATGCCACTAGCTTGAGTAACTAATAAAGAGAATGCATAGGAAATCATTTGTGCTGAGTTAAGCAGCATGAAAATTACATGAAAACAAAATTCTTGATGCTAGGATCTACTTTGGTCTCTGGTTGGTACCTAATGAAAACTTTTCGTCAGCCCACAAGTTTTCCCCATTCAGAATTTGTGTGTGTGTCTTTCTTGGTGAACGATGCAATATTTTACTCAAGAGTATTTAAACTGGTGTTAATGTTTGTTAGAGTTTTAAAGACCACCCTTTTACAGATTACTCCCTCATGTAACATTGCTAAAATTGAGGTTGTACAGTATCATACTGTAAACTGAGCAGTGGATTCTTTACAACCCCCAAGGGAGGAAAGAAAGTTCATTACATCATGTTTTTATCGCTTCAGTGATCCTGCATTAGTCGTCATAAGACTTTCAACAAACCACTGAAAGACTAACAGCTTTGATACCACCTGAAACACGGAGACATGGAAAAACGGAGGACATTTCGCCAAACATCTCTTCCCAGTAGAACGATGATGTAAGCACACAGGCTTTTAGGTGGCTGGTGTGCAGCCAGGTAGAATGACATATGGCAAGGAGGCATGAGCAATGTGCTGCAAATCACACTTAGGTGAACACAATCTGTGCCTTGACTTTCAGGTTTCATAAATAATGCAGTAGGAAAGGAAAACATTTGGATTTCCCAGGAGCAAAGACAAATGCCTTTTAAAATCACTGGTTAAAAAAAAAAAGAGAAAGAAAAAACATTTATTGCCAGAGTAGTCTGAACATGCCACTTGACTGTTCAACTTTGACCTAAAAACACTCTTTTATTTTAAAACACAACATAAATCCAACCCAAGCAGATCTGGGACTTGAGCAGTCCAGGTGGTCAGAGTTCAAACAGACTGACGAGGCCAGATTCATTCACAATGTGTTCATCTCTGTTTAAAACCAACTCTCCATTGAGCATTTTGTTGTAAATGACACATTCTTTGAATAGTCTATACTGATAATCTTACTACTGCAAGTATACCGAGTTTCAGGTGATACAATAGTGTGAAAAACAGTGTGAAAAGTGTGTAAAAATATTCAGTGTCTGGATTGTAGTTATTGTTAGAAACTGAGTAAGGGAATGTTTGTGATAGGAAGGCTTGAATTTTAAAATAGTAAGCTACCATATGGTATATGCCATATTCCTTAAAATTAGGTTTTGGTGTTTTGGATAATTTGGATATTACAAAAATGTGCTCATCAAAACAGCCATTTGTGAGAAATTGGGATAATGGTGGCCCCCTCAGTTGAGAAGTAAACGATTGTTTTGTTTAGTCTTTCCTGGCA
Organism: Macquaria ambigua; assembly: GCA_008360985.2. Classification (NCBI taxonomy): domain Eukaryota; kingdom Metazoa; phylum Chordata; class Actinopteri; order Centrarchiformes; family Percichthyidae; genus Macquaria; species Macquaria ambigua. The sequence continues at coordinate 90,955 of VMKM01000137.1, forward strand.
GAACAGTTAAGTACATTATACTGTATGTCTGAATGTGCCAGAAGAGAAACCCCACAAAAGTATAGATGCCTCCGATACCTCCCAATCTTATCCTTCCTGGAGCCTGACTTCAGGGCAGAGAGCAGACTTTAAAGGGCAGCAACACTGAAAGAACTCCAATAAGGCATGAGTAGGTCACAAAAGCAGAGTCCAGTGCCAACAAATACAAGTAACAATCCAGAAAATCAAAAACAACACAACAGAGAGAAGAAAAAAGCCCACCTGTACAACAAAATAGTTTGGGAACATGAAGAATCCAACAAAACATTTCATTTAGATGAACAAGCACTAAACACCAGTACTACTATGTAGACTTTGAAGTTATTCTACATATCTTAACTCAAATGGGTCTGGATTGGATGTACTGGGTTTTTTAGAGTAAGGTACTGTGTATACTCACACTGTAGCATTGGAAAATAGTCAATGAATAAATGAGAGCAAAGTGAAAAGGAGGGGGAAGAGAGACAAATACGGAAAGAGATAGAGAAAGAAGAAGAGAGGCTTTTCTGCCTTGGACAGCTTGTGGGCTTTTGTGTGATAGCTGGTGGCTGTAGGAGGCTGTGAAAAGATAAGGTTTACTAATGGGGTGTTCAGGAGAATGTTTCATTTATTATCATACTTTATTAATGCCACCGTGGAGTAGTCTAATATCGAACGTCGGCGCTATTCATGCGAGCTCTGAAAGGTTTACATTGTAGGGACTGTTAGTGGTGCTTCCAAAACCGTTAATCGTGGTAGAGAAGAGGCAGCTGCGGTGCTGAGAGGCTGTTATGAAGTGTGGCTTTAAAGCAGCCGTGGGCAACATTAGGTCCACAGACCTGATACAGGCCCTTTAAGTTTTCCCATGAACACATTTCCAGTACTGTCTATTCCTTCATGGTAGTTTTTTTGTTCTTAGTTCTACTTGACCTTAATAGCCCAAAGGCATAAAATATGTTAGTCGACACATTTTTGGCTGCCTTTCAACATGTTGATTTAGCAACATGAAGTTATCTGCACGGTTTCATCTCCCTTATTGTAACCAAATCATGCATGTGACATACACACATAAATATGGTTGAAGCCTTTCTTTAAAGAGTACTCCACCGATTAAGCATTACACGCTTATAACATTGTCTCAAGACTCAAAAACAGTATCAAAATTGATGCAGCAGAACAAGAGATATTGTCTTTTTATTCCATGCCATCTTCATTACCTACAATGCAACTCGCCGACAGTCCTGATGGAAATTTGAGTGTGTTATGCTAGTAGTGGCTAATGTAGCCTCGAGTGGCTAACCTCAAGCAGAGTTGAGGAGCAGGCTACAGAGATCTGGTAAGCTCACTTCTCCACACCCCCAAATTTTTTTCATTTTCCAGCTTGTAATCAACCCCAACGGATGCTGACTCAAGTGATCACTTGAGGCAATTTATCAGACTCCCTCTGGAGCAACAAAAGGCTTTATACAACTATATTACATATGTAGTAGTACTCCCCAAGACCCGACAGACTTTCATGTGTAAAATTGGTGGAGTTCCCCTTTAATCCTTTCTTTTTTTATTTTCTTAATTTCAACTGCATTTTTGGTTGTAGTTTAGTTTAAGTTGTGTTTTGAGAGGATAATTTCATACTCCATGCTCACTGGAGGGGCTGCATGTTAAAAATCATTATAATATAATATTTCTTTATAATAATCAAAATAAAAGTTAGGGAAGAAACAGCTTTACTTATTATTTATGAAGAATTTAACGCCCAGAAATGTAGCTAATCTGCCTTATCAGGACTGTATGGGTGTGGTTTGATCATATTTGATTGACAGTGACCAGCCATCATAAGCAACCAACCCCACAACTACCATCACATTTAGAAAAAACAAAACAAAGACAGAAATTTGGCATTTTGTGTTCATGTAGAACACCATCATTCATAGTAAGAAGCTGATTGAGAAAATAGGTTATTAGGGCCTTTGCAATATTTTTCCAAATTAGATTTTTGATTTTCAAAACTTTTTTTTTTTTTGAAAAAGCTCACCAACCACTTTATTTTCTATTTCCACAATAATGCAATGAGCAGGCCACCAACCTCCTTAGTTTTGATCTTAAGCCAAAACGCAAACGAGAGAGCAGTATTGTTACTGCAGTATTTAGAATTGTGATATATGACCTCATCACTGAACATTTCTGTTGGCTCTCCCCTGTATTTAGATAGGTTACTCATTCATTGTGAATGACTTTATTATTTTGTCAAACTACCATCTCCGGTGTTGCCTGTGCCAGACTTTCCGTAGGAGGCATTAAGCACCACCAGCAAGATAGTTTATCACTTAAAGCTTTTAAACTATGTATGAGACAGGGATTTATCCTTATAAACGGATGGAACAAAAGTTATAGTGAAGAGCAACTTTCAGGAACTCCAACTCCAAAGTAGGGAACTTATCTTGGGCATTTAAAGCATTTAAAGAAACAGTGGTACAAATAGCACAGCAAATAAAGAAGACCACACAGCAGATGATCAACAGGACGAGGAACATGCATCCATTGGGCAGGAAATGTCTCATAGGTCACCAGCCCAGAGGAGTTCTGGGTGCGGGGAGAAAAGGCAAAGCCCAGGAACACCGCCAGCACAAACAGATGTTGGAAAATGTACCAAAAATCCAGCACAAAGCCAGGTGCTGGATGGCAGAATAAAAAAATGCAAGAAACGTGTAAAAAGATCATGAGAAAGAAATCTGCCGGTCAAGTAAACAACGCCGTGGCTAAAGAAGAATGGAAACATTATGATAAAGTGAGCATAAACAATGAAGGGTGGCATGCATGTCAATTAAAATAAAAATAGAAACTGAATGCAGCTATTATCTAGCGGACAAACCCCAAGAGTTGACTTATTTGATCAAATTATACCCTCACACAGCTCAGTGTGTTTGTTTGATTGTCTTAGACAATCTTTCTCAAGTAGCGTTTCCATGGAGAGAAAATAATGTATGTTCCTGGCAACAAGATGGCTGAGAGCAAGCAATCTGGAAAGTAGAAAGTAGAGTAGAAAGTACCACGAATTAACTAGTAAAGTGTGAAGTAGAACAGGCAATGGAACTACAGCATGCACGGCTGCCAAAGATAAATGCAATATTACGGAGAACGAAGGAAGCGACACAGCCGATGATGAACTGGTGTGCACAGATGTTTCATGTGATAAAAGGGGATGCCAGAACTTATTGGCCTGTGTTTAACTAACAGGAAAAGAAGCACATGATGTTTCCCACTGAGACATCAGCCCAGCTATCTGCATCAGTCATCTCATCCCTTGATGCAGCTAGTGGATGTTTGGCAAATCCCAGTGCATTACAGCAGCCTAGAGTGCAAGCTGCTCAATAAGGCTGCATGACGTGGTATTTTTATTATCACTGTCATGTGAACTTGTGCGATTAGCACATAGAAAAGGGTTGCTATCGAGGAGAGTAAATCAAAATGCTGGTAAACAAAAAGCTTACCTACGCTTGTGGATGTCACTGTGTTGATAACCAAAATAGCAGCTTATTTCATTAGTTTGGCAGATGCAGCTTTTTTTAACAACTCAGTCTGCTACATTCACTGCAAGGCAGCCTGAGATGCTACATTAAATCTGTTAAAACCGCCAACCAAGATTATGCGCAATCAGTTCCAACATTATTTCGTAGGGTGTCCAAGGTCAAAGTATGCCACAAAATATCACTCCTTTGCTCCCCCTTTCTCACTACCACTCAAGTCCTATTAGATAGTAAACCCTCTTGAGGGAAAACGAGATCAGGATGAGATGAGAGAAGGAGGCAAACAGCCTCAGCATTAGTGATGAGACATTAGCCTCAATGTACGTGGAGACCTCAGATAACCCAAATAACTAAAGAGTTGATGGAGAATTATAGATGTTGCAATTGTATTCATTGCTCCAATACCTACAATGTCACATTTTGTAACCATCTACATGCTGGTGAGAAAGCAAAGATTAGAGAATATATTAACTGTGTGTCCACATATTGTACAGGTGAATCAGGTTTACATTTGGTGCATCAATTTCCTATAATTGATACTTTACTTTTAAAGAGAGAGAACTTTTGCTCCATTTGTTGTGTATAATCTGTTGAACGTCATCACATTGTGTTTTTTGTGGCACCTGCGATGTCTTAGCAACTTGATTAATGAACCTAAATAAACTGAGTGTAAAACATTTAACAAACGCTCTCTTATGAGATGTAGGAATAAAAAAATAACTTGCTATGCGATGATATTTGAACCTCAGCTTTAGTTAATGATGATCTTTTTTCAATGGACGTCCACACACAGCTACATGCAACTTGAGGCAGGGAGTGTATGTTTTAGCCGAGCCCCTTTAAATTCACTGATTTTAATCATCTTTCCGAGAGCCCCCAGGTGAATTTGTCTTTGTGTTCATGTTACTTGGGATGGGTGATCCATCACAGTGAACAGCATGTCATCTTTTATTTATGTCATAGTAATGTTACTGTTGCATGCTAATGCAGTTGATACATTAGCAGCATTTCCACTCATAAATTAGGATTATGAAGAATGTAATTTTTGAATTTAACAGCAATAATTTCTTTTGTGCTTATAAAAACCCAACTGCAACTTTTACATGACCTGCTAAATATGCACTTCAAAAGACAGACCATTATCATTTCAGATAGTTGTACTGTGGAATAGACTCAATTACATTACACTGAAAATAGTAATAGATTTAGTGACCTATTTCCAGAATTAGAAAACACCAAAAGTTTAGTTTAATCAGCACTCAGCAAGTTTCAACTGACATAAAGTTTGCTGAACTATATTAAACCCAAATTTAAATAGTGCATGAATTCACTAGGTACAAAATTAAATTAGAGCGTTACAACAAAGCTGGCAGTTCAGCATATTTTGGTTTTGGTCATACATATAAATACATCACATTGTCAATTATTTGCATTTCAGCTATACTGAAGATGCTACAGTATGTTAAACTTTTGGCTTGAGCCAGTTATCAGTCTAGTCAAATTACTTCAGATCAATGAAAATGCCTATTGTTAGATTGGGATTGTTAAGACTTCATGCTGGTTTCACAGTGACCAAGTTAGACTGAAAAAGAATTGCAACGGAAATAATAACAAGCGCTTAAAGTTGCAGTAAGCAAACCTATGCAAAACCCTCCGCCTCTCTCTTTGCTGCCTCGTATCACTCCGCTAAGCCCCTCCCACCAAACCCACAAGTTTCAAACGGCAGCAGAAGGAATCAGTTGTCCTGCGAAACCTCATGCCTCGTAGGGCTCGCTGTCCATGGCGTGAGCTTCACCGAGACCCTGGTCCCTCTTGCTGCAACTTGTCTTCTCAAAGACGCCCCTCCAGCACTTTGCGGGCCCGGGGCAGAGCGCCCCAGGCTTCAGAGGCAGCTGCTACGCCATCTAACAGCGGGATGAGAGGACAGTACACCACACACATGCCATTGTCCCTCTTCAAAAGTTATTCCCCACTGTTTGTCATCATGCCTCTTTGCCACTCATCGATACGAGTGCTATGGCATCGAACATAATGAGCCCGAAGCTCTGTGTGGAGCCAGGACGTGCTTTCACCATCTGAAGGGACGTGCACGCGCATCTGCATTTGTAGAACAGCCAATAGGAACGCCCTCTGAAATGACCTGTGATTGGCCAAAGTCTCCCGTCATGGACTAGATTTTCTAAAGCCTCAAAACAGAGCCAAGAGGCAGTGCAGAAGTCTAGTTTTCTCTCTGACAACTTGACAACATGCTGAAAGGTTATTATGGGATTTTTGCTCAATGATGCCAAAAAAAAAATACTGCCTACCCTAACTTTAATGACAATCTCTAAAAAACAGAATGTGGGCTACATTTAATGGTGCAACAATACAAAGTAAGTACAAAGTGTGTGAACTTAATGTGCTATAATAAGCTCTTACAAAAAAGTTTTAATAGTCGAATAAATTATGCTTGAATCACTGAGTGATCTGGCCAATGAGTTGAATGACTCAGATACTGTAGGGAATTTAAGCAAAAAATATTTTTGTTTTATTATTGTACACTTTGCACTTTATACACCGTGTTCAGTAAATTATATAATATCATTATGTTCTTGGAGAATTATTGTACATTTACAAGACGTTTCTATTAAGATATAAGGTAATTTCTGTAAACATTGTCCATTGCGCTGGAGAATGCACAATGCAAAGACTTTAAGGGACTGCTTGGCTTCAGTGTTCACTGTAGCTTCATCAGACCCCAAAGTGCATTACCAGGTCCACTCAAACCCTTTAATGAATCAACTCTGGCAAGACCCTTCAATATGAAGACACTGAATAATGCCTTTAGTGCAGACACTTAGCTTGTTACCCTATCCATTCTATAAGTGCTGATTGAGGAAACAGGGGAAAATAGCTGCAGTGCAAAGGCTGATCTCATTTATGGTGTCAACCTAAAATGCTTTATGGTTAATAGAATTACTTTGATTCGTGTGATATGTGGTTATTTACACATAAGCATGGAACGATGTTACATAAAATACTTTTACAACACTCATATTAAGATTTTTCTTGTCTAGACTGTAAATTGAACCATGAAATGTTACACCGGTTTTTCGAACAGGTCTCTCACAGACAACAATACCTGTGCATGCTTGTATCTCAAGTTACTTTCTACTCCTTGTATTATAGATGATGTCTGTTCATTTTCCCTTTTTAATTATTCAATTCATTCAAAGGAGGCAATTACGTTAATCATCACTCATTGCAGGAATTGGTGGTCAAAATGTCCTTGTGTGGTAATTTTCTAGTTTGAATTTAACTTTGATATATTTTACATATTTGTTTTTTTTATTCTGGAAATAGAAAGCAAAAGCAGACCTCTTTTAGCCAAGAGTTTGCTGAGTCATGACAATTTATCCTCACCGCCACTGACATTGGTGTCTTAGCGGCTGCAGAGTAAAGGCGGAGCGTTGTACTGTGATTTATTGAGTGGGCCTACTGCAGAGGGAAGCAGGGAGAATAAAGTGCTCTCACCTGGAAAGTGAGGCTGATTTTCCGAGGCTTCACTACTCACATCACCGTAAAAAGAGCCAATGAGGTCTGAATGATTCCATATTCATGAGTGGATTAATGAGCGGTTGCAGGAATCGTGTCTGAGGAGCCAAATTGATTCTTAACATTTATCAGTGTTGAATATATGAATGGACAAGAGCAAGTGTGCAGGAGGTTGATGCGCTGACCACTTGCTCTAAATAATGAACGTAGAGGGAATGTGCACATTCTACAGTATCTCTCTGCTGCACATTCTGTTGAGTGGCTGGGACATGCCCCCGTAAACTGCTTGAAGACACTCAGTGTGAGGGCTCTCTGCACACCGTGTCTACCCTGGTTTGCGGTCTCGCAGGTTTCCGTGTTAACATATGTACAGTGCAGCCCCATGGGCCCGACACTCCCTGTCCCGTGTGTACACTGAGCTACGTGAACGGGGCGAGATAACTTGGGCCATTTTTCATGTCAGATCATGTCCCAGATATGCATCACCTACCAGTAAATGTAGGGTGTGTTCCCCATCTTGTGCTTGGATTTTTGACATATTGCAGGCACTCAGTTCTACAGAGTAAAAATTCCAATCTGGACTGGTTTAGGCATAGTAATAAACTTAAACACGAGGATTTTACAGCACTCTGTCATCTTGACAACCTCCGCAAACAACTCTAAGGCCTTAAGGGTGCTCACCAGGGATGCAGCAATTCCAGGCTTTTACATCTCACAGTCCTCTATGTCTCCTCTGATCCCATCAATTAAACTGCAAGCTCCTCTTTATGGAGGACTTATACCTTTTGTCCTTTACATAGTAAAGCCTGCCTTTAAAGCTATCCACATAACCTGACTGTGACTTAGTCAGTCTCAGCAAACTGACATGAGTGTATCTATTAAATTTTATACTATATGGCCACTAGCAAATAATGTGACCTGAAAACAAATGCATTAAGAGTAAAGAGCGCATACTATTAAAATGCTGAAATAACACAGTTTGAAAAAGAAGATAACTGTGGTATTTTAGTCCATTTTAGGGTAAAATGTTGATTTTCCAATGATGATATCAATTAGACAGGCTGTAAAATACCCAGAGTGAACTGTGGGATGCTTCATGGACTTCCTTTGCAAGCCTCAGAATCACAGTTTGAATTCAGGTCTAATGATGGCACTGATGACAGGACTCATTTTAAATTAATGCTGGAGCTGTTGGTGAGATTTCGCTCTGCTGTAGGTCTTAATTGAATCCTTGCAGCGGTGTTGGAGATGTTCTGCAGCTGCGTCTTGATAGGATCTTTATTTGGAACTAAGAGAACACTATATGGAACAGAGAAGAACTAGAAGTGTCGCTGCAACATCAGCGCTTCATTGCACCATATGTCTTCCCAGATGCCTTCAAAGTTAGCTCATGGGAATATCAGAGAAAGCCTTTCACACAAAGCAACCTCTGAGCAGTCTTTGTAAGTGCACTATTTAGGAATTTCAGTACACTTTGTGGTTACACTACGCACTCAAAGACCAATTATTTTGTTAACAAAGGGCCCATAGATTGTCATGTTGGCACTAGTTTATTACGTCGTTCCAATTTTAAATATTTAGAGATACTCAACATTAGTAGTGCTAAAAAAGGAATACAGTATGTGCTTTACATTACTTAATGCATCTCCATACTGAAAGTGCACAATGTAGCATGAATCCTTTCTTTTCCTGAAAAGAGCCTACGTGCATTAGTCTGTCCTCGGCGTGCACATGTTCCTAACTGTTCTTCTCAGGCAATCCTAGAATACCAGCACACGTTGCCCTCTTTAGCTGGTCCTGCCCTGAAGAAAATCTGCTAAAAGCAATAAAGGCAGTGGAGTAAAACCACGCAGAGCCCCTGTTATACTTGTCATCCTTATCATTCTACCCCACTTATTCCAGATAATGACAAATCACTGCCTGTGTCACTCAAGAGATCTGACTTTGATCAAGAATAAAAGTCATTATGGTGCTTTATAGGATGTTCCTGATGAATAATCCTGGAGAGCAAAAACAGACATGGGAGTACATTAATGTCTTTGTCACATGCATGTGTGCAAGGCCACTCTTGGGCACAGATTGCCATTCTGTTGCTATTCATCACTATTCAGAGCTAGCCTGGAAGCAAAGAAGAAGAAACTACGAGGCAAAGATCAGACATTAAATGAATTATCCCCCAGGCAAAACAAAACAGCCCCAGAGTTTGTGCCACTTAATAGCTTTCCTGCTTCTGCACCCCACAGTCCAGTCTGTTCACAGAGTACAGAAAGGACTCGAACAAAAGATTATGAATGCACCTCTAAAATGACGTGTTAACAGCAGGGTTTCCTCCAATATGGCAAAGGTTAAGTGCACTGCTTTTATATGTTAAAACAACACACTACCGCACTTAGAGCGTCAGGTCCTTAAATAGAATTTTATATAATAAAATACTGACTATAAATTACTGTGCTGTCCTATCCATTTTGAATATGATGATAAACACACCATTAGAGAATGCTACATTGTACCAAAGCACTGTATTGTAACAGCAGGAATGAGATGTCAAATGAATTTTAGCTGTCTTGAAAGAATATAGTGTTTGCTATTCATATTTCCTCAGTGAGTTGCTCCCAGGTTCAGGGTCTCTGTCTGCAAAAGCATGCTTACTTCTCACCTTTGAGACTCTGAAAGGGTGTGGATTTAACCACTGTACACTGGAGTTCAATGTTATGAAATATATAGTAAGAAATTGAAAAATAATTAAGGTGGTTAAGCCTTTTAAATGCTACTGAAATCAGAACTTCAGGGTGAGCTGGTGAATGTAAGATCATTTAACCACTGCAACGTGCCTTTGATGTGAAGATTTCATCAATTTTATTTTATGGTAGCATGTACAGTTTAACTTGAGATGTATAAGATTTTAACCTTTACATGACAAAGTGTCAGCAAAAGCTGTTTTAAAATCTATAAGCAAATATCAGTAGAACCATAATGTCATTTAATGTTTCATTTTTTTAGTTGTCTGTAGTCCGGAAGGCTTCACACACTCAGTGTAGTATGATCATTTTGTACTTTAGCAGTAAAGTCTACAACCAGCCATGTTCTATTTCCCTGTAGAGCCATTACAACATCATTATGTGTGCTCTAGAAAGCATGCCATGCTACTTTAATAATGAATGAGAGAAGGAATAGCACACCAGTATCTTGCTTTCATGAAGCTATCAGGAAACCCATTCTGTCTCCAAATGTGTTTTTTCTTTTTTTTTTAGTGTAGATAGCATTTGCTATGGTTGACGATACAGTAAGTATTACTGCATGTCTATTTTTAGAAAGGCAATTTCAAAGTTTACTGTGCGCATACGCATGCACATGGGCAACTGTTTAATGGAAGTATTCTGGTGTGTTTGAGTGTGAGTGTGTTCTGTGCATGTGTGTGTGTTGCTTTGCTTACGGCTTGTTGTTTGTGGGTTCAACAGGCAGCACATTCTCTCTTATTCTCCATAGGGGAAACTAGCTGTGTTGCTCTCCATTTCCATACCTTCAGGCTTAACTGAGACTGAGTCACTCAGATGTGAAATCACAAACTTCACATCTTGAGTATTAGCAAATAATATGTAAATCTAATAACTTTACCCTCCTGTTCAGTTATTTCATGGTCAGTTGGAATGCCTGGCTGCTGTAATCACCTGCATTTAGATCCTACCCCAACACGACCCCAGGTAGTGATTCCTATAAAGAAACTCACATTTTTAAAATTGAAAACGGTTGGTAATTATGATAGGCCACAGTGCAGATTCAGCCAGCAAGCTTAACAAAATTGATCCACCCAGCTAGCGTTCATGACATACCTCCTATCACACACTTTCTCCACATCAGAGTGGACCTTTCAAAGAGCAGCGATACTTGTAGCCAGTCTGCTGCTCACTCTGTGCAGTCTGTTGGCTTGTGACTGTGCAGCATGCTACATAGATTTGTTGTGATTTTTGTACACCCTCCTCCAGCCCAGCTGCCACGCTTTTAAGTGCTGCAAAGTGAGGTACTCTTTGATTGGCGGCTCAGGATAAGTACATAACAGGAGATGTATTCACCACCTAAACCTTCCTGTCAGAATCAGATGATTGTCTAATTTAATGCAAGTTACTCTGACTGAAGTGTACCAGGCAAGGAGAAAACCAGTTTTACACTGAGATTTATTTCTGCCGTTTGGCTACTGGCCAGTGAAAGTTAATACATAATATTACAAGATAATATAACCCCGTCAATGTATTGTCGGCTTATGCGACTTGATTTTATAATCATAAAAGACAGAGATAGGAAATCAAATTGAATTATGTGTTTTGACATCAATGTAGGGCACATTCTTCATTTTTAAGCAGTTACCACAAACCAATTTACAAAATAGAGTAATTTGAATTTAGATACATCTTGAAGCTGTACACCACTGGAAGCTGTCCACAGCGTAGTGGTGCCAAGGTCAATACATTTTTAAGGACACCTTCTCTAAATTGTTGATGGTTGTTGGTAACACCTGATGCCCACTGGGTTCACCCAGGAGTACAACACTTGAGATGAGTCCCTCTAGAGGTAAAGGGAGAGCTGAAGTCATGTCTTTATGCAAACACTTTGCATCAGCTTCAGAGTTGCAACCAGTAAATTTAAACCTCTTTCATTTTCAGAATAGTTTCCTCGAAGCTGGGCTCAAAATGTTGTATTTAACTTTCCTCCACCTCCTTCTGAAGAAGTGTATTGGAGTGTTTGGCTGCTTCCCTTTCCAGAAGATTATTCAAATGTGCATGAGGTGCATTGTCAGATGCATTATCAGAGCTCAGGAGTACAAGACATTCATACCTAATCTTATTGGTGTGGTAAAGCAACAGAAAATGACTCAGCAACTATTTTGACAATCGATTAACCGTTTAAGTCAGTTTTCAAGACAAAATGTCAAATAGGCTACTTGATGGTTCCAGCTTCTCAAATGAAAGAATTTGCTGCTTTTTTTGTCTTACATTGTAGTAAATTCAATATATTTGGGTTCTGGACTGTTGGTCAGACAAAACACGACATCTGAAGACGTGACCTTGAGAAAATAGTTCCATCTATAAGGAAAATAATTGTTAGTTGCAGCCCTACAAAGGATAAAACATCAAGATGGATTAGTTCATGCTGATGATGGGCAAAATGACACTAGTGTATTTACACTGTCAAGTCCATTACTTATCTTCCTAACAATTATGGCTATAATATGTGACATGCATTATGTTCACTGCTGTTAATGAGCTTAATATTGTATCATACAGCAAATTAAGGAAGTGACTGTGCAGTTTGTTGTGTTTATGCTGCAGGAACATACAGTATGTCACACGGTAAAGCAAATGGGAGAATGTACCTTCCTGGTTGATTTCTTAACACTTAAATATAATATTCATTTAGAAAATCTCACTCTCTCCTATCTTTGTTTTAAATCTAGAGGCCTTTACTCTGCAAACCACTTGAGCACACTAATCTCGTCAATTAATGAACGGGCACAACAAGATGGTTTGCCTTTTCTACACAGGAAGAAGAGGAGGGCACACATAATCTGACTTGGGGTCACTTCTTTTCTGAATATTTTAACTGCCTTCTTTATTCAAATTGATTGCAGATGACCAGTCTTGAATAGCAAATCCTGCTCCTTTCAAAAGTATCCACTTAAGACAGTAATAGCACAAATCAAATGAAATTAACCGAAACATCCTTTATGCACAATAACTTGCATTGTGACGGTAGTCATCTCATAGAAAGTTGACGTGGGACAGAATAAATTGGCAGTGATTTAAATTCTGAACAGTTGCGTCAAGCTGTGGACCACAGCACGCTATTTTTGTCCTCATATCCATGTGCGCTCCTCTGCACGTCAGCAGCTGAGCAGAATCAGTCAGATCGGTGCCAGTTCTCAACCTTTCAGTGCTCTGGGTCAGCATCCTGGAGATCTGCCAGGAATTCCAGCTCCTCAAGACCATATGGGGTCTGTTTCTCCTCACCACCTCCACTCTTCCCCTCCTGCATCCCTTCCTTCAGGGCTGCAACCTGACCCATCCTCACGTACATCATGTCTTATGAGAAGCAACACAAAAGATGAGTCTTTGGATAGTAAGAGAGAGAGGATGGATACTGCTCTACTTCTCCATATAAAACAGTCAATACTTCACTGAAAAGGGATATTAAAGATTCACTGTATATTATAAGTTAGTGTCAGTAAAAGTTCCAGATTATCATAAGAAAGCAGTTTATTATTATGTGAAAAGAAGCTGAGGTTTAATACGTCTCATACATACCTTATTGTAAGAAAATTATTTTAATAAGGTAAATTCACATAATAATGTACACTGTAAGTGAATCTGACTAATTATTCCCCAAATCTGCTACATTATTTTGTCTTTAGTACATTAGAATTACTTTTATTAATGTATAAATAACATTTTAATACTATAAACAATAACAATATTTATGGTAGAAACAGACAAATATCAGTATTATTGTCATCAAAACTGCAGTTTACACTGTTTACCTCCATCTAACTGTGAGCTGTGAGCTGTGAGCTGGTGATTTTCAGCACATGACATATATTTGCATATGTTTGGACTACAGGGTGTTTATGTAGCCCTGTTACCAGCCCACAAAATGCATTTAAAATGAATCCAATTTTGAAACATCCTTATTGCAGCTGCAGATTTCTTGACTTGAATTTCTTTTGGTATTTACTTGGCTACATCTTGATTGAATTTGGCATGTGTTTGCCAATTAAATTATTTGTTTCTGTTTCATGTCAAACAGCACATTTATGAAAATTAAAGCCCTTAACATGATGCAATTTTTAGCACAATCTAAGAGATACAGATCAGAGTATGTTTTAAAATGTGTACTGACAACGTATTTCATTTGTTTTCCTCCAAAATATCTTTACCTTACTAACATCTTACTGACAAACCCATCTTTATCTGATGCGCAACAACATTCATGAAGAATAATTGTCTTCCATATAATGAGCTCTTCTCTGAATTGAATTCCTTTATGGAGTGATGAGTCCATCCTTCCTTTATGGTGATGGAGCCAGGGTGAATGTGTTTTGAGGGACTATCTTGAGCAACCTGTGTGTTAAAGCCTGGAGGGGCGAGAAAAAAAAGCTCCCTCTTGGTTGAAGCATGGCAGGCAGGGGCAGCTGCAGGACTGACCCTGCCAAGGACAGAGAGCTTCCCATGCTTGTTCAATGCCGTAAAATGGGTCATTGAACAGCTAAATAGAGTCATTATGACGAGTAATTAAAAGAATACCGCTGAAGACTCCCAAACTCCCCTTTTCTCTTGGTTCCGCTGCTTTTTGTGTTGTCACGGGCCTTTGCTGAAAGGCAGCTGCCTTGGGCCACTTAAACTATCACCCCTTTCACTGGGATGCAAATAGCAGCCTTAGCAGCTAATTGAATTGCATTATCTATTGTCCTCTCATTTACTGAAAATCTAGCCATTTTGCAGATTTCCATTACTGATTGTCAGAGATTGAATTTTGCCTAAGCTTTTCATCTGATACAGCATGTCATACACTCTGAATCACAAGGGATGAGAACACAGAATTGTTTCATTAGAGCAAGAGAGGAGTAATATGAATACTGATTGTGCAGTAATCTGTAGCTTGCCTTATGCAGATATTAATATGTATGTAGGTGGGAAAATCGCTGTATAGAGATTCAGTAAACAGAAACATAAAAGCGAGGATGAAGCATGGATAAAAGATGGAGAAATCATGTTTCATTTCTATTTCACTTATTGTAGTGAATACAAAACATCCATCTCTCTCTTTAGCACAATGCTTCTCTTTCTCTTTATTTTAACTTCCAATAAAAATGCATGAAAATTTGCACATGCAGCCTCCCCCTGGGCGGTGTGTGCAGCACATTCTCATTCACTTTGCGGAGAGTCATTAAGATGATAGGAGGGGGGAACTGATATTTGATTAATTAGTAAAACTAACTTAGGCAAGACCGGAAACTGAAACAGAGGATTTCATTAGCTTGTGCTTGTTAGATAAGGTTAATGAGGTGGTTCCAATTCTTGAAAAAAAAGAAAGAAAAAAAGCACATTCGTGCTGCTGAATTCATTTCGGAGACTGCAATGCCAAAAGAAGGTTATCCTCTGAACAAGCAGCTTTTTATTACATGCCCCATTAAGACTGGCCTCGAAGGATTGGATTATTTGTATGTATGAAAATGTTAAGTACTTGACATATCGGTCAGCATACAATATCCATTTACTCGTACTAAGTTGCTTAAAAACAATAGGAAATGACTTATTAATATCTCTCTATCATTTTTTCCCCCTCAGAGTTCAAGAAGAGAAATCAGTAAACATCTGCACTGCTGGAGGACACCAGGGATGCTCTCTCACACTGAGGACTTCAACCTAGATTACAGAGGTAAATGCAGGTATTTGGTACAGTGGCTTGTAGCTTGAGTCAACTGCAGCTCTGCATGAGCAAACTAAGAGGATCACAGAGAATCCACCGCTAATCCACTGGTCAATACACATGACAAGTACAGTGCCAAAATAAAGTCGCTCAAAGGACATGTCATCCTGAGAGTGGACAGTCTGAATATTACTGTGTGGATCAATGTTGTTTTCAGGTTTCCCTGTTTCAACCTCTGTTTTTTCATTTACATTAGTATGTCAGCACTGGAAACTAAAATATTTATTAGATTTAGATTTAGAAGACAATGTGGAGTCTTATAATAGGCTAATGCTTGTATTTTCTATTTATGAAATCTTACCACCTCATCAGAAGACAAATTACTTTATTCTCTGTAACAATTATTGAGTAAAAAAATATATTTGTTCTCCTCTAATGACTCTAATCTTTCTTTATTCACTAGCTAAACTTGAATTATTAAAATAATTAAAAACCACCACATATTAATGCCCAGTACATCAGTTATTTCAGTCAATTCATTAAGTTTATCACCAGTTTTCTGCCAAAGAGTTATAAGGTCTGCATATGGGAAACAATAAGTATATAAATTGTGATTTTACCAGACAGTTAACAACAGTTGTTTCACCATATGGTCAAATGGTTACCCCTCTATTGTGCTTTGGACTATAAACTCTTAATATGTCTAGCTGTTTCAACTATAATTGAAGCTTTCATATAGGCCTATTACCTAACGTATGATCCTTTTAAATTTCTTTTTAAAGATACAGAAGTTTTTTTGTTTTTTTTGTTTTGCTTTGTTGTGGCTCTTTTTCTTTCTACCTGTAGCCGAGCAACAAATGAGTGCTTTCATTGGCTGATGTATGTACAGTGACAGGAAGAGCATGTGCACACTGAACAATTACTGTAGTGCTACATGTAATTAAGAGGCCATTCACGAAAGGGACGTGGCCTTAAAATCACTGACTCACTTTTATAATACGTTTTCATAACCTGCACAACCTTTCTATTTAACTGACTCACCAGTTACTCAGCTAGTCTGTCATGTAAAGCAGAGCAGATGGGGAGTGCCCTATGGCTTCATTAAGGTACATGTCAGCGGCAGTAGAGTTTGTTCTAAATGTAGCTGAAGGTGCACGCTCTAAAACACCAAGATCAAAGATGGGTGGCGAGTAGTATTAACATTGCTGGGAGCACTGCCTTGATATCTTGTGTTTACTTCCTTTTAAATTAAATAAAAAGCACAAGAAGAAAAAAGAAAAAGTAATTTGTAATCTATGAATATTCAGTCCTTCAGTCCTCCGATTCCTAGATGTATTTAAATGAAATTCATAGGTAAAAAAAAATCCACTTGTCCCATACTTTAGTTCATGGCAAGATGGCTCCATTACAGTTAGCAGGTTAGCATGTTAATAGTGTTAAATTTAAAGCACAGCTGAGCCTGAGGGGCTGACAAAGAACAGCTGAGCCTGACGGGTTAAGTAAAAACATGGAATTTCCTTGCAGTTGGTGTAAAGATTTTAAAAAAAACTAACGCTGTCTCTTTATTTTGTATTCATATACAACTTTATTTTCTGGTGTGAAAAGAGCAACATAATCTCATGGGGGATGACAGTGTAGCCATAAACTTTTGGTCTTTAAAAAAAATTTAAAAAAATTCCAAACTTCTTAATACTTGACTTGAATGTCCCGGCTCAAGTCCCGGTGGCCATTAAACAAAATTGAAACTACACCAAACAGAGAGATGCAATCAGCTTGCAACAAGACACTCAGTGTATGAGACCTGCCAGAAAGCACTTAAATGGATATTGAATCAGCTGTTTTAGTGCCATCACTAACCAAAAAAATCCTCTTTATTGTAGTTTTTGATGTATTTCTTTAGGTCTTTGGCTTTCATGTTTACATCATTTTTTGTTTCAAATGGGAGCAGCTATTTATGGCATTTTTATTTAAACTAGAAGATGAGAGACAATGAGCCTTTGTATATAGGATCCTTTTTATATATTCTTGTCAGTCATATAAGGAAATGCATGCCTGGGCAGACTCCAAACATCAAATCCCCATTGGACACATCAAATATGTGTTTGAGTGCTGGATCAATTGAATGACTTTGGTTTAATCCTCGCTGCCTTTCAAGTATGGCCAAAGGGATTTTTCTTACGTCAAACTGTCCAGAAATATTTCTACACCAATTCTTAGGTTATAAATATGAAACCACATCATGCACGAGGAGCGCAACGAGCCAATATATACATACTATTTATTGCCATCCTAAAACAAGTTTGGCAACCCATGAAATCGTAGTGTAGCTAGGTTTTAACCACTATCATTAAAACTGAAGACGTAGTGCTGCTGCTGCTGGTGAAAGTTAGTGACAAGTCTGTGGGCCCAGAGCCGGAGAGGGACCGCAAAACTCCCAGTTTAATTATTTTATTTTAAAAAAGAGTGTCCAGACCAATATTCTTTTAGGGGACCCATATTTCCTAGTTTCCCTGCAGAGATATGTGCTTTACTTCACTGATTTGTACAGGATGTGCAATGTGCGCTTTAGGAGGAAAAGTCCTGCCCACTTTAAGAAACATTGGGCCTGATGCAGAAACATTCTCATGCTCTTACCCTACATCTCTCTTACTTCCTTCTGTGAGGCTTGTTCGCGTGAGTGTCAGATTCACCAGACTCTCTCAGCTGAACAAACTTGACATAAATCGCTCGTTTCAGCCTGATGAGTGCCACCTGTTTTGAGGAGGTGTGTGTTTGTGAGATTTCAACTTTACCATAATCGATGCCCCTAAAATGTATGCCAAATAAGGCTACATGTTCCGCTCCATTTCTCTCACAAAAATGTCACCAAAGAGTTCCAGGTCCTGCTGTCAGAAATCAGCAGACAAAATAATATTATTGAAAATTCAAAGTATGAGAAAATTGGTTAATGCCACAAATTCTCTTATATCACATGTACGTGCCACTTAAGAACAAATCTGTTCATATGAGTTGCATGTTTTATTGTAAATAAACACTACTGTATGCTCCTAGTAATAGAATTGTGTGTTACCATTGGAGCAACTGTGATTTTCTTTGGTCTGTTACTAATTCCCTCCATCACTTGTGAGTTTTTCAGTTTTACCTACAAAATCAGCATAATTTAGATTCATAATATCATAAAGTCATTGATCACCATGATGATCGTTTTCCCGTCCAGGTCACGGCAGCTTTAAGCTTTAGCCCTATCAAGCTGTATAGTGCCAGGTCTTCCGTCAATCTGGATTCCTCATTGATGGCACTAGAGAAGAGTTATTTGAATGGATTACTGTAAAGAGCATCATGGATTAGCCTGTGAGAGACATGGATCCGGAAGGAGCTTAAATTGGTCACTTTAAGTGATTATACAACATCCGTATGGTTGGCAATTATTGGGCTCCATCCTCATCAAAGGAATTTAACCCTTCCTCATCGTTTGCCCAACGCATCGATCTCACTTTGGCCTGTTATACCACACATTGGCTGTGCCAATGTACGTGTTGGCTGCAGCTGTGTTTGTTGGTGCCCAAACAGTGCCATGAAATGATTGATGCTTTCAGGATGATGGTTTAAATATAGCATTGGTTTATGTCGTTGCATTGATGACTTAGTTACTAGGACATCAAGCTGGTAACACACGGTGAATATATATAAAACCAACCTGTCTTTTTTAACCACTATGCTCTTTTAGGCAAGCTCAGTGCAACATACTTTCCATTGCAGCACAATCCATATTTTAAAAAAACGCTGATTTACACTCCTTGATTAACGATTCATGTGATTACATTATTACTGGGAAGTACGGTGCTCAATCAGAATAAAAGAAAATCCGACATAGTGCCTCCTCAGTGGTTCTGTTGCGGTTCTGTATTGGTGCGTTTCCCAGAATTGAACTCATCCAATTGCCTTGCCTGGGCTGTCATCAGACCTAATGTACTGTAATTTTTTAGTGATCACTTTCCCCACTTGATGCTCCCGCAGTCCATTAATTTCTTGATGAGATCTACATCTATCAGAAATATGGCCACTGTAAGATTAAAGGCTTTGCCCTGTAAAAGATGAGTGGATACAAAGCGCTTTAACTCTGCAAGTCATGAAAAAAGTGTTTTACATGTCTGCATGATCTACTTTTCTTATGGTTAAATGCTTAACCCTTATGTTTTATTTACAATGGCTTTACTTCTCCATTGTTTGGGGTCTCACAGACCCACTACTGTGTGTGTCAAAGTAATAATAATTGCAGAATCAACCTTTTTTATGTAATAATAATAATATAGTTTTGCTTTTATTCTGACCTTATTAAACCCCAATACGTAGAAAAGTATTCAAGTGGTAACCCTTCCACTTGCCACCAACTGGGCTTGCACATTTGAAGGTGGCAAAATACAGAAATGACCCATAAAGCTCTATTATTACACCAAATAAGGAACTATTTCATGTCATGTGTTATATGAGTTACTGTATGCATGAACAAATATGTTTGTTTTTTTGTTCACCAAAAATGCATTCACAGGCAAAGACATCTACAGAATGTTATCCTACACAATGACTGACAATGCTACTTATGTTTTGGACAAATTCAGACAAATTCTATCAATTACTATCAACACCAATCACAGATATAGATATGAAAATCCATTGTATTTAGCCATGTTGTACAGCTGGGGCCTCTGAGATGCCAAACAGAAGTAATGCTTCATTTTCTGTAACAGACTTCTAAAGTCATCAATTCAGAATAAGGTTTATACACACTTCTCATAAAAACAGGAAAAGTCATGAAGTATCAAGGTGATAAAACAAAGCTAAGTATGTTTTTTAAATATGGCCTGCGGTCTCCAGAACAGAACATCAGGGTTAAGTTAAAGACAAATTACAGCCCACAAAGTATCTATACAATGAAAACATGTTAAATAAGCCAAAATTAGATTCCAGTGATTGTCTAATGGGACCCACAAAAAAGCATAAAGCAAGTCAACACAGGGCTAGTTCTTATAATGTCATCTCCATTACTTTAATAAAATCCTATATTTTGTTAATAAAGACTTGCACAGGCAGCCAGGCGGGGACTTAGCAATGAGAAAGGCAATCATGGAGAAAATGAATAAAAGTTAAAATAGGGCTACACAGTTTTGACAGACAGCTGTCAGACATTCATTACGGACTCCCTAATGATTTTTTTCCACATCACTGATAAAGTGCTGCGGCACCTTTCTCAGCATGACAGGGGACTTTTCTCAAACCATGACACCTCAATTCTTCCCTCTTATTACATGCCATTCATTCAGCCCGAGCACAGAAGACAAAGCCTCTTGTCTGTAGAATTTTAAATGAACGCAATAAAACGCAATAAAACAAAGAAACTCCATGTTTGATGCACATGTTGACAGATGCACATGATGAACACAGATTTAGGCGTGTTCTTGAGTGAGAAAAGAAGATAATTGAGGCTTTAGTTTATCGTCTACAGATAAGAACCAGAGGCCATTCACCTTTAAAGACGGATCTCTGGTCATATGCTTTTATGTTTCCTCTTGTCAAACACTGTCCTTTATTTTTGTCAGCAATGTCTCTTTAACATTTACCTTTTGATTTCTTTTGACATTATCTACTCTTATCTAACTTTGTTTTTAACATTATAAACTAGTATTTGATTTCATAAAAATTATTAATATAACAGAACAAAATAGAGTGGTGAATGAGTCTTTATAGACATTTGATGAGCACATGCAATTATCTGTACCTATCAGTTGTTCTCCTTCTTGCATTAAGTAAATGCTATGTGACTCACTGTTTATAATAAGGATCTAAAACTGATGTGAAAACTGTCTCAGGTACATAAGCTTCCTATGCTACTTTCATTCTTGTAACGTGATTTTCTTAAGACGTTTTCTTTGGTCTGAAATATAACAAGATTGCAAGAGATGAGATGCGATAATAGGCTACTCAAATGAGAAAACTGTCATTTGTTGTTACAGCATAATTTGATAAACCTTTTGCAGGTACTCATTTTATTAGCTTTTAATCTCTCTGACTCACGTCCTCAGTTACAACGTTATTTCGCTTTTTAATGACAGTAAAAAATGATCATCTATAATTTATATCCTAACCTGCTTCGTTTGGTTATTTCTACTTGAACAGGAAGTGACCTTTATCATTTCAAGATTGATTTATGTGTTTTTCATCGCCACTGTGCTTCTTTATTCCCTTATCCCTTTAGAAAGATAGCACTAAAGCAGAAAATTGCATCTCAAATGGATTATAGATTAGTATCAGTGTCTGACTGTCCAACTTGGGTGGTAATGTGTCAGGATTGTGGCACAGTCCCAACAAAGAATCACTCATCCAGTGTGTTTTGAAAACCTAGCTGAACTATAAAAAAAGCAGTACACTGGTGATGAGTGGTATGAGTAAATTAGTCAATAATGCTGCCTTTTTCATTTATCTGTGTGCGATCAAGATTCATGTGTATCCAGGTTCACTGTACAGCAGCTGCATGTACTTATTAATTCACCTTCAGCAAGTGAGAGGGAACGAAGTGATTAAATCAACAGCTGTAATAGTTGACTGTAATACCCTGATACCTGTATACACACAGCTGTGGGTGGTTCATAAATAAAGACCACTGACTTTCATTACAGTTAAATCATTTCTACAAGGGCAAGGTTACTCTGTCTAGCAACAGAGAAACTGACATGAACACAAACAAAACTGTTGCTTTAGCCACTAAAATCAAGCACATTTTAATGATGGTAGTGAATGTTTCTTGGTGGCATCTGGATAAATGGCACAGTTATCAATGATAGGAGTGTAACAGGAGTGTAGGTGTTAAGGCTATTGGAAAAGTCAGATCTTCATCAGGTCAAAATGTTTAAAAATGGTTACCACACCCATATATATATCCCAATGGACTGATGCTGAGGCTGTATGATGACAGTTAGTTGTTTATCACCTTGGATGGGTTAAACAATTCCTGAAGTATATAATGAAAACAAATATACAAAATAAATAAATTCCAGAGAGTGGGAGTACAGAGACAATAGTACATCAAATATATCAAAGCATTTTTCAAATATATATATAAAAAAAACACTTCTTATGAATGTAAATTCTGTAATTTTAGATATATTTGTGGTATAGTGTCTTGTATAAAATATTATGCATATGTGTGGAGTTTTTTTCAGTGAAATACTTTTTTGTGTAAAAACAAATGTATAGAAAAGAAATACAGCAACAATATGCACTTGTATGTAATCAATAGTGTTAAATAACATCCAGTTTGGAATCAATTATTCAAAACATGATGAGTGATGTCAATGAATGGGTTCATCTGACAGGTCTGTGGAGGTATATCGGACAGAAAAGTGTGGGAGCCACCATTGTTTCCTGTCATTTAACTATATATATTTTTTGTATATTCTTGATATATTTGAGAATTTTTTAAATCGTCATATTAGCCAGTAGAATTATTTTCAAATTTTTTCCACAAGTTGCTATTTTACTGAATTCCGATATTTGATTTATCAAATTTTTGCCATGACAGCTACTGTAACTTTCATGCAAGTAACCTTGCTTTTACTTTTACACAGTCTCTTTCACCTCTTGCACCTTTTACAGAACCACGCATTTATTAACCACACAGTAAAATCACAGTGAAATAACATTTTTGTGGCCTGGCTGAAAGCAGTCCAGTTCCAACAGGGCTCCGTAAAAGAACAATGCTTTCATCTGCCAAATGATTAATCACATCACATAAGGCATCTGTCCACTATGTAATATATCTTGTCATTTGACCTTATGACTTTGTTGTAGAATGATAATTGTCTCTGCCTCATCTCCTTAGTAGGTTATGACACAGATGACATTTATTGACTAGACACCCTTGTACAAGTATTTTACAAGAAGTGTGCAAAAGGCATTGTAGATGAGGAGCATCTGTGAAAGAGAGCCAGTTGTTTTTATGTGGGAGACTTGTATTACCCATGTTGGTGATGGAACCTGCTGTTAAAAACCTCATTAAAGCCTTTGCTTCTTTAAATCAGGAATGATGTATTCCAATAAAGTCTCTGCTAGACAGGAGGCATATGTGGAAAAAAAAAACATAAGTGGCATTGATATGGCTGTGACAACTGTTGCATCACATGTGACAACTACTCAAGGACAAGGTGATTTTCTAACCACTGTTTACTGTATACAGTATATACTACATTATTTTTCCTTAGTGAAGAAACAGTTGCTTTTTTTTTAAATCCGCAAAGCAAATACTCCTTTTTCCCCATGTGCGTTTGTGGAAGTAAATTCAAATGGACAACAGCAATAAAAATGCAAATTCTGACACCATGTTATCAGAGCATTTTATGTCCATTTATCTTCACTAATGTCCATTAGCATTTAAAGCATTTATTTGTTGCATCCTCCAACCTAACTGGGATAAAAGTCCTCCCAGTGGTATACCCGTCATTTCGTATCGAGATCTCCTTCAAGTCTACAGTTTGCTTTCCGTGGTGCACCAAAAAACCTTTCACTCCTTTGATAGTCGAGCACGAGCTCTCTGCTGCATCCTCTGCCCCTCATTGAGCCTGAGAGAATTTGCCCTGTCAGAAACAATAACTTCCCTTTCGAGGCAGAGACAGTTTTATTTCTCAACAAAGCCATCGCACAAGGTGGTTGTTTCCATTTGCCTCCCCGTGTTTCCTTTCATTCCTGCACTCATCATAGATGGAACAAATTGCACCACCAGGAGAGTCGGACTTTTCTAACATCCTCGCTAGCACTGATTGATTTTTTTTTCCTGTCACCTTGTCCAACTGTAATACTCCTTTTGGGTCCTGTAAAAAAGGAGCTCATACTGAGGACCATAAAGTCATTTCCCCCCCCAAATCAGATGATCATCAGCTGATCTCCCCAAACTACCCACCTACACACACATTCACATAACAGACTAATGTATTAAAATTTCTGCTTCATGAATCCGTTGCTACAGCCGCTCCTCTCTGCTGTCACTAACCACCACAAGCCTAAATGCACCATCCATAGATCGATTACTGAAGCCACTAATTGAACCTCCTCAATCGAAGCCCATTCATGAAATAGAGGTTAGCCTTATCATTGTTTCTATGATACAGCAGGCATTTGAAGATGCTGCTTTGAATGGATTTTTATACACTTAAAGATGTACACTTGGCCAATGTGCCACTGAGAGAATTTAAATTAGCCAAAAAAGTGTTCAAACAGCTGTATTTTCTGTTAGTTTGACTTCTTGGTAAATTTACAGTTTGATCCATTTACCCAGAGCCCACATTTGTAGACACATTTTTAACTCTGCAGTTTAAAGGTAAATCTTGTCAAATATTGAGCTTTCTCCAGAATATGTCAATAGGATTTGCAGCTAGCAGCTCCACCCTAAGAAAGTAAATACGCCACTGAACTTCTCCAAAGATTAATGGCTGGTTTAACTCAACTACATGCTGAAATCTCACAACTTTTTCTATTAGAAAAAGTTTTAGAGAAGCTCCAAAATGATCTTATAGTGTATGTTTTAATCAGATGAGCTGTTGTGTAATATTATAACATTATTTAAATCTGGGAATAGAAAATAACATATTTTTATATTTATTAGCTGATATGGATAATAAGATGTTTTCCTCCATGGCAACTCCCATTGTTTCAAACTGCTTTATGAAAAGGCTTCAGTCATGTTTTTGTGTGTGGTTGTGATGACTCAAACACTATAAAGATATCCATGAATAAATCCAAGTCACAGTGCAGCATACATTTCAAAAACATGCAGAGACATACATAGATGGAGCCTCACAGTAGTTCAGGCAGGCATGGAAGTCATTTTATAGTCACATGTTCCCTACATTCTTCAATCCACATCCACGACCTGCAGTATCTCTCACAATAGACTGTCCATATAAACATTTGGCGCAGCCTCCACACAACAGCGCTGAGCTGTGCATCCTCGCTGCTGCACTGCTTCCTGCTATCAAAAATGCAACTCCCTCTACCTCCCCAGCCTCCTCCTGTATTAGCATTTTGTTGTACATGAATTTTGAATGTTTTTAACACATGTTCGTGTTCATTAAATGTTAAATGTGTATCTCAGGCTCTGTCAGGGGGATTGTGAGCATGAGGACAGTCTGTGTCGAACTTTTGTTCAGATTTGTTCCCGAGCATCACATCAGCAGAGCCACACTGCCAAACTAAAATGCATATTGCTGCAATAAATGGTTAAAACCTGACTGAATTAGGGTAAATCTTGGCAAGAGGATGAAATTGTAAAATTCCCCGGAAACCAAGCAACCTCTTCAAGATGTAGATGAATTGAGTTAAACGTGTCTCACAGCCCCCTTCGTGGGGATAATCTCAAAGTGATAATGTCCTTTTCCTAAATGTGTCAGATAGTCTATCGGGTCAGAGAGATATAAACAGTCAGCACTGGGAACGGCTGCTCTGCTGTTCACAGATTGTCAATCTAAACACTGAGGCAGGTTGAACTGTCAGTCAGAAGCATGGTCCTGCAGTAGAGCATAATTGAATTAGCTCCAGTCACTTTCTGAAGGTTAACTGGTGGGGAAACCTTGGCTGAGCATGGTGCAGTAATTGACCAAGATAAGGAGAGCTGTCTTATCACACAAATATAAATATAACTCTAAAAATAAGATATGAATAAAGTTATATACATAAAGATGTTGACACAGAGAAATCCTGTTAAATCCACCTGAATATTGAGTTTTCCATAACTTTCTGTCACGCTCAGGGCTGCACAGTAGCTCCCACTTTAGTTCCGACACGTCATGAGTCAGCAGCTAGAGACATTGCTGCCAGATGCTTTGGCTCGGAGGCCAAAATAACGTGCCGAGTTGATGGTCAGTTGATGATCTGGAAAATTGCATTTAAACCTTCAGGTGTTATTCCAAGTTGTATCTTACTCTCAAATGTACAGAATTAAATTAAACTCTACTTTGCTCCTGTCCCTTTGATAAATGCTCTCTATAGCCCGGTTGCTTTTTTCCCTGTTCAGTATGCATCCTGTGGAGCTGAACTGTTTTTTTGTTATAGAATGCAATACAGTACGGAGATCACAGCATTAATGTTAAAGAAAGAACTGTGGAAGGTGGAGGAGGACGCACATTTCTGCTTTCTTGTTTACTACTAACTACTTACTATTACTATTATTGTTTAATTCCCCTGCAGGGTTTCACTGATCCATCAGTTTCCATCAGTGCAGTGTGATTCCACGCCATTCTCCATGGCTTATCATCTTTATAAGAGGTGTCACCCAAAGTAGAGCTTTTAGTTTGTAATGAGATTTTTTGCTTTCGTCTAAGCTTGAATCGTACTAGGTCATGAGTCTGCTGAAGGACTCTTGATACACTGAAGAACAATAGAGTGAGATATTGGGAATTTACAAGAGATGGCAGGGCAGTAAGTCATTTAAAGTTTTACAAAGTATGACACCTGTGTGGAATACCAAGTAGTAAGTGGGCTGAATCTAACTTTCGAATAGACCAAGAGGCAGTCTCAGATTCAGGATGCCTGTGCATATCTGTATCTGCCCAACCTTTGCACTCAAGGCCTTAATTATCCAAAAAGGATCTGTTATTTGACATTTAGCACTAATGTATCATCAGCATTAATTGAGATCAACCCACACTTCAGCAATACTTATTATCCTGATGCTAATTTGCAGCTAATTAGCAGGGACCAGTGCTAATTGGCAGCAAGAAGATGTTATTGGTCCTTTATTGATCTCTGCAAAACTTTAATAACTCTAAGATGTTAGATTATTGGAAAAAATAACAAAAACAAAGGTGTATATGTATTCTTTTAGAATAGAAGTATAGTAATATTACATGCCTCAAGCATGAGTTACCTGTGAACAGGTGGTGAAGAAAAAGCAGAAACAGGCGACATCAGTTGTGTTCATTCAGCAGGCAGTTCTCTGTCTTTATTAAACACAATTTATCTCTTTTTGTCTTTCTTTTAACCCTTCTTCAAATTTCACAAATCACCACTGCAACACATGAGGTGTTCACATATTAAACCGCTGAGATAACTGATAACTTGCAGCTTCTGAATACACAAGTCTGTTGTTCAGTTAAACAGAAATACTGGTAGTTATTTTACAAAGTACTGATGTAAAGTTCTAATGTGTACTACAACTCAGTTAATGCTGTTTTAACCAGCTAAAATGTACTATATCAGTAGCTTTAATACTGTTAATAAGCCAGCCTTTTGCCACATACATACAGTGTAAACACATTTACAAACTAACAACAACAAAACATACATTATAAAAACACATTTGGTTATTTAACATCAACCGAATAGGTCACTGCAATCCATTTTACAACATGAATGAAATGTCCTTGAGTGACATTAAAGTGTAAACATTAAATTAACTATTCACTAACCATAAAACTCACTCACTCAAACATGCTTTTTCTTGTTGCTTTTACACAAACCTTGGATAAAGAGTTATGTTAAAGCACAGGGTAAATAAAAATACTCACACTAAGGCCACCATTTTGTCTCATTGTTCAAACACGGGAGCTAGTAAGTTTCCAACCTGACCAAACATGTAATTTATATCAAACTTCATCAAAACTACATCAGAATGGTTTTAAATGTCCTTAAAAATAAGTTGTGATGAGATAATACACACACTACAAAAACTGTTTTGTACAGAAAAAGGCAGAGACATGACATGTTAGTTGTGTTTGCAGCAGGCTGCTCTTTGTCTGAGAAGAGGAAGCCTTTACTACAACTAGCACTCACTTTGCTGGATACTCCCCCTTGTGGTAGAACTGAGGAAATGCACTTTTTAAGAAATTAAGCTTATATCAATAGTAAAAGTACATTTAAATCTGACATTTTTCAATAACAATTCCAACTTAACAATTGTTACCATACTCATAATACTTAAAGTGACTATAATCTGTATTTATATAATGAGGTATCAAATGTCAGTGTGAAAACAATGTGAAAGTATGAACCCACAGAGAATAATCACCTGAATCTTCAAGTTTCAGCTCATTGTTTAGCAACTTTACTTATGTGGTTCACTCTCACCACTCTAAAAGTGTCATGTTCAGCCACAGCAAGCAGCTTGTATCAGCGAAAAAGCCAATGTACGCTACCTGCCCAGCACCAAACAGCAGACAGACACAGTTAGCGACTAGGAGTTAGTGGAAATACGACTCCAAATTAATGATAATGTTGCTCCATATCTGCTTGATGTCTAAATAAGCAACTGTTTGCTAACAAGTTTGCCAGATCAACTTAAAAGGTGATAAATAAGTCAATGTTGTGTTCACAGCTTGTTTCTGCTGGCCCCAAGTGGCCATAAAATCTGTTATTGCAGCTTTAAATTTATGTGAAATTCTGTGAAATGTTCTGGCCAAAGCTGTTAAATAAGAAATCTCTACGGAAATTATATTACGTAACTCCAAATACGGTACCTTATCACTACATTTATCACTTTATCTCAACCTCAGGAGGTCAAATTGAGATAAATACTGTGCTGAAAGCTTCTTCTGGCTCCGTTTTATATGAGGAAGCAACTCCAGTTGTCATGTGGGAATAAAAGGCTTTGTCTGGAAAACAAATGAATTCAGTGCATTGCGGTGGCATACAATACTCCTCACTTATAAGAGAGGTTAGGTTATACTAACTAAAAACTCCATCTGCTGAGCTCCTGTCTACTGAAAAAGACACACCGAGTCCAACAAGTATATCACTGCAGCCATAAAAAGTGCTGAACCTTTAGCAAACAGTACTCAATGAAGACAGGACCATCAATTCTTTCCAAGGCAATATTCCCTGAGTAATTAATGTATGAGTTTAATATCCTCTGATATAGCATATGCGCCCTCATTCTCCCTCTCTCCAAAGCAATTCAGTACCTCAATGAGTACAATGTTTTCCTTCCCCAAGAGAAGTAGTTCCATTTCAACTCAATTGATTCTCCTCTTCTGGTTTCCCATCTTTACCTTTTTTTTATTCTTCCCAGCAAGAAGTGCATGCATTTTCAATGACATCAAATAAAGGGCAGTCATTGGTATGGATGAGGAGGGTCCTCTGAGATTGAGGCACCTTCACCGTCACAAAGCACAAGATAGGAAGCACAGGGAGAAACAAGAAACAGCAGGGCCTCAAACTGTAAAAACAGATGCTTTGATATCACACTTTTGTAGACACAGAAGAATATTCGTTTAGTATGCACGGTGAAATAGTTTCGACAGAGACGCTGACAAACAGAAGGGGGCTGAGAGGCAGGGATAGCCAGAGAGGGTGGTGAGGTGCAGTCTGGTGGGTTTGAATACAATATACGACTGTTTGTGGGGAGAGAGATGCAGTAGTTTCAAGATCTTTTTTTCTCAATGTGGCGTTCTGGAGCTTCTGTCAAAGTTTGCCTTGAAGCGCTGGCTCTTGTAGCAGAGCAGTACTCCTGAGGCTCTGTGTGAGAGAGGATGACTCTTCTGCTTCACGTTTAAAGACTCCAGCCAGACACAGAGAGCCACAGATTCCCCTTAAACTACTATCGAACCTGTCACTATCGCAACACCTACTTCAACCCTCTCCTTTAAGGCCGTATCAGACCATGTTTTTGAGCTAAAAAAAAAAAAAATGTTCCATGAAATATAGACCTTTATTTCTCCCCCATTTACAGCTGAGCTTGTGTTTTTTTGTAGTCTTTTTTCATAAAACAGACCCAATGATTAGATACCGAGTAGAAGTGAAGTATGAAGAGGCCCTGAGCAACTGGAACAGAAATGTACAAGGCTGTGTTTGAATCATTCTTCAGCAGCAGGGTTTCAATAGGTTATCCACAGAAGAGGAAAAGAAAAAGAAAAAGCCTTCATTACCCAGCGCATAAAGCCTAAATGGAAAAGAGACTGTGGAATGGCTGCCTGTGTCTGATAGGGGAATATACTCAGCTCTGATGCCTTGGGTGTTCTGGCCTGCTGCACTCAGGGCTAGCACTGGACCATACAGATTGCTGCCATTATGGAAAGTGGGTCTGTGGTGGCAAATAGACCTATGCTCTCATAAGGCAACATACAAGGCTGGATGCCTTAGGCTCATTTGAAGATCTGTATATACAGTATGATGTGATTTGCATGAAACCAAAGCACTAAAAAAAATATTTAATTGTAGTTGGTAGCTTTGTTTATCCCCTAACGACTCAACACTGCTGGCGTTGTTTTTGTTGGCATATGCTGTGAATTCATTGAGACACAAGTGCAAGAGTTAAGATACAGTGCTTGAATCTGTGCAAAATCTGTGTTATGTCATGCAAGAGCTGCAGTATCACCTACCAGTGTAAGCATGCTTGTGTGTTTGCGTTTACCCCAACAAGGGGAACTAGCCTGGCTGTAAATTATGCATGGTTTTCAGTGGTGAGGCAGTGAATCAGTTGGAGGCTCACTAGAGTGAGTCATTGTGGACAAACAAAACACAGCCAGCGCATTTTAAATGAGAGGAGACTTCTCAGCTTTAACTTAAACTTCCATTTAGCCACTCAAGGATCTTGCACCAGTGCCACGCTGTGAGCAAGTGGAGGTCGGGTCAGATGAGCTCAGTCTCTGCCATGCGGTATTTGCGATAAAGGTCAGAGACTGGGGAATAATAACAACACACCGTTTTTCTTGAAGAGATCCTTTGCCTTGCCAGATATTCTGCAGAGCTGTATTTTTCATATTCATTTCATGGAACATTTGATTTGAACCCTCTTTCCTCCCAGGGGCTTTGAGAGAGTTCTTTTCTTCAATGCTCCTCTGCTGCTGCTCTTTTGTCGTCATGAACGTCTGCCTTTGTAATGGCAGCCTTTGGCATTCTGTTGCAGAGCCCCCCACCACAGCATTTATTTCTCCTCTTTATCTGTACTGGAATAGCTGACCAGTGCTTTTACTTGATCATCTCAGTCCGATTACAAATCATTTCTGTGTGAACCAGGGAGAATTGCAATTAAAAACTGTTTCTATGCACAAACATTGCCCTTAATTTGTGTTTTAAAATGCTGTCTTTTACATGCCTTTGAAAACTGTCTTTAAACTGGGGCCATGTATTTTTAAGTGTGTATGGACAAGCTGTAGTTGCAGAGGACTGAAATTCAGTGTTTGTTGCATTCATATTGCCAATACAATCTTCATTCTGACTGCCACTGAACAAAATGTCAGAGTTTATTGGAAGTGGCTTTTGCATAGCAAAGAGTGGGAATGGGAAAGCAGAAATAGTGAATTAGCAATGAAGACATACAGTACCAGCGTTCACATTTACAGTAAATGTGTGGAATATAAAGCACAAAGAGGCTACACTATCTATATCTTGTTATAGATTCACATATAATCTCACCCTCTAGGTCAACTCAAATCTATGTGAAAAATACAAAGCTGCAGATTACACTACCAGTGTGCCAGTATATCAGTTTATCAGCATACAGTGTTTATTGTTGTTGAGGATTGAGAACTGGGATGCTTTTCCCCAATAGCAAGATGTCTAATCAGTCTGTTATTGGTTATTATTATTCTGTTAAAGTTCTTATGTACTGTAGGTTTTCTGTCCGTGTGTTTGGGAATATAAAATGTGGAAACACAGGGATTTGTTATTGGGTGGTACAGTGGCTCAGTGGTTAGCAATGATGCAAGAAGATCCTGGGATTGAACTCCAATTAGGCAGACAGGGGAAACCCAAAACACACACCAACCCCAGCTCAGTATCCCGATTCCTAGGCATCATATACATTCATATTGGATTCAGCATCTCATGATTTAGGTTCAGTAACAATGCAGTGTTACTGCATGTGTTTTAATTGCCTAACCTCAACTATATCTTAACCATAGTTAATTTACCATAACCACGACCTTTCCCTAACCTTAACCATACTGTAGTTGCCATGCACAGATATTGTAGAGAGAAAGATTTTTAAAAGTGTTGGCTCTGAATGTAACATAATCTGGGGTTTTGCAGAATCATCCAATGCCAACGGTTAATGACTGCAGCCGTGTCCTTCCTTTACTTGCTGCCACTGAATATACTGTGCAATTAGACTAAGTTTTCCTCAAAATGTATTCGGCAAAACAAATCAGTGGCATATTAATGTAACAGGAGACAGTGTTGTTGTCGATGTTGACCCAAACTGTTATGGAGGCTAGTAGGACCCCAATGAGCAGAACGACAGACTAGGCCGTGATGGTTCTTAAGCAAGTTTATTCGAACAACTGAGGTAGCAGGGAGGGGGAGAGGTACAGGGATGATCCGGGACCCGTGCTGAGTTCAGGCGGGAGGCTGAGCACGGTGGAGATCCAGGCAGGTTGAGGAACTGGATTGCACGGCGCGTGGAAGGCCAAGCTGGCGGGGCAGGCAGATGATTCTTGAACAGACAGGCTTGCAGATGGTTAGGCGGGATCACGGGAGACCAGGTACTCGGAAGTCTGTAGCACAGGGAGAACAACTCATCAGTAGGCACTTGAGAAAGACACAAAGAGAAGCTAGAGGCGTAGTTACCATCCTGGTAGACTGAACGATCTGGCGATGAGTGGAGAGCAGGGCCTGGTATTTGAAGACAGGAAGATGATTGGTGGATCAGCCCCAGCTGCTCAGGTGCGAAGTGAGGAGCACATGCCCCGCCCAGCCACACACAAACATACACGCACACGGAAACAGACAAGGGAGAGAGGAGAACAGCCTCAACCATAACACAAACAAAAAGATTTGCAAGGCATTAGTAACACTCCCCGCCATTACCCTCAACCAAGGCAAACCTGTACCCCCAAATTGATGTATGATGTGGAAAACCACAATACGTGTGTGATTGTAATGTGATAAACTCAGAAAAAGGTCAAATGACAGCAGGAATGGTCTTTAGGTCTGCGATGGCAGGTGGGGTTTCAACTTGAAGTATATTCTCTCTGCCATAAACTGTCACATTTATTCTCTTCTAACAGTGATAATCCCTGTTATGTAGAGCCATGTTCTCTAACACACAAAAGCCCTTTCTCACCGCCTGTGTACACCCTCAAAGGCCTGTGTCAGAGGCAGAACTGGTGTACTAAAAGAGAAGAATAGTACACAGAATTGTGGGTTGTGTGTTTCTGCTGTGCATTCATTTCCAGCACATTTTGATTATTTCTTTCATTAATTACAAATTAGTGGTTATATCAAGATCATTTTTAATAAACATTTCTGAGGTTGCCTAACAGTAGTCTCTGTGTAACCGCTCTTTGATCTGCTTCACTACTTTACTACACTATGTACATATGGTGGAAATGACATTGTAGAGGAAATCATTTAAAATCCCCCCTTCAGGTAGGAATTTAGGTAGGATATTCTAACAGTAAAAGAAAATGTTCAGTTTGATTTGAGAGCTACAAAAAAATCTAAATTGTCTTAAGAAATAATGAAGGTTCCACTGATCACAATGTAGCGGTCAGATTTAGTGACCAGATTTCTGCAGATGAAATTCTTCCTCTAACCATCATAACAGGTAGCAAATTCAGTTTCTACACAGACATCATTCAACCTGCAATTGAGTATAAAGATCCCCTTGCTGCATGTTAAAATCAATCCGATAAATTGCTTCAAAAGATACATTATGCAGTATGTTGATCCTTGAACAATTAAATGCTGTAATGAAGGCTGTAATGATGACTGAGTTGGTGATCTAAGAGAGTCTAAGGTTGTGCTCTGAATCCATCTACTGAAAGTAGATCTAATCTAATATCTAGTCTCTACACTTTAAAGCAACACTAACGTTTGAAAGACAAAATAGCACATTTATTCTTTTACAAATTAAAAGCTGAACGTATACGCAGTAAAACACACCCTTGCTACGTTCAATACACTCAGGGGTTTTACTGCTACGGCCTTACTTATTCTGGTATGAGCAGGAGCTTATGGTGGCTAATGTTCACTAATGTTAGCAAACTTTGGATAGATATTGCTGACTTTATGCCTCTGTTGTTACAATACATTTTAGTAGCATTTACCATTACCCTGTTCAGCAAAGATTACATAGGATCGCTTTAAGTATGGTTTTAAATTATCATTTTCAAGATAAGAGAAGAAAATGGTTTTCAGCCTAGCCCAACCTGTTACTGCAAATGATATCACTGAGTGCATTAACTGGTATTATCTTATTATATAAAACTGCACAAACAGCAAAACCAGATGGAGTATTCAAAAGCAAACCAAGTGCTTGTAAGGATGTCATATGCTGTATTTTGTAATTAAGACATAAGATTAACAAGAAGTGTCAAAAAAAGAAAATAATCAATTTGGGATTTCTTTTTCTGCAGTGGCCTCTACTGCAGATTAGAGAAAAAGAGCCGCTCCAATTTTTACAACCATGTCTTGTCTCCCTTTGCAAAAGATTGTAATTTAATTTAGGACGATCCAGTAATCACACCTAGAGCACAATTTCCCTCTTTTCTCTTGTAGAATCAGTGCTCAGAAAGATTTAGATTTATGCATGAAGTTTTTCAGAGGAATATCCTACATACATTGATCCAAAGCGTCATTTCATGTCGTGTTGGATAATTGATTTAAAGAAGCTTCTTAACATTGGCCACCCTCAGTTGCATCTGACAGTCCTCGGGTTAATGGTGTGAAAACAGGAACCCTGATTTTCCCAACCTGTCAAGTGGTAATTGGCCAACAGTTTCCTTAAATTGCAGTCTGCCACAGGGACTCCAAACACCTCTTAAATTGTGTACAAAATAATTAGTAGGGCATGACCAAGGAGAGCGTGCAGTAAACATGAATCCTAGGATTTGAGTGCACCATTTCAATACCAACATATGCAATATAAGTACATTTCTTATCCTGATAAAATGTAATTAATGTCAACTATGTGTTCTTGTCTTTATATTGCAGGTTATTCCTCCGAGAGACGCAGAAAGGAAGACAGTGGCAGAAACAATAAGATGAGACCGTTTAATGATGGTAACCTTTAAGGAGAAAAGCACAAGCCAACCTGAGGTGGTGAAATCTCTTTTAAGCATCACCACAAGTTAAATGCAGGCAAACCTCAATGAAGGAAACTCAGTATAAGGGCAGATACTCAACATTTTTCTGATTGGTACATGGGGTCAATACCATCCATCAATGAAGAGGAGACAAATAAAAGGATTGTTTCTGGCCCTGAGAACAGTTGAACATCCAGCTGATTTTCCAACAGGATCGACTTGGCTGTACTGAAACCACAGCTGTATCACCCTCCTCTCATTTTTTTGGCCCTGCACATGACTCTCAGAGAAGCACCAATGGCCTGCAGCTTAGGCATGGTGACGAGTGCCTTGTTTTGGTCTGTAGCCATTGTATATTTGACTCATATTGGCAGAGTCAGTGGAGACTGCTGGTTAATTGAGGGTGAAAAGGGCTTTGTATGGCTTGCTATTTGTAGCCAAAACCAACCACCTTATGAGGCCATCCCACAGCATATCAACAGCACCATTGTGGACCTTCGTCTGAATGAAAACAAAATCAAAAGTATCCAATATTCTGCCCTTAGTCGCTTTGCCAACTTGACCTACCTGAACCTGACCAAGAATGAAATCTCCTACATAGAGGATGGCGCCTTTTCTGCTCAGTTTAACTTACAAGTCCTTCAGATGGGCTTCAACAAGTTGCGGAACCTGACAGAGGGGATCCTCCGGGGTTTAGGAAAGCTGCAGTACCTCTACCTCCAGGCAAACCTGATTGAGACTGTGACACCCAATGCCTTTTGGGAATGCCCCAACATTGAGAACATTGACCTCTCCATGAACCGAATCCAGCAGTTAGATGGGTCCACGTTTACCAGTTTAACTAAACTGACCACCTGCGAGCTGTACACCAACCCTTTCAACTGCTCGTGTGAATTACTTGGTTTTGTCAAATGGCTCTCAGTTTTCCCTAACAGGACGAATGAGCGGATGGTCTGCGACTCCCCACCTGGCGTCTCTGGTTATAGTTTACTGAGCCAGAATCCTAACAATCCAACGTATCGAAATGCGCTTCACATGCTCACCACTGTGTGTACTGATGACTACGTGACACCATTTATTCCTGTGCCCACTGAGCCCACGACACCCCCGCCGGACTCGACACTTTGTGGGCTGGAAGATTGTCCCTCAGGCACAGAACCAGAAGACATTACTATCAGTACAGCCTACAGTGATGTGGAAGTAAACCCCCTGATGAAACTGAAGCAAGTATCGAATACAGGTGCCACCATCACGGTTCAGATTCCTCATCCCTACAAGAAGATGTACATCCTGGTTCTGTACAACAACAGCTTTTTCACAGATATTCAAAACCTGAAAGATATAAAGGAGGACATTGAACTAAAAAACCTTAAACCCCACACTAACTACACATACTGTGTCGCTTCGATACGTAATTCTCTTAGACACAACCACACTTGTCTGACAATCACTACTGGCCCTTGGAATGGAAAGGATAGAGCTGTAACTAATGCAACTGCTACTCACTACATTATGACAATTTTAGGCTGCCTCTTTAGCATGGTCATTTTCCTGGGTGTGGTCTACTATTGCTTGCGAAGAAAGCGTCAGCAAGATGAAAAGCACAAAAAAGCAGGTAGCCTGAAGAAAAATATAATGGAACTCAAATATGGTCAAGAACTAGAGGGAGGGACTATTTCTCGAATGTCACAGAAGCAGTTGTTGGCCGGAGAGAGCATGGCACGTATGCCATACTTACCATCTGCAGGTGAAATGGAGCAGTACAAATTTCAAGAGATAAGTGATACTCCTAAAATGATGAAAGGCAATTACATGGAGGTGCGAAGCGTGGACCACCATGAACGCAGGGAGTGTGACATGGGAATGGCTGGAAATAGCCAGGGGTCGGTGGCAGAGATTTCCACCATTGCAAAAGAGGTGGATAAAGTCAATCAGATAATTAACAACTGTATAGACGCTCTAAAGTCAGAATCCACCTCTTTTCAAGGGGTGAAATCTGGAGCAGTGTCCACTGCAGAGCCCCAGCTCGTACTAATATCAGAACACCCACAGAGTAAATCTGGCCTTCTGTCCCCAGTGTATAAAGACAGCTACCACCACTCTCTGCAGAGGCATCGGACCTCGGATGTCTCGCCAAAGAGGCCCAGCACTGCCACAGGAGGGCCCATGCGAAGCCCCAGGCCTTATCGCTCTGAATCCAAGTACATAGAGAAAACCTCCCCAACAGGAGAGACCCTCCTCACTGTAACACCTGCTGCCGCCATCCTGAGGGCTGAGGCGGAGAAGATCCGTCAGTATAGTGACCACCGGCACTCATATCCTGATGCTCAGATAGAGGAGCTTGAAGGACCTGACGGCCACAAGTCCTCCATGCTGGAGCCTCTTACTCACTCCCGCTCCAGAGACTTAGCATATTCCCAGTTGCCATCTCAGTATCACAATCTAAGCTACTCCTCCAGTCCCGAATACTACTGCAAACCTTCACACAGCATCTGGGAGCGATTCAAACTCCACCGGAAACGGCACAAAGATGACGAGTACATGGCTGCGGGCCATGCTCTGCGTAAGAAAGTCCAGTTTGCAAAGGATGAGGACCTGCATGATATTTTAGACTACTGGAAAGGTGTATCAGCCCAACATAAATCATAACATCTTTAGGTGTTTTTAAAATGGACCACACATTGCAGAAATGACACAAGAACCTCGTCTGACAATTGAATCAATGGATACTTCCATATTATAATCAACTACTCACTCACGTGTATCACATTCTCTTTTGACTGTGAGGAAAATGGGGTAAAGATTCTTTAAATTTGTCATATTATGTAAAGCATTCATCGGGAAAACTTTTATCTATTAAAGAGAAAATATATTGCAAATTAATAATATATATGTTACAATGGATTATAGGTTTTTGGGTATCGCATGGCCAAGTCCTGTGACAGTGGATTTGCTGTTGTGTAATATGAAACTACTATATGAAGATATGTCTACTGAAACCTCAATATGTTTTTGAGGAACTACCTGGACCCTTAATTCAAAAAGAACTTTTTTTTCCTTCCCTCCCTGCATATATTTAATTCAACAAAACTATGTACAGATATGGGTTTCTATATTTGCAATGTTTGCTGTGTAAATGGAAAAGTATTAGTGGATGAATCAGGTTTATCAAAAGGAGCGCTGTTCATTTAGAATAACTTGTTGCTGAAGAACGGCACGTCCCACTTTAAACCTGTCAGGTCATTTGTCATTTTAACCGTCAGCGCCTGTTTTTTTTAAATTCTCTTTAGCTTTTACATGCATTTACAAGATACAGATGGATTCAGTTTGAATGTCCCCTTAATCACACAACGCAGTAGTCACTGGATGGAATCTGATAGACTTCGTGCAGGCAAGATGCAGTATTTTACATGCTGTAATGAAGGTCTCAGTCATCAGTTTCATGAACAATCATTTGTATCTTTAGTACCAAAGTAGAAAAAGCTGAAATGTTTACAATATTTCTGCACGGTCTGGGATTCGTACGAACATACAGCAGCAGGTCCATGTTGACTTTTTTTGTCTTTTTTTCTTGTATCAGTTACTCCTTCAAAAGTGAAAACATTGGGAAACAATAATATCCACACACAGGATATTGAAAGCCTACTATTGATCACTAACATTTCAAAGGGAAGGCAGCTGTACTTTA
The DNA here is from genome assembly GCA_008360985.2 of Macquaria ambigua. Taxonomy (NCBI): domain Eukaryota; kingdom Metazoa; phylum Chordata; class Actinopteri; order Centrarchiformes; family Percichthyidae; genus Macquaria; species Macquaria ambigua. The sequence goes on from VMKM01000137.1 coordinate 130,143, forward strand.
TCACCTGTTTGTTTAGGTAGAGACTGCTGTTCTTCCCTGCAGGAGAGCCCGATGGATGAATGTAACAGATACATATTCTGATCTATCTATGGCAGCTTTTATGTAAGGAAATATTTATTTAATGCTATTAATGACTGTATTTCTTTTTTCCTTTGCTTCAATATTTCTTCCAGTGTATTATATTGCATTATGTCTGATCCGATAAATGCAGGAAAGTAGTTTGTTATTCAGATGGGCCTTGTTGCTTGCAGAGAGGTTTCATTTTGTTTTTACCTGCTAGGCTGTTGAATCTTTTTGTATATTATGAAAGCTACGTACCAGACGAATATCAACATGCTAGAGTAAATTTTGAGAATGTGAAACTGAATCCTCTGACTTACTGGCTGTGAATTTGTATATCATGAAATTTTTTGAGTAAATATAAGACTTAACGCTTTTTCTTTGTAAAATGTTTATGTAACTTATTCCAAACAGGCTCATGATTATTAATTACATATTCATGAATGAACGATTAATATGTATTTCAGCTCTTCCATTCATTTGAAGAATTGTAATAACGTAACTCTAAATGTATTGTCGAAGGATGTGGGTTTATTAAAAAGCAGAGAACAGCTCTTTGAGGTTCAGCAGTTAAGCCTCACATCAGTCATTTCTAGGGCTGCAGAGATATTCAAAAATCTCAACTGCCATTATATAAATTTTGCTGAATTGTGATCATGTTTACAAAGTATGATTATCAGTTTCAGTTTAAGGAAACAAAAAGAATATTTCCCCAAGTAGCAGCAGGTCTTCTTTCTATTTTTTCCTTTCCTGCTCTCATTAGTCAAGTTTCCATCCAAATTTAGCGCAAATATAGGTGCCATTAAATCATTGCAGAAGAAAAGGCACAACAAGATGATTAACAGAGCACCAGTCAAACCTCAAACGAAAAAAACTGATGTGGAAAACTTATTGGAAATATGACATTTATGTTTGTTTCATGTATTCATTTGAGGAAGGTTACAGTGTCCATAGAGAGCTGATGTTTTTGTCTGCCACTATTTTCCGTCTCTTCAGTGGAGCGGAAGCTTCAGTGGACGTTTAAGTCACATGCTTCATGTACGTCATAATTCATTTGCTGGGTCTGTTTCCATTACACTTTGTTGCATTTTCCTTTTCCACCTCAGAGATATTTCAACTCTTTTTTTCCAATTTGCAGCGTTTCCACTCAGGTTTCGTATGTCCAAATTGAAAATGTGCATAACAACAGGTGGATGTAAACGCACTTATTGTGGTCCTCAATTAATAAATTCAAATAAAACCAATTAGTACTTAGTATGTTGGATCCTATCCTAATTCTAATACAACTTTGCCCAGAATCTGTGGTGCTTTAAACAAAGCAAACCATTCTTTTCCATTTTCTTTCTTGCTGCTTTTTATCTAACTTCAGTTTTGGTCATATGGCATATTTTGCACACTCAAAAAAGTGCAAACCAACATCAGACCTTTGAGTGAAAATTAATATAAACACTTCAATATCTATGAATGAAAAACATGAAAGCAGGACAGATTCTATATACTGTGTGTGAGGACCAGAGTCTGCAATCTGACAGCAGAGCTGACCTGAGGGAATGAATTTCTCTGGTGACATATTTTTTCATCAACTCCTTTTTTGTTTCATTAGACATTGAGTATGTAAGTATAACTGCAGGCATTAGTTAGCCCATTTGTTTTTTTTCTGTGTCATAATGCTGCACCCATTTCATGTAACTGTGTCATGACGCTGTTATTATTCATTAATGTGAAATGAAGCATTCATGAGCCTGATGTGAATGTGTTACGTAAGCACTTTATAAAGTGTTAACTTGGTTGTCTGACTTAATATTTCAACCGCCTTAAGATTTTGGGATATGTGTACAAGTGTAAATTTCCTTTTGTTTTATTTCAATGTTGATACTGTTGACAAGTCTCCATTTGTTGTTATTTTTATAAAAGCATTTCAGTATCTTCTGAGAGCTGTCAGGTTTCTAGTTCATTTAGCTATTTAGCAACATGTTTTTTATACTGCATATTGTAGCACTTCTGTGTCTAATAAGAGTTTAAAGTGTTGATAAAACCTTTAGAAAGATCAACAGTTGTTGTTCAAGTGCATCAAAACAAACAAGAGCACAAAAATGTGTTTTTTTATTTTATTTCTTAATACTATGTTATCTGCTTTCAGACAAAGTACTGTGAAATAAAGTTAAGGGTGCACATACAGTATACACTCAGCATCTTTATTATGACTTTTGGCCAGAATCACTTTAAGACTACTCTAAGGCCATCGACCACTCGATCCGGCTGCGTCACGTTCAGGCACCATCACGGCTGCCGGAGATTCTAGCCGGTGTGGTGACTCACTGCTCTTTTCCCTGCTCTGCTATCTTTATGAGCTAGGTCTATCTTTGCCGGAAGAGCTTGCATGAAATTTACTTGTGAATGTTGTATAGCCCAACTGATACTGGATTCTTGAGGCTGATACTGATATCGATATTTGACTAATAACGATATATCGACCGACAGTAATTTTTCTAACATCAACAAACAATCTCAATACGGATCCCTTAGATTTGTTTGCTTTTTTAAGAATTGTGACAAAGATACACACTAAGCAAGACATTTTACAATCAAAAAAATCAACTTGTAAGTGCTCTGTGGTGGACAAACTAATGGAGACACTATTTCCAAATTACCTCAAACCCTGTCTGACTTTTCTGTACCGTATGCCTTCTGTTCTGCACATATTGGTGTCTAAAATGTATCTAAATGCCTATATTTATTTACTATTTAATGATGCACTGCATTGATTACTGACTTCATCTTAACACATATACAGCAAAACTAGTTTTTCATGTTTGTAGTTAGTGAGAGAGAAAGCAAGAATGCCAGCGAGAGAGAGAGAGAGAGAGAGAGAGAGAGAGAGAGGTAACGAGACAGCCCTCTGTTTTAATGTAGAATTGAACTGAGTCAAATTCACAATATAGTTGTTAGCTTACAGATTTTTCTGATTCTCTTGTCAGAAAATGGAACCAATATTAAATTGGATCATGGCTCATAAATACAATGTTGACCAATAGTCATTACCTAGTTGCTGCGCTGCAACAACAGCATCAGACAAAACAAACAAAAATCCAGGTTAATGACAACAGCTGTGCTGTGTGATCTGTTATATTGCCATCTAAAATGAGTGATGACAGAGAAAGTTAGAGGCGATAAAAGTACAGTCACAAAGCATCTGTTACCACATCTACATGAGCTGCAAACATGTGTTGAGTATGCTTGTGCAACACCAAAAAATGTCGGTAAAACCTGTATTACAAATGTAGGTGCTAAAGAACAGATGATGTTTCCAGTGGACATTGAAACCAAACGGAGCCATGACTGAGCCAAAGCGCAACAGGAACATGACACAGCCGGATCCAGTGGACGTAAAGCGTAAGATAGCATGAAGCTATACTTAAGCAAAGTAGGTAATATTGTAATAGTTTTTATTCAAATATAATTAGTCAAACACTTAAACGCAACATTGACAACAACGCCAGTTGAGCTAAATGAAAAGAAATGAAAAAAAAACCAAAAACAATACCATATACTTTAGGTAAAATATGCCTCCATTATTCGAGAAATCCACCCTTTGACACAGTTAAGCAAAACATGCCAAGACCTGCTCTGCCATTTTTCCTCATTAATGCACAAATGTATGCAGCAAGGTGCTCCATAATCTAATTAAATCAAATACACTAAAGATGAACCTCTGTCTTAACTATGAACCTTGTTGTTCTTGAGTAATTAAACCCCATTTAGTGTGCATGTGGATTTTTTCCACCCCAGTCATTTGTAATTTTGTGCTATAATGGGCCTAGAGTGCACTAAAGATGAGTTTTAATACAAATCAGCTTGAACAGCTGGTGATGGTGCACCAATGTAGACCTCCCCAAAAATCACATCATCTCCTTTCATGTACGTTACGCCTGCCATTCTCATTTTGATATAAACTCTAAACCAGCAGACATGTTTCCATGCAAACCTCGTCACATGTTTTAATGTGATTAGGCTAGTAATGACAGAAAGTACTGAACAATTGGATTGAGAGCTTATTCTTACAAAATCACCTTATATTTTCTGAACCCGTTTTGTTGTTTAGGTATGATTTTTCTTGTTCCAGTAGATAACTGTCCAAACATACACTGTGGTGCAGTTTGGTGGTGATATTTCCAGTGATAATATCTTTGACAGTACTTTTTTTTTTCAGGTTTGGAAAACATTAACAGTAAATGTAAGGTCTGGATGTCGTCCTCTCAAAATCAAAGAGCATTGGTGTCTTTCCTCGCCATTTTGCACCCATCAGACAGGGAGAAAAGGAGCAGAAATACCTTTTTTCTCCACTCAAAGTAGCCTCAATAGACCATGACACAATGTAGCTGCATGTTGCAGGAGCTCTGCCATTGCAACTATGAAGAAGGTAAAAGGCTTCTTTGAGCCAATTCTTTTGTGTCCTTACTTCCACCTTTGACTAAAAGGAAAAGTTCAGGCCTATTCAAGTCCCAGTCAAAATCATAACAATATTAAAGATTCTATGTGTCTCCTCATCGTATTTCTGCTTTCTGGAAGCATAATATGAGTAGTAAATATCTGCAGGGGTTGCTGATTAGTAGAGGCAAGTAAACAAGCCACGGTACATGTCCAGACTGCATTCAAAATCACAGGAGCAGGCCAAGGTTGTGTTTTTTATGTGCTGTTTGAAGGTCCAACTGTCTTCACTTAGTTTTCTGTCCTCAACAAACTACTGCCAGTTAATTACTGTATATGACATTGAGTCATTCTCCCGAAAAACAACAACAGTTCAGTACCTGAAGCTAAAAGGAGTCTATGAACATGCTACCTGCCTCATGTACTGTACACTTCCTGGGAAATGCTCATTACTACTTTCCTAAAAATGCAATGAACTTCAACAACAAAGCAATAACCATATTGCTTTACTTTGCTTGACTCACCTCAGCCATCAATAGCTTGTTTACAGTGCTGCCTTTGCTGCCTTTCTATTGCAATTTACTTGTTTGGTTTGCCTGGAGGGAAATGAAGGGGAGAGACTGTGGAAGGCGTCGACTTTGATTTGTTGTTGTTGCTCACATCGCTGAACAACAGAGGTTACGACAGGAATTACACACAGACACAACCCCTAACTCTTCACTTAATTTTTGCATGGCAGAAGGAGTGCTGGACCAAGTTTTACAACTGTATCCAACTTAGGATTTCCCATGTTGATTGTTATTTTCCGGTTAATTGTTAAAGTTTAACTATTATTAATAATGATGAAGTAGCTTGGCCAAAAATTGTAACAAAACAAGTATAGTTAGTATATAGTATACTTTGCTAACAATAATGCAATGCAGCGTTATTATTCCATAGGGAGTGGTGAATGAGTGAATGAAGCAGTGATTTGGGACACAGCCACCTTCTTCAATTTAACAAGACAAGACAAGCGGCTCTTTGATGCTTGATCAGAATGCCAACATGCATCTAAGTTTAGCGGGTGAGCATGCTAACATTTGCTAATTAGCGGTAAACACAAAGTACAGCTGAGGCTAATGGGAATGTCATTACTTTTGCAAGTATTTAGTCATGAACCAAAGTATTGAACAAATTGAAATTTTGACCTAATGATTGCACTATATGGAAAGATGGGGGTTATCAAAGTCATTAGGATACATCATCTGGGAACTGTGAACGTCTGTACAAAATTTTGTGTAAATATTTAACAGGAAAAGTGAAAACTTTGACCTGGATGAATGTACAGAACTTTCGGCAATCCATCCAATATTTTCACTAAAAGCCAAAAATGTTGACCTGCTGGCGCCGCTAGAGGATAAGTCATTGGATGACTTGAATGACTGTACAGACTTTCATTGCAATCCGTTCAGTAATTTCAGTCTGGACCAAAGTGAAGGACCGATTGCCATCCCTAGAACTGTGCTACTAGCATGGCTAAAAACGTATATGGTCTGCTTCGGAGCATAGTCAGCAGAGAGGTCTTGAAGCTTGAAATCCATCCAAACTTGACACAAGAAAAGACCAGACTTGTAATCCTAAAGCAAGTGAGTGGTACTCACTGCACACAGCATGAATCATGATATGATATCATGATATTATGAAGTTTCAACTCCTCTGACCACACCAAACACTGATGTAAGCTTGTCTTGGAGCATAATGTTGGGGTTTCAATTATGAAGCCCAAAAATCCCAACTGCTGAATGGCAGTTTAAGATGATACATACATAAATGTACAGAATTCCCAGGTGTCTATCAAATAACCTACTGAGTGTTTATTATGTAGAGAATAATGAGTGATTTCAGACAGGGCACAGACTGAACTCCGAGCTGTAGACTCCATCATGTCACAGTTGAGAAAACAGGGCGCAGTACACTGATCACAGAACTGGGGCTTTACCCAAGGGTTTATGTTGATCCTGAACAAACAAATATTTTAGGGGACACAGCAAAACAGCTAGATAATAATGAGAAAAAAGGTCAACCTAATGTTGTTTCTGGTTTTCTTCCCTGGAAGAGCGACATTGTGAAGAGATAAAAGATCATGTCCATAGTCGAGGTGGAATACAAGCCAGAAATATTACTTTCATTTCATTTTCATTTTTAAAAATCCCCCTTCACTGTAACAAAGATTGCATTTTGCACATAAACATCCTACCTGCCATCCTTTCAGTGAAGTTTAACGATGGAGACCCTTTATCCCTGGACATGGCACACAGAGTGCATTAATCAGCTGTCAGCAGAGCATGGCTCAGAGTTTAAAGTATTTGAGGAGAAGAAACACCAAAGGTTCCTCAGCTCTTGTCAAATTCACTGTCTAATTGGATATGGGTGATCAGCTATGAAGAACAAAGCATCTACAGTGGGCTACATAATTGGGTATAATTCACAGATCAAGCTCTTATAAAGCTGCTTCAAATGGGGATCAAACGAGCCAATAGCATTTCCGGCACGGACAGCGACCAGCATGGTCTCAGGAGAAAATACACTTTGCAAATGAAATTTCAAAATGTATTTGAATATGAAATATGACTATTAATTTAGTCATATTTGCATTCAGCAGTAAAATTTTCACATGTAGCTAAATGTGTCATGTGCTTACTGCTGTGACTTACCCCCCAAGAAAGAGCATTATGAATGAATTTTTCATGTTTTTACCAAGGGGTGTTGAAGCCTGTGATCTACGAGCACCTTCATATTGATGGGCTGAAACTCTTCACTCTTGTTAAAGGAGATTTATGCTGATGGATGATTCAGACGAGCTGCAAAAGACCCAGGACTGGCTCATTAATACACGGCATGGCAGCCCGAGACGAGAGCTCCAGTGATCGCCAAGCAGAACAAGTGAATGATCCTTCAAATGAGCGCTGTGCAGAGGCAGGTCACAGGGACCACCAGTCAACACTACTGGCAGAGAAGAGAAGAAGAACTGCTGAGCACACTACATGTCGGAGCAGGAGAGAGCGAACGGTTCATTACGATATGAAAGTGAGAGCAAATCAAAGAGTCTTCACACACTAGAAAATATAAGACGTGTGCCCGCACAGGTCACATGACATTTATTCCCGGAACTTTTGCTTCTGGCGATAATGAGCCTGCCTGTCTCTTCCCCACATCTTTGGTGCTCTGCTTTTTTTCCTGCCAAACAAAGACTCTGATCATGGCGGAGTACAAACGAGAAGAGGTTGAGCAAAAAATAATAATAATAATACTCAATGCTTCCATTCTTGTGGAAGATAAAAAGCTTTTAGGCTGTAATTATTTCCCCATTGCAGCTTTATGAATTTGCTTACCACTCAATTCGGAGGTGAGGACTCCCTTGAACGCTCTTACAACAGGCTGGATCAGTTAATTTCCTTTCAGTTTCAGTTAAAGTAGCATGTTAATTATTTGCCTGTATTAAAGACTGGGAATGTATTTGGACACAAACTTTTATTTCAACATATATAGAAAATATATAGAAAGCTTTTGAAACCCAATGTAGCTGAAAAGAACTCTCTTTTTCCTTTGTTTTTGTTTGTTTTGCTTATTACAGCTTGAAATTGATTAGTAATTCATTCAATAAAAACATTTTAACAAAACATGAATAAAGCCAATGAGAAACATTTGACTTACTGGCACTAAGTCAGTAAACAAGCAGGTTTAAACGGCAGGTTTCTAGGCTACCAAGTGCCATAAAACCATGAGTTACTATACTATTGTGTGCCACCCTGTCATATTACAGACATTTGTTGCATTTTTGTCACTTGAAAATATTAAAGATGATGCTGTGAGTCCATGCCAGCCACAATAATCCAGAATTAGCCCTCATTGTTACACATACGCAAGCAAGCCTTCTGTGTCAGTACAAGATCCTGAGCAATGACGTCACGCAATGAGATTTCTTTCTGTCACACTTTTTGGGTGCTTTTGTCTCACCTGGGAATTCACCGTAGCTATGTTCTCAGTGTGATGTCTTTTAATCTCAAAACGCTGCAATCACAGGGGCTTTTTTTTTTTCTTTCCTGCATGGGGGACGTGTTTCTGATTGCTGAGGCACTTGTTATTTCCTGGAAGAGGCTCTGATGCATACTACAGTGCTCTAATCTGTCCAGCAATCATAATGTCCCTGGAAGCTGTCACTGATTGCCCTGATAGTGACATCATTTCAGAAGATGTGTGAAAAATGAAATTATTCACTCATTATCAGTGAAAGGCAACTTACGTCCAACAGCATCACAAATATTTACAATCCAAATTGATTTTTAGTGCTCTTGAAGACAGATGAAAATAAAAACACACTAGCCGTCAATTTAAGAACGTTTTTGTTGGTAGGATTAACATGTCTTTATAGCATAGCAAGTCAGCTTTATCTGGATGAGTTATAAGCTGTCTTGAATAATGTTTTTTTTTTAGAATTATCAACTCAGGAATTTGCAGCCTTTGACATGTGAAATGACTTTGTGGTGCAGAAGAGAATGCAATTAGTGAGAGGCTTCATGATTTTAAATAGCTTAGATTGCAGTCCATTATGAAACAGAATTTCACATCATTTCTCTGAATACTTGACACTTTGTTGCGTTATTTTCTCTCTTTAGTGGAAAAACAATTCTCTATTATCCCAATTCTATGGACTGTTTAATCACACCGAATAGGAAGGAAGCGCCATGATTTTCATTAGCAGGAGCTCTCACTCTGCAGGCTGCTGCATATTCTGCACAAACACTAACTATTCCTGTTTATCCTTCTTTATTTTTTGACAAATGAATCCCAGCATTAATCAGAGTGAAATGGCAACAAGTACAGAGACATTAGGAAGTGAAGAAGCTGATGATCATGAATGGAACATCTGCACAGAATTTTAAAAAAAGGGAGACTTACTACTTGTATCAGATATGATGCTACTGTTTGGGACTTGAATTCATATTAACACATTTTCATTAATTTTCCATCCACAGGTCAAATGGGGGTTAGAGTCTATCCCAGCATGCATTGGGCTGAAGGCCCAGAAACACCTGGACAGGTTTCCAATCCATCACAGGCCAGACAGTTACAGACAGATAAGTAAAGTGATGCTCGCTCGCATTCAGGGGTGGGTTTAGAAACTTTTGAATGGGGGGTGGGGGGGCAGACTGGGGCACAGATTCAAAGAAGGGGGCCACATTCAAAGCTCTGGTTCTTGGCGATAATAAACTGTACATTATTAATAGTTACAATATTTATTCAATGTAATAAATGAATGCCACATAAACAACTTTAAATATTCTAATATGAAATATCAGTAACTCCAAATAGCCTACAGCCATGGACAGATTACGGGCCCCTGGACACAGACATGCAAAAGGCCCCCACGCCTCCTACACAGGAGCAGGACGCCCAGACTGAATAAGACACGACAACAGGAGTGTTTTGCATCTCTTTGAGGTCGTTTTGAGTCACTTTTCTGGTTGTTTTGTGTCTTTTGCTTGTTACACGTCTCTTAGTAGTTTTTTTTTTTTTGCATCTCTTTGTGGTCGTTTTGCATCACTTTGTGGCCATTTTGCATCTCTGTAGTCATTTTGCGTGTCTTTGTAGTTATTATGTGTTACTTTGTGGTCGTTTTGCATCTCTTCGTGGTCATTTTGGGTCTCTTTGTGGACGTTCGGCATCTCTTTGTGGTTGTTTGATTGACTTTCCAACAAGAAACGTTAACAGTCACTTTGTACAGAGGTTCTGATACTAACTACCTATCACCTTCGGACTCTGGTAGGGGGTGCACTGGCCTCGCCTCTGATCACATTCATTCCTTTGGGCACTTTAGAGGGAAGCAAACTGCACTCATAAATGATAAAAGAAAATTGATGGCCCTCATACTGAGGCCATATATTCTAACCTATGAAATGAGCAAATATTCAAATTATCCTAGTAGCTATAACATTTAAGACATTGCACTTTGTATATTTGTATTTTTGGACTGAAGAATGTGCTTTGTCACTGCAACAGAAACTAGTTTTGAAGGATAAAGTGTGAAAAAAAAAACAAGTGATAATTTGCTCTGAACCTCCTCTGCATTCTACTTAACAACACCACTCCTGCTGAATAGAGAATGAGATGCATCAGGCCAGGGAATGGTGTGTTAGTATGCATTGTGACTGAAATTAAGCTTTGTTCATCATTGCCATGCAGAGAAATCTGAATTTGAAGGAAATAGCTGTAGCTGTAGGTGGCCGTGCATAAATTCATTACCTCTAGTAAAAGCGTTAACATAGATCCCAACATTTTGCTCATGTTTTGTGTAAAGAAAGGGGGCTCTAGGTTTCTATTGAACAGAAGAGTTCAAAAATAAATTATGCTGATGTGAAATCAAAGCAGGAAAAGACTTCCACCCTTTCACACTCTTTTGATTGATAATGGGACAAAAGTCAAGTTTCAAAGTATGAAAATTTATTTTATTTTTTGCTGTTTTGGTGTGAGCCTGTTCTCAGTCTGCATGCACTTCCTCCGGGTGCTCTGGTTTCCTCCCACCCTCCAAAGACATGCGGGTCAGGTGAAAGAAAGTCTAAATTGCCTGTACAGTAGGTGTGAATGTGAGAGTGAATGTGTTTGTCGGTATGTATGCATTAGCCTTAGACTGGCAGCCTCTTCAGCAGTGTACCCCGCCTCTCACCAAATGCATGCTGGGATAGGCTCCGGACCCCCGCGACCCTGAGTTAAATGAGTGGGTATGGACCGAAGGAAGGTGTGAACCATCTAAAATATCTGTAAATGCTTTAGCTACAGTAAGTGCACTGTGAAGATCTCACATATAAGATTTGCCATTTTAGATTCATTTGTACTATCACCATAAAAGTCCTTCAACTTATCTTCTAATGTTATAACTAAAAGCATTAACAGAGGGACAAAGGTGGTCAAAATGAGTATAGTTAGTTCAAGGAGGTCTGAGGAATAACATTTAAAAGCCACAAAGGGGAAATGTGTATAAAACTAAATATGTTGTGGCAAGCCTTTCAAATTACATGCTATTCAATTTTTTGAATGAGAAGGACCTCATGGTTTCAGAAAGTAACTCATTCACTCACTCATTCATTCAGTTTGCCTATCACCCCCCTGTGGCTGCTGTCAAAGTCTGCAGATGACAATAAACCAGGATGATCCACTTTCCTCCAAAACTGTTAACCTCTGCAGCTTTGTGTCTATAACTCTATGTGTGTTTTTGTTTAGGAACACTCTCCCCCATTTACCAAAAAAAGCTCCTCTAGACAGGAAGGTACACTTTGTGTAAATAAACCATGAGTACAGGGTCAACCTTGATGGGAGCGCTTACTGAAGAGTTGTAAAGTTCTCAAAGTAGTTTCAATGTTAAAAGTGGCGATGCTATTTGTGGTGGTATTTCTAAGCTTAACAGAGTGTTTTTGCCATGTTTGGTTGTTTTGTCTGGGGAAGACTTTAACATTTCTTAACATTGTAGTCATACTATTGTGTTAATTGGATTGCAATGTAATATAATATTGTTAGCAGAAGCAGCTGCAGGCTCAACATTTCTTGGGACTACCTGATGCTAACGAGTCAGCAACTCGTTAAAATCTCTGCAGCACATTACTTATTAATATTATTAGTTACACCTCTGCTTTTTCTGCAGGTATGTGAGAAAAGGTTGGTTGAAACAAGTTCAGTTAATGACAAACATCACTCCTTTCTGCAGTTATGTCAGGTAAATAAGAAAGTAAGAATAATGATCTAAACACTAAAACTATTCAATGTCAGGATGTGATTAAGACAATTAGATCCACCTGTTGTCTGCTGTCCCCTGTGTCCCTTATGTTCCCCAACCCAGCCACACTCAGTGATCAGAGGCTATAAGCAAAACAGTCTCTAACTGACTTTCTTTTGAGAAGCCTATCCCCTCCAGGTCATGTGTATGTGTTTCTCCAGTCCGAGCGATTGAGCCCACTCCTCCTGAATTATCCCTCCTTTATTTTCCTCTCTGTTCTTCAGGCCAATCTGCTGTAGATGGGCTAGCTGAGTGAGTGGGTCCGATATCCAGTTGTAGTGGGATATATTCACTGAGAGCATGCCAGCATTACTTTATCATGAAGTAGTGCAGACAGTATAGTGTGTCCGACTCTACTGATTGATCTTGATTTGCCTACTGCTCAGAAACAGCTGGACAGAGCAGTGAGACAGTCTGGTCAGGGGAGAGCTGCAGAAAGAATGACCAAGTGAAAAAAAATGCATTATTCCATTTTTGCTCTGAAAACAAATGGCTGGACTTGCTGAGGATAATCTCCTAAATCTTTTGGTAATCCAATGGATGTTTCCTCTAGCACCATCATCCAAAACCTTCACTTGTCATGAAATGTATTGAGCTCACTCAAGCCACAATTTGGATACTCAATAAGCTTTCCCTCCAGCACTACCCTGATGATTAAGCGATTAATCGGTTAGTCGACGAAAAGTTAATCTTGAACAATTTTGATAACTGATTATTCATTTATCAAGCTAAAATGCCAAACATATGCTGATTCCAGCCTCTAAAATGTGAGGGTTTGCTGCTTTTTTTCTGTTTTATATCATATTAAATTGAATATTTGGGTTTTATACTTTAGTTTGAACAAAACAAAGTATTTGAAGATGCCACCGTGGACTCTAGGAATATTTTCTGACATTTTATATAGTTGATTAATTGATAAAATAATCTATAAATTATTTGATGAGGAAAATTATTGTTATTTGCAGCCCTGCAATCATGCTGCCAAAAGGGTGAACCTTTTATGATTTTGACATCTGCGTAGCCTTTCCTGCCACCCTCGAGACAATGTTTACATTTTTAGTCACTACTACTCCGTGTAACATTGCTGCCTCTAGGGGCTATTAGTGGAATCTTAGATTTAAACTTGTAAGACCACCGTGGGTTTGGTGGTCATCAATCTTGTATAAATCATGTTACAGTTGTCTTTTTTCCAGCCTTAATAAACATGCCAAAATAAACGCAGATAGTTACAATGTCATTTATAATTATATAATATATTACTATACTTACTATACTTACTATATTATATATTACATAATTGTACCTGTTTTTTAGACACAGCGTCTGTCAAGGATGTGGCAAGGATTGAGGACCTAAATGCAGACACTGAAGCAGAACAGGTCAAAGAAAAAGGAATTTACTAAATCAATGTTCAAATTAACAGTCAGGCATGAGAAGGCAGTCCAAACATGCAAAAATATCCAGAGGGGCAAGGCAGGTCATAAACAGACAGCAGGTCAAAACACATAGCAGATATCAGGCAGAACATCAGGAACAGGAAAACATGCTGAAACGCAACTAAACAACAGTGACAACATGACGAGCTGGTGAGTTGGTTATATACACCGAAGGACTGATCAGCAGGTTGGGGATGATTTGGGAATGCGAACAGGCGAGCAGGTGGATGTGGGAGTCAGGTGACCAGGATGGGTGGGAGGGCAGGTGGAGAATAGCAGGTCTGGAAAGTTCGTCAGAAATGCATGGGCCTGGGGGAAGTGAGAAGTGCCTTCAGGCAGGGACAGACTGAGCAAAATAAAAACTAAGGCAGCCGTGAGGAATGAGCACCTCATCCACTGTCCCTTCTACTCCTACCACTGTACTTTTGGTCAGTTCTGAGCATAGATTTGGTCTGTGTATGTATTAGAACTCCTTCACATCATAAGTCTCAGGTTCGCACATTTTTCAAGGACCTGCTTTGACTAAAGGCTCTTACATATTTTCCAGTGGCTAATCTGTCTTGTTCAGCCAGGTCTGTTTACTTTGTGCTGGGTCATACTTTTAATGTTGCAAAATACTGAGTCAAACACTGGCTTCTTGTGAAAAAACAGTACATCAGACACTTAGTTAAAAAAAAAGATCTTCCCATTTGTTTTAACTTGATCAGTTGCTCTCTAAAAGTATAAACCTGCATACATGTACATATTTGTCACAGTCAGAAGCTAGTGTCTGATCTTCTGCAGGTTTACTTTACCTCCAGGGGGAAAGAAGGGAAATTGTTTTCATATATTCATTAAAAATCTCGATTGCCTTGACTATCATAATCCATCATTTTAAATAACACGTCAGATGTTCCCAACATTCCTTGAATGCCACGATCAGGTTGTTGGTCCTGAAGATCATTATGTGTCTTCCCCTCTACCTTAAGGTTTGTTTGGCTTAAGGCAGAAGGGAAAAAATGGAAAAAAAGTCCCAATTGAAAAGCTAATTAGCTAGGTATGGTAAATGTTTAACCTATAAGTCAAAGTGAAGTTTCAACGTGCTGTTTGTTTGTTGCAGTGAAAGGATTAAGAAACAGCAGTGACATCAGATTGAATAATTAATGTACACTGATTCATTGTGTGTTTTAAACATAAATAATCATTAATATGGTACAAATGAACATTGTCCTTGCTAGAGTTTTTACCCATTATGAGGCTCACAAACAGCTGACATATGCTTATTAGTAAAGTGGATAAATTGTCAGGAGTCATTAGAGTCAAAGCCACTCTGTTTTCTGCAGCAAGTACAGTCTGCTGTAAGATGTAACATCATGAAAGATGCTTGTTCCACCACTTGTACCATCCAAAATAAACAGGAGTGATACTTATTGAGGATGTTTGGCAATCTGTACAATATTTTAACCTTGACTTTGTTAATGTGTATCTTTCCTTCTTTTTCAGTAATTAATTTGAGCAGCAACATGTCATACAGAAAGCAGAATAAGGACAAAGAATACAGTGCGTTATTTTAAGTTCCTATAAACAATAGCGA
This sequence comes from Macquaria ambigua, assembly GCA_008360985.2. Lineage (NCBI taxonomy): Eukaryota > Metazoa > Chordata > Actinopteri > Centrarchiformes > Percichthyidae > Macquaria > Macquaria ambigua. The sequence continues at coordinate 145,447 of VMKM01000137.1, forward strand.
TACAACGTTGTGATAGAGTGAGCTTTTTTAAGTTTTAATAAATAACTGGTGTGCCTCCTGCTTGAAAAGTAGTAAAAAATCTACGTATTTGGCCTCAAAATAAAGTCAAAAATCCAATACAGATGCACAGATTGAAAAACATTTATCAAAAAGGAAACCTTCATAACATTCCTCCCCACGTGTATTCAGGTTGACAGAAGTCTATACCTACTGCTACTGGCACAAAGTGGGCGAAAGGATGGAAACACTCTTCACACATTGCCAGTCTGTGACCGAGCTAACCAAGACAAATACTTCACTCTCACATCTGTGAGCAAGAAGATGGATTAGAGTCTGCAACTCTGACTTGCAGGTCTTTGTACTGAGAGGAAACCAAGTAAAACATGAGCAGAACCTGCAAAACTCACACGGGAACTTTCTTGGACTTTCTTGTGTTCAACATAATTAAGAATCACACGTATGACACTTTAAACTCAAAACTGTTGACAGTAATTACTGGGGGTAACTAGCATGGGGAATAGTGCTGTCACGATACCAGTTTTTCCTCTGATGTGCAGTAATATCTTATGTCTAAAACTATTAAGCAATGTTACAGATCAAACACTGTGCTGCATTTTAACAAGATGCACCGCAGAGAGCATCATGACTTCAATAACAACAACTGAAATACCCAGCACAACCCTGGCCAATACACTGGTAGCACTAATTAACAACAATGACACTGAGAGTTGGGACTTCTGCTAATATGATGTGCAGTTATCGACTGAATCCTCCTTATTAATGTCAACTGCCTCCAAAACAGAACCATGGAAAACTAATTTGCCTTTAATTCATTGTTCAGGTCAGCGTGTCAGTCACAGAGGAGCTTTGACTCTGACAGCTTTGTCGCCCCTGTCAGCTCTCTGAACAGAATTGTTTCATATTTTGGCTCCCGGCAACAGTCTTTTAAAAAAAAAAAAAACAAGTGTAGGCAGACTGTGGCTCCAAATGTGGTGACTATGTGATGCTCTCGCAACGTTTCCAGCTTCTGCATCTTTTGAAATGCAGGAAATACACTGTCACTCCGTGTAATGCGCTCTGTTTTCTTCTTTAGCAGGTGAAATGCAACTATAAAAATGCATTTTCAACTTCAGATTCAGCGTAGTACACTTGCAGACACTAAAATAGCAAAACTGACTGCATGTTCATATTTGCAGAATGTAAACCAACTTCTGAGAAACACACATTTCCTAAATGCTTCAAATGCACCGTGTAGGCACTGGAAAGATATTGGGTAAATACATCTCAGACCAAAGCCTCAGGCGCAGCAGTGAATAGAACTAAAAACGTCTGCGGTGGATAAAAAGCCATGTCTATCCTCTGAGATGTGCAAAAACCTAAATAACTCCAGTATTATTCTTATAGGGTCACACCCATTTTAGATCTAATAAATTTCATTACACATTCACACCGTGGCCGCCATGAATACTCGATTCTGAATGACTCGAGGGAGATGTTGATTAATTTCAGATAATGGCATATAGCTTTGATGGAGTGGTCTTATCACTGTTTCACATTAATGCACCACCATGAAGTAAGCATGCTGCGGAGCCATCAGGACTGTGGACCTACATTTATGAATCCGGAAACAAATTAAGTTCCTCACGGTAAGACAGAATTGCAGAATCTGCTCAGGTTGCACCCTGAATGCTTCCTAGTGATGTATAAACTTCTAATATGAGTGTGATAACTTGCAAGTCTGATGTGCAAATGAAACACACAACGGCATATACTTTTATTGCTAGAGCCCTGTGCTGTGTGTCATAAGACTTGTTTAAAAATTCTAGAGCTGAAATGATCAGTCGATTAATCGATTAGTTGATTGTCAGAAAAATAATCTACAACTATTTTAAGAATTGATTTATCATTTTAGCCATTTTCAAGCAAAAATTGTTAAAAATGCTAATCATTCTCTGCTTACAGCATCTCCAATGTGAAGATTTGCTGCTTTTCTTTGTTTTATATCATTGTAAAATAATATCCTTGGGTTTTAGACTGTTGGTCGGACAAAACAAGACATTTAAAGATGTCACCTTGGACTCGGAAACAAGGATGAACATTTTTTTGCTTTATTTCTGACATTTTGTAGACTAAACGATTGCTAAAAATAATCTGCGGATTAATTGATAATGAAAATAATAATAACCTAAAAAGTTCACACAGTTGTGGATGACATTATTGGTAACAATCACCCAGTAATCAAACTTACAGACTCAGAGGTGCACACATCTTTTTGTAAGAGGACCAAAATGACTGACAGGACGATGTTTTATCACCACACTCTGCAATTTATAGTTCACCGTTATGTGCATAGTGCACTTCACTTTGGTCACTCTGTTTGCACCTTTTCAGGAGTATCAGCATTATATTCATCAGCTGCCAAGTTGGCTGGTAACCTGATGACACTACTTGCTGCGATAAATTTTTAACTATATTTGGAGGTTGGACAGGGGCTAATTTCAAGCCCTGGTGGGCACCCATAAACACAGTCTCAGAGCTTCAAAACAAGCTCACAGAATCCAGGGGGGTATCATCACAATTCTTTTGTCCTGTATTGTTTACAGTCATGGTGTAGCACTGGCATTGTGCCAGCCATTTTTTAAGGCTTCTGCTAAGTCAAGATGAATGCTTGGCTGCAAACTCTCCCAATGTCTTCTCAGAGTGTTGATAACTAATAGCCTCAGCATTTCCTGACTTAACTGCAAAATAATCAGTTTTCTATATTTGATCTAGGTCTTTAATAACATATGACAAATGAAGATTTCACAGAAAACTAATGGTATGAAAGTTATTCAAACAATTCCTTTGGCATAGATGTTAACATCATCTGCATAGAAATGAAAATAATAAATAATCATCAATATGATGAATAAAATAAACAATTACTGAGATACCTATAGATAGTAGATAGTATCTACCTAACATTTCCTTAGAAAATGTACAGAAAAGAAAGTGGCTTCAGTATCTGAAATATTATCTTTGTAAGTAGTAAATTGAATGTAGAAATAATATATTCTTGCCTCTATAACATCGTAAAAGTTGAACAGCTGAAAGATTTCTTATGGAGGGCTTAGTGATCAAAGCGAGTGTGGATCCCAATAAATATGCAAGTCTTTTTTATTGCAATTAAATGAAAATGCATCACTTCATTTGGCTCTGATCTACAGGGGGTTCATATGCAGCTTGGTATCACACAGCATGTTGCCTAACAAGATGGTCAAAGTACTTATGACGTTATAATGAAAGGCCATTAGAAGCATAAAAGCATGTTTCTCACTACAGTGAGCACGTCCACCCAATCTCTAGAACTTGTGAAAATGTTTCCTGTGAGGGATTACACTATGACTGTCAATATGTTGGATGACCTTTGATAGAGTCATTGTCTTGGACAGATGTTTGCTGAAAAAGGCTATTGTTCAAAGCAGAGAAATTATATATTTTCTCTCCCCATGACCTCCACAGACGGTTTTAAAGATTCACAGTCGTTATCTGACTGTCTGACATGAACAAGTTGAGGCTGAGGACAGTTCTCACTTGTCTTATTACAGACTCTCTGATTTGTTCCTCACTTTGTGGTAACTTCCCACGTCTCCCTTGTGCTCTTGGACCATAATCTAACACCCACTATAATAAAAGGCCGGGGTATTGATGGGTGGATGGGCTGAGAACAGGATGTGCTCTGAGACAAATACCCGAGCAGATCTGTGATAAGGTACAGCAGTGTTTATTTTTCCCTCAGCAAAATAAACTGCTTAAGTGTGTGTGGTAAAATGATGACCTTGTTTCATTGAATCAGTTTGAACCTTTTTGTGGTGAAGTCTGGCTTGGCAGCTCGAGCTTAAGGAATAAAAACTGCCTGGGGAGTAAAAATTACAAGGTTGTCTGATTCTTACATTTGAGCTGATGACCTCAGGTCACCACTTCAGAGAGCCTAAACCCAAAGAATACAAGAGCCACAGACCCACTCAGTCCTACAGTAATTTGAAAGAACAGTGTGCACATAGAAAATTACATCTTGCCTTTTTTTCTAATGAGTACTGAGTATTTTATAGATGTATGTATAGATGGAGATTGTCCTCATAAGACATGGTCTGTTTGTTTAAACCAACCTAAGGTTACATTGTCTTGACAAGTGACCTCTTGTGTTCGTGTGAATGGCTTCCCTCTCCAGAGAAACAACAGTATTGATCATTTCTTAAAACCCCATGTGTTTATGTTTAGGGGCAAAGGTGGAAGGAAAGGCTTGACGTTGATACACACAGGGTGGGGTGGATGATTGATGAAAACATGTGACTTCGAAGCTGGAGACAGTTCTTTTTCTGTCTCCTACTCACAGTAAATGCTGGTTCCATGAAAGCAAAATTTCTACTTTACTATAACCAAAGGTTATAATTAGAAATGTCCCAATCAAGTCATTTTTGGTCCCCGATCCCAATCCAAGTCCTTTAATGTTGGGTATCTGCCAATACTGAGTCTGATCTAATACTTATATTCAGTTAAATCTTGATTAAATATGTATCTGACACACCTTATTTTTTACGAGCTACTTCATCCAAATACTTACGGTCATGGTTCAAAACTATTTATAAGCTTAAATTATTGATATAATATGAAGGAAGGTTTAACTGGGAGAATGCAACTCCAGTTGTTGGAACTACAGAAACACTCAGCCTACTTGCAATTGTACAGTGGTGTCTGGGATTATAATAAATTATAAAGATTTTCATGAAATCAAACTCCATTATTGATAATGTCTATGGTCTGCATTTTGCTTTTGCAATAACCATTCAATGTATTTACATTCAGTAATTACCTCTTTAAATAGTAGTTTTAATTGTTAGTCCACCATTCCCGAAGTAGATTAAAATTGCCTATATATGTATGAGAGATTTACAGGAAACAATGCAACATATAATCCAGAATTAACCAAATACAGGCCTCAGTTTCAAGTGGGTGGCAGGTCAACAGTATTAAGTCTTAGCCTGGCACAGCTGACTTAACGGCACATAAGAAGAAATTGCCACATCAAATGAATGAACAAATAAATAATAGTCAAGCAGTATAGTAATACAGTACAGGTCAACTAAGAAAGCAATTCCAACTATCTAGCAATTCACACTACCCTTCTATGCTAAATGAGCAATTGAAACGAAGAGTAATTGAACAGGCGATTCACAATACATCACTGATTAAAGCACAAGGAACTTATTCTAAAGAGAAGCTCAGCCAACTCAAGGTGAAGTCCAGGAATCCTGACCCTCCAGAAGTTCAGATGCACCCTGCTGTTGGTAGATATACAGTATATCTCTGGATACTCCAACACACACAAAATTACTCTCTCCTCTGTTCTTTAGAAACCAAATTATAATCTTACAGTATGTGTTACAGTATGTTTCAGAGGGGAAAATACAGACTAAAACATTCAAAGCCACCAGTCTGGTCCTATAATTTCCTTTTGTCAGATTTTCTGTTCTACTTCATTGTGGTTTCCATCATGAATCTTTCATTCTTTATTACGTCTTGTCTTTAAGCTATGTCTAAAGGGCTTGTTTTTTTAAAACAAATAATAATTTAAGTATTTGCTAGATCCACCTACACAAGGCATCAGTGGTAAAGTGATGAAGTAAATGTAAACTATAAAGAGTTCACACAGGTCACAATAACCTGTAAATAACACTGTTATTGTGTTGAAATGTTATTTATTGTTCTGTAAAGTGCAGTCGATTGGTTGCATAAAATTGAAAAATAAAAAGCGGAGCAGTTTTAACACTTGACAATGATTAGCAGACTGCACTGACTTCTCTCACTGAAATGACAGCTTGAGTGGCACGGCTTACTCTTAATGTCAGCTCTAGTGCTGTAAACCTGACTGACTAGATGGGAGGAGTGACGATCAAGACCCGCCAACAAGAAGATGTAAAAGATGGCATAACATTCAACATTTAGCCTAATTTAATATATTAAAAAATCCTGACTGAAATATGTGTGATCTTAAAAATGCATTTCTATGCATTTTTTTTTAAATCTGAGCTTATGCCGTATATTATTTTCACTGCAGCCCTAAAATAATTTCATTCTTGTTACAGTGAAGTTGTGAAATGGCTCTATGGCTTGAAGCACAATAATAAATTACTTTTTTGCATGCTCATTTTTTCCCCCCAAATGTCGGAAATATTCTACAATAAATATGGAGGCAGCCATAAGCCACAGGGTAGAGAAGGTTACAAATTTGAATCCCCACATCGCCTGGTAAAAAAATGAACGTGACACACTCTCTTCTTCCTCAGTGACAACTGTCAAAGTGCCCTTGAGCAAAGCATTAACATCCCTAACTGCTCCAGTGGAGCTGCTAATTGGTCTAAAGTAGACACAAGAAAACAATGGTTCTCTTGGGCAGCTCCCAGATGTGAATGTTTGTAACTGTGCAAATATTAAGCTCAACTCTGCTTAAAGAAAGGTAGAAACGCAAGCTCACTCTTTATACAGAAAGGTAAACCAAAAAATTGTGTTCAAACAACTAAATTTCTTATTGAATAAAAATGATATAATATATCATATATTTATTATGACACAAAAACAAATGCATTGACACAAATGATCACAATAGTAATTCAATGAGCATAGGGGAGTGTACGAAAATGATTGGTGTGGGGAGAGGGGCTATATCTTATATTTCATTTTATAAATAAGCCCTCCCCTGCGTTATTAATATTTTATTCGAGCCCTCTTCTTGACTTGAAAAAATGCAATCCCTTCCAATTTCTCAAATTACTATATTAATAGCAAACATCACAAAATGGTCAATATTCCAACCACTAAGTAAACAGTAATTACAGCCACAGAATAAGCCCGCTCTGTGGCTTCTGATGGACTGCACTATTTTCCCGCCATCCCCAACGTGTTTTCTTTCTTCAAATATCCAGCTGTGACTTTTAAACCTGCAATACCTTTGTTTGTTTGTTTGTTTGTTTGCTTGTTTGTTTGTTTTTTAACACTTTTTAAGTTGATATGGTGAACTTGTTGGCAAACAGTTTCTTATTTACACATCCAGCAGTTACGGAGCAACATTATCATTTATTTGCTGTCGTGTTTCTGGCCACCACCTGGCAAATGTAAGTCTAATATTCATTCTTCTTTTAGCTCCATTTTTGGTCTTAACTCCTGAGGGAAATAACTGGCTCTGTAGCTGCTAAGTGCACCACTATGTTCACCAGCTAGTCGCTAATTGTGTCCATTTAGAGTTTTTTTACTGAAAAAAGCTGCCTGCTGCAGCCAAAAATGACATTATGAGGGCGGCTAGAATGACCAAAACAGTATAGTCGCGGGCCGGACAGCTAAACAATGAGCTGAAAGCTCCATAAAGCCGAGGGGAGCTGTAGATTCAGGTGATAATTCTCTGCAGGTTCATCGTTTTCACATTGTCATTTGATAAATTGTTATTATAAAATAGCAGTTATACCTGCTTTAAATGAAAACTGATTCTTCAAACTGATACAATAAAGCTCCAACCCAAATTACTGCTACATTTGAGGGACAATGAAGGTAGACCTGGTGTTCTGTCATTCACCCCAAAATCTATAATCACATCTTTCTGGTGGAAATGTATACATATGTCCCAGAGTGCAGAATGAGTCATTGGAAAAAATAACTCTTCATGGGAAAGGAAAAAGGTCTGATTAAAAAAAAACGCAAACATGCATTTTATGACATGTTTCTGGCATATAATGATGGACAGCAGAACAATACACGCAGGGCCACAGGGTAACACTAAAGAAAAGACATTTTTCATTTCCTGGGACCTTTAAGTCTTCTGAGTTACACAGGAGTCATTTCAAATTTGTCAATACGATTTTGTTTACTATCTGAACATTCACATTGTATTTAAGTACAATGTCTCTCAGGAAATTACCACTCTAGGTTGTTTCAACATCACACAGCTGGCCCACTTTTTTGTGCAATGACCTTTTCAGCCCTTGTGAAAAACATTTATATTATATTCCCTCAAGCGCAGTGGCATTAATTCATGCTGAAACTCTATTCTAAGCTCTGGATTTGAACTCGGTTGCACTCGTTGCAACCCCTCTCACCTCTGCTGGTTTTCACTCTCAACAACAGATCAGCCGAGTGACAGAAGCCTGAAGCCCATTTAGTTCATCAGGCTCCCTGCAGCAGCTGACTTGGGCGAGGCGGCCGTCACACCAGCTCTCCTGCAACACATGCACTCTATCCAGATTGGAACGTGTCACTCTGACGAAATGCCAAGTGTCAGCGTTCATGAAACCTGAAGTGCATTGCCTCCCATGTACTCGATATCATGATTCTAATAAGCCTCATGAACTTTAGGCGTAGTCTTCTGCTAATTATTTGAACATCAAACAGTAAAGACCAGCAGGGCTGCATTCATTACCACACTCAAGAAGATTAATGGGTTCAGCCATGATGGTGCACGCCACCTCAGTCAGGAGACAAAGCAACACAAGCACACAACAACATAAACACACAACTCCTCATAATGATCTTAAGCCCTCTTTGAACAGATTGGGTCGTCAGGAGGTTGTCTGCAAAGTAATTTCTGTCGCAGGATATCTGTAACGTTAATGTCCAATTCACATGAGATAACAGATCTCTAATCAGTCTTTCAAATTACAGAGATGGGAGTGTCTGCTCCATTTACAGAGGTGTCTACTCTATTTGCATGCTGTCGTGACACCAAAGACTGCAACAAAACAAGATAGTAATATCAAAATAGGGTACACTTGGCCATTGGTTTTTGTGTGCAGGCTAAAGCCTACTGGTATCTTACCTAAAGCTGACACGTTTTGCTCCTCTGCTATTTATAAAGTTCATTAAGGTATTTTTCAAGCAAAAATGCCAAACATTTGCTGGTTCCAGATTCTCAGATATGATTATGTGCTGCTATTCTTGTGTTATATGATAGTAAATTAAATATGTGAACTGTGATATTTGAACTGTTGGTTGTACAAACAAAGCAATTTGAAGATGTCACTTTGGGCTTTGGGAAATAGTGATGGACATTTTTCACTTTTCTTGACATTTTATAGACCAAATTACCAATCGATTAATCGTGAAAATAATCGGCAGGTTAATCGTTGCACCCCTAAAGTTCATATCATATGCACTTTATGTCAAAGTATGCCAAATAATAATAATAGGCTGGGCTGAAGAGTTCAGAGGTAGAGGCTGCTTGGAGTATCTTTCAATGAAAATAATGGAATTTGCCATATATATCACTTTGCATTGAGTATTTTAACCAGAAGTTATTTTTATTGGCCATTTATTGAAATGGCCAATAAAAAAGATTACCAACATGGCTGATCAGCATTAAAATAACAGAGAAACTCTGGTAATATACTATCTTGTTCTAAAGCCCCTGAAAACTTCAGCTTCAAATCTTACTGTAAGTATTTCTCTATAACATTAAATATTCATGATGGAAAAAGCATAATCAAGGTTAAAAAAACATCTTTAGGCATTATTTATTAAGAGTTTAACACTCAAAAACTCAGTTAATCTGCTTCATCAGGACTGTGCAGGTGTGGTTTGATCAGATTTGAGTCTGATTTAAATGTTGCTAAATCCTGATTGGTGCACAGAAGTATGTGACATCACATTTTTCCAACCAAGCACCCCCTAGTTAAGGTTGTGGGGGTTCAGGTGTGTTGGGTAGATTATTGTGCATTATTGAGTGAACATGTTTGAGGCTGACAAATGTTAACACACAATTAAATTTTGTCAGGCCGAGTATGGTAAGGCTCATGTAGTGTGAAGTGGTACAAGAATCAGAAGAAGAAACCCACAGTGTGATTGGACATACTGTTCCACTCCACTTGATCGACCTATCATAACTTGCCAATCAGTTGCTACAGTACTGAACAGCTATTCTGTTCGTTTTTAATCTATGGCCTCTGGTTAAATGTTGAGGCAACCTTAAATGAAATTCAAAATCAAGGTTTACATAACTTTTCTGAATGAATGAGAAAACTGAGTATTGGAATACAGCTCTTCTTCTTGTGAACAGCATCTTAAAGCACAAAGTCGTTTATTCTGAACTTTCCTCAACAAGCAGGATTTAAAGAGAGAAACCTTGGCTTTAACAGCATTCAGGATGGGAACTCGTGTTTTACAGTGAACACTCTCTACACTGCAGACCGTAGGAGAAACCCCTTAAATTCAATGTGACAAGCGAAATGAGAAGAATCACGGTGGTTCAAAGATGGTCAACTGTTAAAAGGATTTCAGATTGGTCAACTATAAAGAATGTGATGATAAGATGCCATGGGCTAATAATTCTTCTTCGGCATGATGCTGAGCTGCATTATGAGCTGACAAGCACAGAATGAAGGTGCTGCTCTAAATATCATCTGCCCTCATTTACATCTACAAGAGCCTGTCCATCAAGACGTATGTGCACTTTGCTGCTTTCTGAGCTTTGTTAAACACACACCAGGCAGCTCATTTATTTTGTCACTTTCACCCACGCTCAGCTGGCTACTTTCAAAGTGAGGGCACTCTGTGTGTGTTTTAACTTTGTAGGCCAGTAGCTCTATTAGTGACTCTGTCAGCAGCCATATTTCAACATCTGTATGGTGTTCCCAACCCTCTGCTCCCAATAACAAACACCATAAAGTGTCAATTGAATTATGAGCCCTGGTTTCTGCCTACTCATTTTGGATAATAGATTTTGTGTTAAATCACGCAGCTTTGTTTGGTGAGTAATGCTGGGCTGCCCGAGGACAAAGCTTCCCACCTCTACCTCATGTAAAGCACTAACAAGATGCTGCTGGATGTTTCTCACAGCAACATGTTACACAGGAGACTGTGGATTGAATTTTTCCACTGCTTCCAAATCCATGAGTGTTAACTAGAGACAGAGAGTCCGGTGGTGGCTTGGCTAAGTACTACAAAACATTAATACAAAGGAGGAAGGGATCTTTCCAGGTAAATAGACCCTGTTTCAATTGTTTAAAGTCCACAACTCTGCAGTGACAGTTTTGTATTGTTCATTCCCCAATTAATAACTTCACTGTGAAAGGTTTGCAGGCAGTGCTCATTGATTCTGTGTTATTAAACTCCCAGTGCTACCCACTAAGTCTCCCAGCCCTCGCCTGCAGACTGTTAAACAGGACCCCCCTCTACCGTCTGCTCTTCTAATTTGGGCTGTTTGCTATCGATATTGATTCGTTCTTGATATTCCCTTCAGCTGGCCTGTCCGTGAAACTCTCCACTGTAAGTCATTCCTCACCCACATGTCAATTACTGTAGAAGGGGAGAGAACCACTCTGTCTTAATGAAAGCAGATGGGCTGAGGAGTTGAACAGTTTGCTTCTGTTGCAGATATAAAGGGCTGTGTTGAGGATGTGAGAAACTAGCTTGTTGTGGAAATTGTACACAGCCACTGCGGCAAATAAAACTGGAATGCAGTGTGATTACGGCGTCAACAGAAAGTGTGTTCATCTGATTTAAAATGAAAACATTAGGGCTGAAGGTGATCTATAGAAGAAGACTGTATTAGTGAGAATGACTGTATAATATTTTATTTGGGGCTTAATTGAATGTGTATTCTATTTCTCTGTTAATTCAGTATTTCTGGTATATCTTGTGTACTGTTGAATGTGTTTTATTACCACTTTTCAAGAGAAATAGAGGAAATGGGAAATAAATGAGAAACATCCAGGTCTTCAAGCTGTAAAGCTGTTTAATTGTTAATCAATGTAGAGCTCAACATTTTAAAAGGTTCAAAGTAATATGAACTGAATTTGAAAGTACTATTGTAGTCACATTCATGCCTCCACTAGCCTTGTAGCTTGTATTTGGAGATGATGTGATTATGGTTTATGATACAACAATATACTTATTGTTACTTCACTTGGATGTTTGACCTTCACTGTGCAGACTGATGCGTGCGCAGAGTTTGACACTAGAAGCCTGTTATCTCATCTGTTTTCTGCTGAAGGGGGGAAATATATCTGCGCTCATCTTAAATCTGAGTTTAACATGTGCACTTACAAGCATGATTTGCGACATCACAACTAAAGCCCAACTGATACTGCTCTTTTGAGGCAGATACTGATATAACTATTTGGGAAATCAGATAACGATATATGAGCTCAGCTTATTGCAGTTTTTTAAAACATAAACAGGCAAACAATTTTGATCCGGATCTCTTAGATCCGTCTGGGTTTTTTTTTTTCATGACCAAGATACATACTGAGCGGGACATTTTACAAAATAAAATTTGTCAGTTCTCTCTGTTGACCTGTGTAATCATGACAGTTTGGCATTTCTCTGTACAGCAATTTCTTATTACGTATTGGCCTGGATGATTTATCAGTGTAGCTTTAATCACAAATAGCTTGGAAGCCAATTGTGGTTGAATATACAGCTTACATAAGTGTGATGTGAAACCTCTAGCTCATTCACCTTTCAGTGAAGAAGAAGATGGAAAGATGATTATATGTCACTGTTGTATTCACAAATGGAGCGACGTCTGCGAGCTAGTTCTGGCAGTCAACTCGAGCTGCACAGCTATACACACGTGACATACCTCACTCTCCACAACCATCTACCAAACACACCCTCCCAATTTGGCGGTCTATTTAAGCTGCAAAGATTTCCCATCTCTCCCTCCGCCTATCAATGCCACTGCTGCCCTGCATCAGTATTGCTGCCCACCACCACCCCAGCATCCACCTGCGGGCTCCGGCTAGGGGGTTTAAGATATTTGCTCGTCATTCCCCAATATCTCTATGTAAACATATCTGCGGGGAGTGATGAGGTCGGAGCCTAGACGCCAAACTCTAACTATGTTCTGCTGCTATAATAAACATTTCAAACATGAGTTGTCTGACTGAACTTATTTCTGCTTCCCCCAAGTGGACAAATAAATCTGTTACTGCTGGTTTAAGAATGTTTAAATAGATGATTAAGCATTTTTGTGGAAAAACCTTATCAGGGAGTAATTATTATCTGAAGCAAAGTGTTTTTATATGTCTTAAAACATGTCTGGAGGGGATCTTTAATTTCATCTAGCATTTGCAGTAACACTTTCTGTCCCCACTCAGACATTGTGTCTTGCTATGAAGCTCTCTGTGTTCTTGACACCCACAGGACGCTAAATAAAGCCTTTTATCAAACCTGCATGCTGTATATCTACTTAAAACCCAAGATAGTCTCTTCTCCAACACTCTACCCTGACTGTAGAAACAGCCAGAAAAGCCAGTGGGTAATTCTTAATGACTAAATGACATGATGTGGCAGTGCCTCAGCTCTGCTCCTTCTGACACAGGTGTGTGAAGCTCATAGCCACAAGCATGCAGCCAACAACACCAGCATAGATTGGCAGCTTGAGGCCAAATTCAGATTTAGGTGCAATGAAAAATGAATGGAAATACAGTAGACAGCTGTTGGGAATGGAAGAGCATTAGTCTGCATCTGCTACAGTATTATTGTGAGCAAGCTAAAGACAAGGATATGTAACCATTCTCCATAAATAGCATCAATTCCACTTTACACTGTATATGATTAAGTTTCAGTTATCCTTCAGAAATCAGCATAGGTTCTGAAAACATTTTATAGAGGCTCAGGAATTAAACACAGCCTTATTAGGCTTCAAGACCTTGAAGTATGTGCAATCATGATTCCTGAAAGCAGTTATTAGTACAATTTAGTCTGATGAGCTATTAACACATGTCAATGGAGATGATTGCTGAGATGCACATTTCCTCACCACCTGCTGCATTTGATTATCACCGACAGGAAAGGCGGAAACACTATCCTGAACTTCAAATCAGAATCTTAATTTGAAAACTTTTCAAACAGGTACAGTATGTATGACAACTCCATAAGGCTGAGACACGTTTGTCCAAATGTTTCATTATCTGAGTGGAAGTTTGCCGCTTTCTCTGATGAAGAAGCAAGAACAAAGTCTTCAAATTGGTTGTGGATGTTTTTTTGTTTTGTTTTTGCCAGCGATGGAGACTTTTATAAAACTTAATGAGGCCATTTTCTACACATCCAATCTTATTGCCCCAGCTGAGTGATGGAGCGTCATGCATGAACAAGGTTGATTAAGAGGGAGGAGTTGCATTCAAAGCAAGAGCATGATGACTAATGTGGAGAGACGTGAATTATTTGTTCAATTTCAGTTCAAAACCCGGCGTCCCCTATAATCAGAGATGATCATGAACAGGAAGACAATTTGGATGACAGAAACAGTGGGCCTGGGGTCACTGCAAGATGAAATAAAAAAATAGCAAATTACTCCTTGAAAGCACCCTTGTCTTCTCTGTGATGTACAGAAGGAGAGGACATCAGAGTGGTGAGAACTCAGAGCGGATCAGGGTGGTGATAATATTAGAAATGGGTGTGAGAGCTCTCCATTCTCAGACATGATAGATAATGGCATTTCAACCAACCTCTCATCACTAGTACATAAAGCTCTGCCTCTTACCTATTCCATTATGCCTCCGTCAAGACTGCCCTTTTGAGTTTCTATGGCTTTTATACAATAGCTACCATTGCATCTATTCTGGCTGAAAACCTCCCAACAAAGCAGTAAACAAACAAAAGAAAAACGCATGATGAATCAAGAAAGGTTCTTACAGCAGCTTCCAGGTTACCATGAAATATATATAACTAATGAGCCACTGTAAACATCATTATTAAAATATGTACATATAATTAAACTATTCATGTCACCTAGAGTCCATAGATTTTTATGACACTGAAGTAGACAAGTAATGGATTAGACATCGTTGTTAATTAGTTTGGCAATTCTGAAATCAAACAACGACCTTATAAAGACGTCATGTTGAACCTCATGATTGACAATTGGTGCACCGCATTCAAAGGCCATAAGGACTTTACAAAGACTGCAATTTGAATACAGATAATGTGGACTTGCTGCTGTACACCAATAAAAGATTGTTACTTTAAAGCAGCTATAATCTGTATTTTAATAAGAGCAACGTGTCAAATGACAATGGGAAAACAATGTGACAACATGAGAGGGGTTGCTCGTAGCAATGAATCTACAGAGAATTATCGCCTGAATCTGCAGCCCCGCTCAGTTTTACGGAGCTTTGTAGTGAGTTTCAGTCTCACTGCTGTCATAGCATCATTTTCGTCCACAGCAGGCCCCCTGTACACTACCTGCTCAGCACCAAACAGCAGACAGATACAGTTAGCGACTGGCTGGTGAACATAGTGGAGCATTTAGCAGTTAAAGAGTCAGTTATTTCTCTGAGGAGGTGATAGAAACCAAATCAGAGCTAAAAGAGAGTGAATATTGGACTGTATAGGCAGTCGCAAGGTCACCAAAAACACAATTCTAAATGAATGATAATGCTGCTCCATAACTGCTGGATGTGTAAATAAGCAACTGCCATATCAACTTAAAAAGTGGCTGAAAAAAATCAATTCTTGCAGGTTTAAACTTGAGGATTTAATAGAAGGGTCCACATAAGTTAAAGCCCCATTCCTGATTTACAGTATGCTGCTGTGTGTCACCTTGCTACTGGCTCTGACTTATTACTTGAATACATTTTTCACTTTCAAACTGACTTGAATCAGCAACTGATTGAAGTAATGCTTGCACTTTCAATATGAATTGTGTGTATTATTATCTCAAAATGATATTTTTTTTAAAAACTGTATTGCATGTAAATTGTGCAGCAAACTGGCCTTTTACTTTCAATTCCAGCATGATGTACAGATCTGCAGATACTCGTAAAAAAAAAATCTGTGTACACATCTCTAATTTTGACACCAAATGATACGATCAAAGCTTTGCACAATCTGCATTATTTTTAAGTCATCAGCATGTTAAGAAACAGGATGCAAGCAGCTCTGTGGGGGATGGAAGTGATGATGATGGCGGTGGACTTGTCTGAGAAGCGGACCGCTGGGCCATCGATCTACTACAACACATCACTCCAGCTCCATTTACAGAACCAATCACATCCCCCACTGATTGATGTGCGGATAATTGAGCTGTCGCTAGGGTTTTCATGTTTCTCCTCTATCTTGCTCCAGACTTTAGTAATTGTATTGTATTTTACTTTAACACCATTTACAACAAAGGACATCCTGATGTGTATTATGTCAATATTCTGTCAGTCTGCTGTCAGGGAGACAGAGAGATGCTAACTCCTGCACGGGGCACGATAGACCACTAGTCTGTCCAGGCTAATTAACCTCAGGGGCCAAGCCTCCTGCTACCCTGCAGGGTCAGCCGGTGTGGCAGCTGCTTCATCCTGACATCTCACAGTCACAGGCTCTTCTCTGGCTCTGTCTTACCAACAGACTTTACTCACTACTATAGCTGTGATCTTGAAGTAATCAAATTCTTGTGTTGCTGTAAAGAGTCCTTTAATTAAGGATGTGCTAGTTTTGTTTCTTTTCAGACACATTGTGAAGATTTTCAATCAGATTATGCTGATTCTAAAATAAAATAATAATGGAGCATTATAAGTCTCAGTGTTAACAACTCCAAGCCTCTCAAGTATTACTTATAGGGATTATTTCTAAAAACATTTTACAAGAGAAACATATTCACAATTTCTAACCGGTACTGCATTGTGTGGATGATTTTCATTTGCCAAAAGTGAAAAATAAATGGTAATAGGTCTGCACTAAGACACATTATATTATCACAAAATGTCTTATTAAAAACTACTGGGCAGCCTTCATACTGATGATGAAACAACGTTTTGATATGGTGGTACAAATAACAAGATTTTGATGCACTACTTGCATTTGACGTGCATTAGACAAAGCTGTTCAACCTTAAACATTAGTCCACCTTAAAGGAATAGTTCGACCCTTTTCGTAAATGCGCTTATTCACTTTCTTGTCGAGAGTTGGATGAGAGAAAATTGATAACGTTCTCATGTTTGTATGGTAAATATGTAGCTGGAGCCAGCAGTCGGTTAGCTTAGCTTAGCATAAAGACTGGAAATAGGGTGTAATATAACAATTTGTGAGCTTTAGGGGTGCTGGTAGGTGGATTTTGTCAGCTTTGGACAAAGCCAGGCTAGCTGTTTCACCCCAATTTCCAGTCTTAATGCTAAGCTAAGCTACCTGGCTGCTGAATTTCCCAAAAAGTTGAATTATTCCTTTAAGTAGCTTATCCAGTTTTGCATCAGACGTGTATTTAACAAGCTATTTTATAGACAGAGGGCTCTGATAAGCACACTTAAGTAACATACACAGTTAATTTATTCCACAGCAGGTATTTAGTTGGCTGGTACCCTTTTAGTTTGTAACCTCTGATCTTTTCTTCTTTTAGCACCAACTGCTGTTTTGCCACAGGGTGTTTTATATCCACTGTTCACCTTTAGCTTTTCCTTGGTTTTAGGAGTTTTTACTGGTTTTGCTGACGATGTGTTTTATGTGCAGACCCAGCCATCTGTAAAACCTGCTTCTCTTTTTGTTCTCAGACAGGGTCTTATCCAGGAGGGGACTATCATGGTGACTCCTTTCACTGCAAGTGTGAAGTCGGCTGCATTTGCACTGTGCACTTTAATTTTGAGTTTGCATGTGTTTCATCTGTACACATTGACCTTTTGTGGGCTTCTGCTCTCCAGCTTCATTAGGCTGCATCACCACCTGGTTCAGAACTACTTTTATGTTGTGTTTTTTAGGTACTTAATCATTGTAGATTCTTACACCTCATCTTATTAACTCGCAAATTAGCATAGTTTTACTGTTTTTAAATGGTTTCTTTTCTATCCAATTTGTAATTTCCTGTCCGTATTGAATAAAGTGTCTTTTTTATTCATGAAACCAGTTTCTTGTCGCTCCTTTAGCACCCATTTTTATGGTTAAACAAAGGTCTTTGTACTGAAAAATCAAATACTGTGGATCCCACCAAAGCTTAGTTATGTAAATATTGTGATTATTATGTAAATATGTATACTTGCTAAGATGACATGTCAAAAGCTTCAAAACAAAATGCAACAAAGAGAGCAACAAAGAAAACAGGAAATCAGAATGAATTTCTTATTTATGCATTGTGTTGGTGACAACTAGGCCAGATGGCAGTTTACAAGTGTCTGGGGCAGCTAGAATTTACATGAGTCCTGTCACAATGGTAATGAAAATGGATTTTCTCTGTGGTCTGAGCAGTGCCACTTTACAGAGCACATTAGGGCATGAGAACCTCCTATGGTGTCTGTCTGTCTGTGAATGGCCGAGCAGCAGGTTAACGCTGCCCACATGGAAAAGGCTGCTGCCAGAGTATTAATAATTAAAGAGGCTCTGCGTCTCTCCTCTTGCATTGTATTCCTCTCGAGGTGGTCATAAGCGAGTTGATTATCCTTTTCGGCGTCGACTCGGCAAGATTATCATCTGCTGCCCGCTGATACAGCGGCCGTCACATAAAAGCTTGCTTTCCAGCAAACTGCATCATTGCTCTCAGGCAATGGCAGCTCCATCAGAAAACTCAGCCATGCACTGAGATAGCTGGTGATAATGCTTCCACGCAGCAGGCCACATTTAGGAAAGACTGCTTTCCTTTTCTCAACAATGCAGCAGTGGCCATGGCGTCTTAAATATCAATGTCATAATTTTCATTAACATTTAATAAATAATACATACATGCATGGGGTGGGTTAGAGAGACATATTATTTACCAATATGACTGCTGAGTGTGTTTTCATGGACATTTTTATATTTGAAGGCAAACGACTTTCTATGGGATGTAATATTGTACATTATAAGTCTGTTCTTCAACCAGACCGCCCAAGTCCCCATATTGGAAAGTCTAGCCTACTGAAGTGAGCAAGGCACTGAATCCCTGTCAGGTCCAGGATGTTTGTACTGACACTGACTGATCATGGCCTCTGACCTCCAAAGGGGCAAAACATTTTCTTTTGCTATATGCTATGATCCACTGGACGCTTGCAGAGTATCAATTACTTGCACCGATGAAATTGAGACTGGGTTCAACAATAGCGGTGAGGTGATAAAGAGTCAGCTCAGATGCAGAGGTGGGTGGACCCAAACGGGTCACTGAGTGTCAACAGTAGTACAGTAAGTGGTGACTGAAAAGTTAGACAATGAAGCACAAGCAAACTGTGGAGAAGAGAGGATAGAATATCATTTTAATAGTGTTTCGCTTATTTAAATGGCACAAATATATTAAAAGCAATTAAATAAGCATGTCAGAGAAACTAATTGTGCATTTATTCTACATGTGTTACCGGGTTAAAGCTTGAATGCAAAAAGAAGAAAGTTTACAGCCATGCTAGTGGATTTGAGAGGCTGTATTTAGGCACAACCATGCTTTGAGCTAAATGCTACGGTCAGCATGCTAATATGCTCACAATGACAGCAGGTATATAAAGCAGGTATAATGTTAACCATGGTCATCATCTTAGTTTATTGTGTTGGCATGCTAACATTTGCTAATTAACACAAAACACAAAGTACAGCTGAGGCTGATGGGAATGTTATTAGTGTTGCAGGTAGGTCATAAACCCAAGTGCTGGACAAATTAATATTTCGACCTGATGATGGTGCTAGAGGAAAAGACAGGGGATCACCAAAGTCAGTAGGATTCATGGGAACTATGAATGTCTGTACAAAACTTTATGGGAATCCATCCAATAGTTGTTTAGACATTTCAGTCTCGACCAAAGTGGTGGACCAACCAACCAACCAACACTGCCATCCCTACAGCCACATCACTCAGCGTGGCTAAAACAAGTCTTCCAAGTTAGTGGTGGTCTACATATTTTCACAAAACTTGTCAAAAACTGCTTGCCTCAAACTAGCAAACATATATCTGAGAGAATATGCACAATAGGTTTATATTCACATCTTATTACCAAAGAGTGTCTATCAAAAATATATTTATGAAGCTAATTAGTGGACAAATTCGGTCAAAATTTTTAAAACACTGGAAGTTACAAGTTGGAGATTTCGTTCACCTGCAGGCACTATAGACAGCTCTAGCCTTAATTTGATGCTAACATCTGCATAAACAGTCAGTCAGACAGTACTACGTTTAGTTTGTGCTTTCAGAGATTCTGTGAAACAAGAAACCACATGAGGAAAGACATGATCTGCTAGATGAAGAAATAACATGTCATGTTGTTGTTGAGCTGTCCTGTAGCACTCATGGAGGAGCTGAGAGGGTCTTCTGGGAAGAATGATACGGCTGCACATTCCTATCCGTGCCAGATGTCCCTGATGGGAGGAAGCTAACCCCTTTCATCTATGTGCTTGGCTTACCCGTGATTCATGAAGCATGCGAGGGTGGTTACAACTGGGCCCTTTACTCTTTATGTGCCCCTTTAATTTGAATGCCTGACCTCCCATAGCTGCCAGAGATGTGGACGAGAAAAAATGTGGCGCTTAAAGGGAGGTATGGATGAGAATGTTTTTGACATTTGTTTCGGGTGTTGTCCCATTTCAACATGGATCAGTGTCCCCCCACACATCAATTTCACATGAGTTAGATCCAAAGCAAACACAGCCGGAGGCGCTACGGCTGTCTGCTACTCGAATCTTTTGGAACAAGGCCTCTGGACATCATAGTCCAGAGCACGAGCATACAACATATGCTAAGCAGCCACCCTTCATCTCTTCACTGTACAGGCTCTGCTGCTTCAACAGGTTTATGATCACGTAATATATGGCTTATGATACATTTCCAACAGCCGTAAAGGCGTGTGCTGAAAATGTAAGCTCCAACAGAACCAATATTCATCGAATCCTCTGTGGTGCATTCAAACTAAGACCAACTATGAGAGCTCCCCAGGGAGCCAGGGCCTATCTGAGCCCTGACTTTTATTTTATCACATGTAATCTACAATTGAATAGATCTGCTCAATTAATTGAATAAGGCAAACACCTCTTTATATATTTATAAGCATTTAATAACACTATTACTCTTGTTGACATTGCATTTATTGGTTCCTCGGTAAAGAATGTCACAAAATCGCATTAAAACAGCAGAAACAACAGTGTGCTTTGCAATTTGGAGTTGCTCCCTGGTTGCACATTGCAAGAGCAGAGACTCGAAGTTACAGCTCAGAGATGTTTACTGCAATGGGCACAATAGGAAGGAGCTCTCTGAAATGGAAACAGATAACACCAAGATGGGTTTGACAGTTTGTTGGAGTTCTACAAATTAAAGGGAGCACATGGTGCTCAAGTGAAATAAGTCTGATGTCGGGGGATGGACAAATAGACACTACGCGATGAACAAAGTTACAGAGAAGCCTCAACAGATACATACTCCTAGAGCAGCACAGTGGTGTGTTCAGCTCCATAATTTTTTAACTCATTGCACCACTGCACCAGGCTTAGTTCATTTTCTTTCATTTTTATCACTTGATTTTGACTCAATAATTGATGCAAATTTATAAAGTGCCCTCCATAAGTATACCATGCGCTCAATAAACATAAGAGCATGTTTTATTCTTTTTGTCCATAATATTTATACATATTACATAAAGATGATGATAAAGATGTGCCAGGATTACTGTAATCAGAATTTATGAAATATTCTATCCAGTTCTGTGTTGCGTTCATAGTTATCCAGGGTTTAGCTTGCTAGCTGGTAACACCTTTACAATACACTGTGCTAATATCAGTCACAATCCATATTAGACTGGGTTTGAATCATGACTGCAGGTGTTACATTGCAGTCGATTGAAAAGAAAGACAGCTACATCCTAACATGGGCAGTCAAAGATGCTGCGCAATGGGATGAAACTTTCACAATAACAGGACCCTTTCATTAAGTAGATATTATTCAATGAGCAGTTGCCATTACTCAGAAAATGCCTTTTTTAAATTCTGAAAACTGTAATTAAGCTTAAGAGCTCACAGGTAGCCAGTACAGAATACAGGACACAACAGAACAACACAACAATGCAAAAGAAAAAAATAAGACAATCAACTCGATAACAAAAACAGAAGAGTTACAACCTTAGGATTGACCCTATCATAAGAAAAATGGTCAAACTATAACAGTCAGTGACGGCATTACTGAAAACACAAGCAATTTGTTTTAAGATAAGAGGGTAAAACACTTTAAAATAAGCCAAATGAAGACAGAGAATTAATATGTACAGATAAATTATTCCTCTATATATTCCTCTTAAACCCCAGGGCCAGCGGGACGAATTATGTGGTCATTTTATACACTGATCGTTATAGAATGAGATGCACTTTTGGCAGTATGCATGGAAGGATTATGTCAGCATCCAAAACTGGTGATTACTGCTCATCAAGCTAATGATATGAAATGATATAACCTCCAGCCAACTGATCCGATCAACCAATCACACTGGAGTTAGTGCAGTTTGAGTCTGTGGGCAGTTTCCACGATTCAAAACTTTACCGATTACTTAACACATTATGTAAAGCATTTTGAATTTGTGTATGCAGTGTGTTAGCAAATACATTAGGCGTTCCTCATAGACAGTACTATGTCTTGGCCAACTCTTTTCTTGATCATTTCTCAGAAATGCAAAGGCCTCCCTAATTTATGTTACTTCATCAATCCTCATGGGAGAATTCCTGCTCTGCAGCTGACCCACCCTGACTCTTCAGGAGCAGCGAGAAGCCACAGCTCCCTTCAGCTCCAGTTCTGATGCCAGCACCTAAGTCAAGAGCTATGGCAGGAATAGACCTAATACCAAAGGAAGGAAGGAAGGAACGGTGAAAGAAAACCGGAGCAACCACACGAAAACCAACGCAATGGGGAGAGCATGCAAGGACCTAAATTTCATTTAATTCTGAAATTCTTTTAGAAGCTTCCAATTTAATTCACACGTCTCATCTGAACATATTAGAGTCAGTGCTGAAGGATGTAGTACTTAATGTGACGTTCCTGTGTGTTGTGCGAACCGTGACAGACTATAGGCTAAATGCAAGAACGAAACGATAAACTGGGAGCCCGTTCACTGAGCAGGCAGAGTCGCACAAAACAAGTCCTTCTGGTTTAAACGGTTCTGGCTTAATGAACAGAGACATAGAATAATCAGAAGTTTAACCAAGTGAAAAAAAACTGGTCAAAAATGAAAATGAATCTAAAAATAGAAACCAACATTGTCATTTTAAATCAGACATAACACTTCCATACTGTCATATGCAGCCAAAGATCTATTGGTAGTAGTATTATATTGATATTGAGATCTTTATTTTTAAAGATGGCTGCTCAGTGCTGCAGACCTAAGCAGCGATCACATTTCAAAATATGCTTAAGGGAAATCAGTAGCAGAGAGCTGAACAACTTAAGTTCGGCTTGAGTGTGGCTACTTGAATTTTAAATTATCTTAATATCTCATGCGACTTGGCAGAGACAATTTTAGTCATTTACCATCGTTATCGTGCACTTTAGCTTTTGTATTCATCTTTTTTAAGAAGTAGATTCAACATGCTCTCCCAGTCTCACTGAGAAGAGGTGAAAAGTAAGATATCCCATTGATTAAACAGGTTATTGCTCAACCTTTAAGCACAATTAAAGGAAATCATTAAGTTTAATGAAATACTGGAGTGCTGGTGTACTTCTTCAAAGGTTTCCCTCATTAGAATGGCCCCACAAGGTCAAGTATATGCGATTCTGCTCTGTTCACTCTATGAATTAGGCCTCTCTCATTAGACTTCTTTTCCACAGGGAAGATCCTGTCAGACTTAGCTCTCCAACTCACTGAACGTACATGATGATGTAAACTGGCTGTTCATATGGCAGGTAAAATCCTGTTCTAATCCTTTAAGGAATGACGCTGAATACTTTTATTGATATCTTAACTTGCTGCTGATCACTCACATGTGTAATTCCTTGATTTATTTTATAATGCAACAAAGGAGGTCTGGGATAATGGAGAGTGATTCTGGCCAAAGTCTCACCTTCACTCCACTATAGAGCTACTTGTCTTTTGCTTTCCAAGGTGCAGGCCCTAGAGGAGAGCACTGAGAGCTGCACACTCTCTATCAAGGAAGCTGAAGATGCAGTAGCTCTAAAATATAGCAGTGGACAAAGTTCTGGACTAAATTAAAGGGGAAATGAGGTCCAGATCAGAGAATTAAGTTTTAATACGGACAGCACTTGCCCTGCTGGCAAGATTTTCAACAGGAAAATCAATACCATTTCCAAATCCTTCCTTAAACAACCTTTTTGTCCACCGGCCTGTTTAGATTTAGATTTGTGATAAATATAATTGCATAGATGCTCCTTGATGGAGGTTGCCTGATCCAAAGCCCAAGCGCACTAATTAGGAATGTAGGAATAATCCAATGCCAATATTTGGTTGCCCTGAGCACCAGCCCTGGATAAACATTTGTGAAGGTCATCCCCCTCAATCAGCTCTGCTGGTTATCATGTCAGAGCAGAAATCGTGACTCACAAGGCTTTCAGAGTCAATGAACGTCTTAACCTGTGACTTTTATTCCTTTTTATCCAGAAAGAATAAACAGATCGCAGGGCAAACTATGTGAAGTAATTTGAAGAGGAATAAATGGTGCAAACATGATTCTCTAAACTCTGAAACTGCAGAGCAAAAAAGTAAATGGCAAAAGAAGTAAAAGACTGAAAGTCAAATGTGTTTATAATTAATTTTCAGCAGCATGTGTTTAATAATCATTTATACACTTTAAAAACCTGCATTTTTTAACCCCACGGGAATGTAGTGATAACAGTAATGCTCTGTACTCTTTTCATTTTAATTTCAAATTCTCTATATTCACAGTTTTCACCCCTCGATATTTTGCACATTTTCCTATGGCCACACTCATTTCATTTCCTTGTTGGTCTGAAATCAATCTTCTATTCTATTAACATTTGATTCAAAGTACAAATTCAAGTATCATAAATTGTAGCTGTAATCAGAAACCCTGTATTAATCTGGTCAAAGCTCACTCGCTGACAAAACACTGCTCACTAATTATGTATATTATGCCTACTTCATCTGTTAACTAAACATTTTAATATAGTTTATGCTGAAAATGGTTATTAAATTCACCAATGTCTTATACTTTGTTCGTCTGGACCCTGTCTATTCTTGCTTTCACCTGTGCCATTTCAGTGTCTGTGGATTTGAAGACACACTCCTCAGTTGCATTACCAGAACCCACAAATTTTCACCTCAGCTGACTATTTATGTTTTGAGGAACAATCATCCCCAAATAAATGTGCAGTTGTTGTGGGAAAGGCAGAGAAGAGCCTGAGCTTGGACCTCAGCTGTAACCTGAGAATGACCGGATGATGTTGACTAATTTTAAAACAAGATTAACCTCTGTGAGGCTGTACTTTAGGCACAGTGGTGCTTTAAGCTAAATGCTAACGTCAGCGTGCTAACATGCTCACAATGACAATGCTAACATGCTGATGTTTAGCAGGTATAATGTTTACCATGTTCACCATCTTAGTTTAGCATGTTAGCATGTTAACATTATGCTAACGAGCTAAACACAAAGTACAGCCGAGGCTGATGGGAAGATTATTAGTTTTGCAGGTTATGTGGTCACAAACCAAAGTATTGGACAAATTCAAAATTTGACCTGATGATGGAGCTATAGATGAAAAGTTAAGGGATCACCAAAGTTGTTACAGTTCATACTGAGGGGGACATAAATCTTTGTACTAAATTTCATGGCAATCCATCCAATAGTTGTGGAGATTATGGATGTTCCAGTTCAATCAAAAGGATCGGTATCAGGCCTGACCCGGCATATTTTAATGGGTCAGTATCAGCTAATGTAAAGCCGATCAAAATTTGATCATTTCTTTACTGATCTCTTCTGTGGTGTCACCTCTGTGAGTGTTTCAGCGCACTGCTCTCCTTAATGACAGCTGGCTATAGTGTGAGTGTGAAAAATCATTTGGACGCACTGGTGATTGATTCTGTTCTGACACCCGGGCTGGCAAAATACACGGATTTGCTATAAGCTCAGACGATAACGAAGCTGTTATCTCTCCTCTCTCTTATTAGCAAAGAGCAGCGTATAACACATTCAGCTAGCAGCTTCTCATTTTTAGCCGGCACTGACGGCACTTTTACCGGTTAAAACGTCAAGCAAACCAGAAGGCAGCAAGTCATATCAGCTGGCGCTAATTAAGTTTAGTTTATGAGGTGAAAGAAACATCACTCTGTAATGATCGCTGTACAACCATGAGTGGACCGAGTGTTTCTGTAGTTCTACAGGCTACAGCTGCTATTTAAATGTGTCAGATACACATTTAATCAACATTTAGGTAAACAGAAGTATCGGGACATCCCTAGTTGAGATAGGGATGCACACGGGAAGTTGACTATGATATACACTCTCCAAATTGCAGAAACCTGCATGGTGAAATGCAGTGTACACAGACCATGAAAGGGCCTTATGCTCGTCTACCTATATTGGTGTAAATCAATGGATGAGCACATACAAAAAAGGCTTAGAATACCGTTATGATATTATATAGCAAGCTTAAGTCGAACCCAGAACACTTAAACACATTGCTGTCTAAATGGATGATTATTGAATAAACAGGATAAGCATTTCAGGGAGCCTTTAGTGTCTGATTTTCATCCTTCTTGAAGCGTAGGTAGGACTGCCGGATTTGATTCTTCTCCCCTACTGAGACCTCACGCTGCCAGCGGCAAGAAAATGACAAGACAGAATGAACAGCAATGTGGCAAGCTTTAAATTTCATAAATAAGTATATTTGATGAAGACAATTAAAGAAAAAGGCTATACTGAGTGAAAATAAACATCAAACTCCGTCAATTGCTTTTGAAAGCTGAAGTTGTGAATGAAACAATTTACCCATGTCCTTATTTTCTCTCCTTTTCCACCAAAAAGCTGAAATCCTGACGTCTTTCCGGACAAATATCTGCTGAGATTAGTCTTTGTTGAACTCTTGCCTTTAAAGTGGTGTTATTTCTAAAGCATTGGCTGCTAATTTACAGGACAAACAATGTTTTGTCATGGTTGTCATGCCATGTCAAAACTAAATAGAGATGACAAATGAGCTCTTCCAGGATCAAAATAATTTAATACACGTACCGTACTTGGATGGATGAGGGTCCAAACACCTCCTGGGCGACAGGTTCCTGCCAAAATGATTGAGCAGCTGAGTCAGTGGTTAAATCAACGACAAAATAAATGGATCTATGACTGAGCAAAGGACAAGAGAACAAACAACTCACTAACATCCAGGTGTTATGGAAAGGATTAATGTTAGTTTGACAGTTTAGAGTTAGTTTGCTCATCACACAGGACTTTTAGGTCCTGTTTAATGTCTAACTTTCCAGTAACACATAAACAGTAAAGTACTATATTTTCTAAAATACTTTGTTACAGACATTCATGGTTCCCAGAGAATGAATCCCACTGACTTTGCTGATCCCCTGACTTTTCTTCTAGCATCACTATGAGTTTGACATTTGTGGTTTTGAGTGAAATGTCTCAGCAGTGATTGAGTGGATTGCCATGAAATTCATTACACACATTCATGTTCCCAAGAGGATGGATTGTAATACCTTAGGTGATCTCTGACCTTTCATCTAGCGCCATCATCAGGTCAAATGTTTAATTTGTCCAATACTTTGGTTTATGACCAAATACATGTAAAACTAACGACATTCCCATCATCCTCATCTGTACTTTGTTTCTAGTGCTAATTAGCAAATGTTAGCATGCTAAACTAAGATGATGAACATGGTAAACATTACACCTGCTTACCATAGTGAGCAGGTTAGCATGCTGATCTTAGCATTTAGCTCATAGCACAGCCTCACAGAGACACTAGTCTCTTAGTCTTGTTTTTCTTTTGCTTCTCTCGCGTCTCTTGCAAACAAACCTTCATTTTCACACATCATTAAACCTCAGACAATAACACTAATTGAATCTTAATGTTTTATCACATTTACATATTTGTTGTCATATCACAACTACATATTGTGTAATGATGATTAACAAAATTATCTGACCTTCATTTTAATGCCACATGGAGGTGAGGGTAGTGTGTAATAACTGACGGCAATACTGTACAAATGCTTTAAGTAGTATGGTGTTTATTATATTTTGTTGTGTCATTGCACTCCAGATCAAAAAACACTTTTCTCTATGCTCAAGTGTTTTATCTCTGGCTGTTCTGTACAAATGAAACACCCACCGTCGTCTGCTTCAGTATTGCAGCTCAGAAACTACTCCCTCGTCAAACTGTACTCAGGACACAAATACCTGCCTTTTGCCTCAGGTGCTTCATGTCATGAACAATGAAAGTCTATTGAAAAAAAAAAAATGAAAAAAAAACAAAAACCGACACACCAATACACCAGAGAGGACCTGGCCACAAACAAGAGACTGTTTGAAATTTAGCTAGTGTTTTCACTTTCCAAAGTTTCCTGCATTACACAATGGGAACGTTTGATGTGAACATTGTTTTAAGCTACATCTCTGTCGTTTCCTCGTTTTGGTCCCATAATCACACTACAATAACAGTAGAGGGAAGAATCTGGTTTAATACATCAAAACATGTTACAGTGGCAGAGTGATAAAAGAAGCAATTATCATTGTCATGTTGCTCATTGAGCTTTATTGTCGCCTCTCAGTGTGCACGCCCAATATTGATATCTCTATCCACCTTTATCCTAATTACGCTCAGAATAATAGCCTGCTGACATGTGAAAAGCATGGCCTTATGGGAGCATGATACTAAACATAGTCTTCAGGAGCTTTCATTATGATCTTCTGGGGGCCTATAATTTACAACTAAGATTTGTATTGCTGTTCAAGGAGATAGAACTGCACAGTTATTTACAAACGGTAGACTTTTTTTATATGCACCACTGGCAGCGATTTGCTTTAGCAATACTTTTTATTTGCTTTGTGCATCGGCAACAAATCCCAAATGGGAAAATGTGTGTGGTGAAAGTGAAAGGGACACCAATTCCCTCTCTTAATAAGTACCACGAAGGTGCCTTTGAGCAACACACACAGATCTCGAGCCGCTCTGTGGTAGTACTGGTACAAGAGCACCAACTAAATAACTATTGCCAGCAATGCTACAAAGTTGGGTCATATTAAGAAGTATTCAGCCCACGCTAAACTAATTGTCGCTGCCCAGACATGACTGCTTGCACACTAATAAACTGAGTCGCCATGCAAGGGCATAACTTCCACTGGGGATGGGGGGGACAGTTTCAGTTTGATTCATTCACTAAAATACCACTAAACAGTGTCCCCTTACTGTCCAAACACCAAAATCCAGATGGGAGAAGGTCTGAATTGATCAAAATGTTGATATACTCATCTGAGTTGCCTTCAGTTATTACCGCTTTGCAAGCAGTAGCAAGTGATTTGCAATTTTTTAGCCCCAGGTTTTGCTTCTCAGGCAACATACAAGTTGTCCTGCTTTCTGTATGCAGCTTGTGAGGAAGACACTACTCAGGGCTGAAAAAAAATTGCCCCAACTCCTCTGCATTTTCGGGTGAAAAATAATTTAGCTGTTTTTATTAACAGATAACTTTGAGATATACTCAAAAAGACTAATCTCGCTAACACTAGAACTGATCATCACTCAAAGATAATGCAGTAAAAAAAAGACAATGCTCTCTGTAGTAAAGATGGAAATAAAACATTATTTATTGCATTTAAAGGTTCAGTGTTGACACAGAGAAAAAGTAGTTCTTCTGAAACCAAACCAATGCCCTTGTCGCCATGGATACAGGTTTCAGCCCTGAACTACGTATGCCAGCTTCAAACATCAGAGTCACTGAAGTACTCCACATATCATCGCACTCATGGACAGGGCTTCAAATCAACAGAAACCGACTCACAGGATCTAGTCCAACATTGCTACTGAAGCTAGATTCGTTCAGAATCTGGATCAGCAACAAGTCCTGCTCTGCTGAATGCACCATGTCTCAATCCGCCTTTAGGCAACGTACCAATTAGCAGTAGTTGTACATTTCTGTGTATGTCCATCCCATTTCTGACTGTTACTTCTAACTTTGTCTTACTCTGTATGGACGTCGATTGTCTCGCTATAGTTTCATCTTGGTTTTCTAGACTTTTTCCCTTGACATATTAAATAATTCAGCAGGATTTTAACAGATGCACCTGCAATTGGCACAAAGGATTTGGCCTCTTTGAAGCATGGTTAGTCAGCTCATCATGCTTTGAAGACTCATATCAAAGTGCTAATCGCCAGACTTTACAGCCTTCAGAATGCTGTTAATTGCCATTCAACCTATTAAGATTGAGATAAAGTTACTTCTAAGTGCAAGTGTTTATGATGTTTTGTCTAGCCTTTCATGTCTTCACATTCTATATAAATGTCCAGAAAGAAGCAGATTAGCTTGAATGCTTTAACCAAAGAGAATAGAAAATGGAACCAGCAAATGGCCACCCTCATTATATACTGTATTTGGCTAATAAATTAGGCTCACAACACTTTTTAAAGCTAACAGTCTGCACTGTGACCTCTTAGTCAATGTGTCATGTTATGTCTGAATTAATTAGAGTGTTGCTCTTTTATCTGTATGGAGAAACATTACATGGAGTGAGTGATACAGCAGCTTCTTTATGCTCCAGTATACAGTGAGCACCGGTGAATTTACTTACATGACACTAAACATCAGGGAGCACTTACTTCCAAAATGTAATCAATTAAGTTTACAAGCTACTACTGAATTGCCTGCAGTTACGATCACATTAACATTGCCTCCAAATGTATTTAATACAGATGTAAAACAGTGATTTATTATACTGAGATTTGAACACAGTTAACATTTGGGTTGCACTGGCTCATTATGTCTAAAAGTATTTGAAACTGTTTTACAGTATCACTCCTCTTAGTCTCATTATAGCCAATCTGTTCTCCTTCTCTTATTTAATGTACAGTGGCTTGGTATTATCTCGCAATGCAGAGAAAACTGTGATTGAAGCCAAAATTTCAAACAAAACCAACAGAAACCTGACAAAAACACACACAGCCTTTTGAAAGGTGGCTTTCAAACAGGCTGCAGTTAGGAACACTGTCTACAAATTGGTTAAGATTTTTGTTGCCTTCAAAATAATATGCAATGTACGCTGTACATTGCATATTATTGTGAGCAAGAAGGCACTTACTCATATAACTCATTCAAGATGTGTAAAATGACATTTCTATCTATAGCCCTTTTCAGACATGGAATACGTAACATTGCTGGCTTCATCTATCTGATAAAGTGAGGGCTTTTTATCATTCAGACATAGGTGACTTTTACGTTGATATTTGGATACCTGGTGATGCAAGAGGGAGCAGAGGGAGGGAGAGGGAGGGAGAGCGGTGAGTTCAAAATGTTATGATGAGGAGGAAGAAGACTGGTTTTTGTTTTTGTGTGTTTGATCACAGGCTGCATCACTGATGAACTTTAAAACTTATGGTACCGTAACCCGTTAGACCCGTCAATGAGAAGAACGGCAAAGAAGAAGTGCAACTTCACTGACTGTGTCACATCAGCAACATTCTCCAACAGCACCAGAACAGCTGTCATTACGCGCGGCTATAGCTATTTATAGCGCCCATATCATTAATTCCTCACATGTATCTGTAAACCATCATCGCGGTGATATCCCAATCATCATTATTAAACGTCAGAGAGATGATCAATGATTAATTTATAGAGCTCATATTGAAAGAGACTTTACAAAGTGCTTTACAACTCAAGATAAAATTAAAAGATCATTAACAGGGAAATTATGGCTCAAATGTAAGTAAAAAGAATGATAAAATTCATCACTATAATTTAAAATTAAGTTTATAAGCACTGCAAAAATCCGTCTTTATGTCTGTCACCTTATATTACATGTCCACCTTATCGTATCACCTGCAGCTATCTCTAGAAAACTGTGTGTACTCTGGTCTGAAGTATGTGTGAGGGGCGCACATTCTCACTGCACATTCTTCTTTTATAAACACCATTTTATGTGGGGGAAATGGCATATGCATGGTACGTATTGTTTATAAATCTGGCCCCAGGTTGGGCTACAAGTCCTGGACATAACAGATCATTCCACTTAGATACTGCATGTTCTGCCTTGATCAATGCAGTTCCTTCAGGGCTACAATTCAATGGCCCTTAGGTGAATACTTTGGGTCACAATCATGCCTTCAGTTCAATTCCTAACAGCAACACTTGATTGAAAATGGCGTGTTGGGCTTTAGATTTGGAGCTGTCTGATAAGCAGTTTGCAGAACTAATAAGAGCAAGAACAGCTTTGTTAACAGTTGTCTTGGGAGGGGCAACATTCAGCTCTTATTTCATCAGACCTCTGATTGCAGGGATTAATTAACTCTGCAGCCTTGGCATGTGTCTCGGAAGAGTGCTTCCATTATGATGTGGGATTTCTAGATACAGATTTACTGTAGCCTAATTGGTTTTGGCAAGATTACATGTCAGAGATTTTTAACTGACATCAAGAAACAAAATTCTGAAAGGCTAAAAATGCTGAAACAGCACTCTCTGCGGCGACATTGCTCTGCATGGGTTATGAACCTGCCACTCACGCTGTGCATTTATCTAATGTGTGAGCAGTAACTTCTCAGGATGTCTATCTATAACTTTACAAGCATTTCTAAGCACTACATCAACGCTTTGATCAAAGTCAGCTTTGGACACAAAGTCGGACAGATGGGGCAGTTTGGGGCCAAAATTGTGGAAATGCATGTCACCATTAAAGATAGATGCTACAAAATACATCCTTAGTCCATGTCCTGTAGAACAACCTGACGTCATGCCCCTATCAGCAGGACAGCATCATTTATTGCCGTTTTGCAAAACCATTACAAATTACTGTTGAGAAATAAACCTATTTTAAGTGTGACAACACTATGGTTAAGGTTTGGTTAGGTTTAGGGAAAGACTATGGTTTCAGTTAAAATTACTACTTTGTTAAAGATAGGGGCCCTTCTTCGTCATGCTTACAATAATAAACACATGGTTAAGGTTACGGGTACGATCACAGCCATGATTTTAAAAAACACAATGTTGACTGTCGGTTCTTAACGGGAAAACGAACTTGCTAAAACGTTCTTGGGAGGAGAGTCTCTATGGTGCGGTTGTATAGGCAAGAATTGAAAAGTGTCCACAGCCTCTTTTGTAGTCTCTCTGCATTGATAATCCTATTGCTTGCTCATGATATGCAATTTCTGTCCTGCTAGACAAACAATTTCAACCTATAAACATAAGCCATCCCTCTAGCCAATGACAGCTTGAGCGGCCCTTTTTAACTGGAAACTTTAATGGCTGACTGGATCCTTTCAAGCATCAGGGTCATTAGCCCATTACCCATCAGCATACTGTTGCTACACTGAGGTTAAGTTTGGGGATTATTAGTTTTATATACTGTGGGCTAATTCTGAACTTCAAGGGATGCACACTGCAGTAAATACAGTATTCTGCAATGAGCGACCAGAGTGGATATGAAGGTGGCAGAATTAAATGCTCAGCCTGCTGGAGGCTTGTGGGCCCATGTCGGTGAACCAGCTCTGAATGGAGGTGCCAACTTTACAACCCTAATGAAACACTTAGCCTCCTCAGGCCTTTGCCCTACTTTTACAGCACTTAAGACAGTCACATCAGGACCCGTGTACTATTTTTACTTGACAGTGGAGCAGTTCAATCAACCAGAGTAACATTAATGAAATGCACGGCATGGCTTGAACTGTCCAGGGTAGTGGCCCAAAATGCAAGGCATGGGGGAGACACACACTGGTGACAACTGGGTTTGGGTTAAGATGGCCAGTTCCAGTTTGGATCCAGTGCGAGTGCTAAATACCTCAATTTGTTAAGCCCAGAGTCTAACAAATCTTTAACTTCTTTCAAAAGCAATGTATATCCCTGAATCATTTATCATTCAGCAAATATGTGTCAGAAAATAAAGATATATCCAGTATTAATTTATTATTGTTATTTGAATATCAACATCAATCATATTTGTGTGGTCCAGTAGTGCCTCCCCCTCCCCCTAATTTAATTACATGCACTAAATATATGATAAGAGATTTGAAAGGATTTTAATTCTATAAGAGGAATCAGTGTTGGCACCCCAACCCCAGTCACAAACTAAACCAAACTATTGAAAGTAATTGAAAAAGAGTGCAACTTTGCTTAAGGCCTTATTCAGACCGACAATTGTCAAGACGGAGGATAACTTTCCAGAGTTTTAAAAATCCTGTCTCACATTATAAACTGGATTGATTTTCATCTTCTCACCGGTACCTGTAGCAACACGCCTACACCAAAACAGTCTGTTGCTTTTTGTTGTTTCTTTTTTTCTTTATACATATTGTGCTATTTTTGGTTTGAACGCCCACTAAAGGAGGTTTCTGTATTTGCCAGGAGAGGACATCGTCACACCTTTTATCTTGGCCTCGAATCAACCTTTGTGACAGTTTCACACTTTCTCTGCCCGCACATGAACCTGGGGGTACAGAAATGGTAAAATTTCAAAACCTGCCAAACATCTAGAGATAAGGGGTAAAGAGGTCATGTAGTTTCATGTAACCACAAAAGTTTGGCTACCCAGTGGAAAGACATATCTGACAGTACATGTCTGTGCCTTGGCCAGCGAGCAGACAGGACTGAGTGGCCCTCCCTCGGGGCTGCCACTCTCTGCTGTCCGTGTCTACTGAGAGGATGAGGCACGGTGGTGGAGCCTCTCTGCACAGCACCCCTGGGACCCAGGCTTGTGAACGTTCTGTCACAAGCAGTGAGCGCCCACGTCAGGCTCATTTTGCTCTGTTACATATACTCCAGCAGATGCTTTAATGAGTCTGTATGTTTCAGTTTTGTCAGGCAAAATGTATTAAACCTGACATTTCAAAGAAAACAGAAAATAGATCCTTTGGACCAATTTGGACAATTTTTAGAAAACCTGAATGTGTAGTATATTATTGTGATAGTCCTTATCCAGGGTTTCTGCAGTGTTCACTAAATTACTTCAAGACCTCTCTAATACAACATAAAATGCAATTTAATGGAATTTTCATGACTGTACTGGTCAGAAAATGATGGAAAACCAGTAGGGACAATAAGGCCTACAATTACTCATTATGTACATTAATTTATTGATATGTATATCACATTTTGTCAGTACTTCCTGGCTGTATATAACAACAATTCCTAGTAACAGAATTAATCAATTAATGTGACCTGGACCCAGATATGCATCAGAAAATGGATGGATGGATCAACCAATAAAAAATTAATTAATCTGAGTGAATTGAAGTTTTTGCTAAAATTGACACTTGCCAATTATGAGACAATGAGGTTCCTAGCTACTGTGGCTAGCAGTGGATTGTGCTGTTTAACGTCTCACACAACCACATACAAAAAAAATTATAACTAATGTTACTGTACGGCAGGCAAGAAAAAATGTTCAGGTCATCAGTAAATTAAATGTAATACCTTCCAAGGCCTTTGTTGAGGAAACTGAATTCAATGCTTTTTAAGACTTTTCAAGACCGGCGGATACCCTGTTATCTGGTAAAACTAATTTCCTAGGGCAGACTGCAATCCATAGTGCTTTTTATTAGACACCAAAGACATTCAAATCTAAACCACGATTGCTTCATAAGAATAGATCTGAAAAATAAAGTCAGTCAGTCCCTAAAGCCCCATCCTGTCTTCACCTAGGGCCTAATTAGAAGAGTTGTAGTGACAAGTCAAGCATTACCGGCCTCTGCAGGCCAAAGAGATCTGCACTCTTTGTTTATCTCTTATTTCAATTGTAGAAACCGCATTCGAATTCTCCTTCAGCGTGCTATTAATAAGTGCCAAAACAACGTAAGCTGCATGGCCAATATATGTTCAATTAGGATTACCCGGAGACACAATTCATTGGGAGTGTGGAGTTCAGGTCTTCATGAAGCTTGTCAAACTGCACAAACTTCCACAAGGCTTTAAAGGGTTCGGATTTGCAATTAACTAAAGCGACAGCGAGGAGAACAATGCACCTAACCCGGCCACCCCCACCCCAAAGCTTTTCCATTATTTTAACAAGCACAACAACATATTGTATGTTAATAGATTTCCTCCCAGGCCTCTAGAGCTCGCCCTGCCTGTTGTCAGTCTTGTTGATTACCAGGAACACAATTAGAATTTCAGGGCACTGTTTACCATTAGTATTCCTGATATAGGGCTTAACGCACCTACATGGTCTTCTTGGTGTCGCCCCCCGCCTTTACCTGCCTGTTTCATCTTTAGGGAGTGTCTCTATTTGACCTCCGATGAGCATCATACTTAAACCTTTTGTTGTGCTAATTTGAGACGTGATTACATCTCAAACAAAGCCTTTAGCCTCTCCAAATGCTTCATGAATACTAATAAGCAATACTGTTAGTGCATATGTTGAACCAGAAAATGTTCCTTTCATTTAACTTTAGCTCAGTCAGGCTCATTAAAAGGTAGAGTACTGCTACAACAACTCTACCATAATATCCTTTAAACAGTTTACAAATCATGAAATTAATTTGTAATGATTTAAAAATCCAGACGATAAATCCTAATGACTTTGGTGATGAAATGTCTTTTCCTTCAGTGCTATCATTGGGTCAAAATTTTAATTTGTCCAATACTTTTGCAGGTATTTTTTGACCAAATACCTGCAAAACTAATGACATAGAACGTTGTGTTTTATGCTAATTAGCAAATGTTTGCATGCTAACACACTAAACTAAGATGTGAACATGGTAAAGATTATACCTGCTAAATATCGGCATGTTAGCATTGCATGTTAGCATGCTCACATTAGCATGTAGCTCACCAAGCTGCCAGCATGGCTGTTGACAAATTTAAAATGATCCTATAAAACGGATCCTATAAAAAATGAATATCAGACAACAGATTTATGTAACTCTCAAATATCAATATAGGTATCAGCCTCGAAAATCCAGTACCAATCTATTTCACGTAGCACTGAAATTACTATTGTGATAATCAACTAATTGTTTGAGTTTTTTATCAAGCAAAATGGTGACACATTCACTAGTTCCAGCTTCTCAAACAAGGATTTGCTGGTTTTCTCTCTTTTATATTGTTGCAAAGTGAATATCTTTGAGTTTTGGAACAGTTATCAAACAAGCAGTTTGGGCTCTGGAAACCTGTGATGGACATATTTCATTACTTCTTGACATCTAACAAATAACAAAAATGATCTATAGATTCACATGCAAATAATCATTAGTTGCAGCCCTACAGTAATTCCAAGGGCGCACTCACAGGTCTTTTACATTACTGACTTGTATGGATTTGTTGATTTGTTGACAGTGAGATGGTTGATTTTTCAACAGAGACAGATGATTCAAACCACTTCAGTTAGCTCCCTTTACCCTGAGGACGATGAAGGAGCTTCCATTATTTTACTTTTCTCCCGTTATACTAGTGCTGTTGTAAAACCTGAAGTTACCACTTAAATGTGTGATTGCTCAAATAAAGGCCAGTTGTAAATGTGATGAAGACATCAGCTGCCGGTAGCCGTTGAGGTAATTCAGTGGATCCTGCTTCTATCCCCACTCCTACGCAGACATCCCACACAGTTATCAGGCACTCTGAATAATCTATTCAGAGCACTCTACCAGTGTGATAATATGTTGGAGGGACCTGCCAGTTAATAATACACTTGTGATTCTATGTATAAAAGGTTTACAGACACTGAAAAAATGCCTATTCCAAGAACACCATTTGGTAGTCTGAACCTTTCCAGTTTAGATATCCATGAACACAGTTTCTTATATATTCCTTTAGCGTTAAATTACCCACTGCACATGCTTGACATTGAGACATTATATAGAGGCATAATATATTCCACACTGACATGGAGCCCCTGAAACTTTCTGTGGACTCTGGCTTTGTTTATTTCAAAAAGTGTTTTTTTTCCCTTTTACAATGAACTCTACCTACACATCCATGGAACAACGATGGGAACAAACATTGCTGCAGGTTATGCAACTCTTTCTATGGGTTGATTCCCTATAGGGAATTGTTTTCATGTAATGCAGAGAAGAATCATTTTCTACATCATAATATGGGTTGGGAGAGCTATACACAAAATCTCCTTTTATTTTAGGTGCTTTTATTTAATTATCTAATGGTGATGTTACTGTGCTTTAAAGCTGCTATAATTGATTTACTCAATTAATGCAGGGTTTTCTTGTTTTTAAATAGCAGTTTTGAGGATATTTTATCATCTGTCTAATAGAATATGCAGCTGAAAGATGTTGGTTTTTATATTTTTACTTTGTCAAATTGTTGCTCAAATGTTGCTGTATTCTTTTCATTCTCTAGATTTCAACCTGCCAGTGTTAAAGTTTTGATTTTTTACCAATAAGACTTTGAAACTGAAACTGAGCATCTCTAATTGCCTCTGTTTAACCTAAAACATTTCCTCTCTGACAATGTACAGCTACAGACTGCTGTGATTTTAACCTTGTAAAGGTTCTGTTTTTGAGGACCACTTTAGTCATCAAGCTTAAAGCGTCTGCTTATGTCTTTAATGAGCTGAGTTCGTTCCAATTATGTAAGCATCACAAGTGGAGAACAAAGCAGATAAATCGGAAGCGTGCAGGCTTTATTCAGATTAAAGGCAATAATACGACCTTGAAAGGCATCTATTTCAGTGTTTATCCCCTTTCATTTTATACTTTCTTAATAATCTGATGTCTTAAAGTAGTGAAAAGGTGTTTTTTTATTTTTTGCCAGTGTCTTCTTTTCCTTCAGCTAGAATTACTTTTCATTAGGCGAGCGGAGACAGAGCACATTTTTGCAGTCTAACAAAGGGCTTTTCTCTTCCATGCCTTAAAAAGCACTTTGTTGTAACTTAAAACACAACCTGCTGCTTCTCCTCTTTCATTCAACAAACTCCAGTAGAAACAAAAATAAGACATATTCAAATTTTCAGATTTTTAAGTCAAATGTAAATTCACAAAGCTGTTTTTTTGAGCAAGTCGGAATATATTGTAACCCCAGTGGTGCTGTGTGTCCATTTGCAAAATCGCTCATTTCTTTCACTTCATGTTTACCAAGTTAGAAAGTTGTGGGGAACAAAACTTTTGAATCTAAGTGGTAGACGTACGGCTCAAGACTCATTTCTCTCTGCAAGCAACTTTCCGGAGGACATCTCTGTGTTAACGTCAATTCAATCGATACTTTCCATTTAGACGATGAATAGATTTACGTAATTGAACCTCCAGGGTCCAGTCCGTGCGACTCAATCATTTATCTAAATGGTTAAACAGCTCACTGATACCTGCTGTAATTTTGTGAACTGCTGCAGTGAGCTGAAAACACTGGAAGCTGGAAATGAAAGACTGCAATGATGTTTATAGAAAAAAAGAAAGAAAGCCTCCACTCAGTGTGCGTTTCTCATTGTATTCCTGCTCCAGCAAATACACTACTATTAGCCAGTCAATGTGCCACGAAGATTGTACGAATATAAACAACTGTTTTATTGAAATGATGCATTTCTCAAACATCTGTGTGCGTCACATTCTGCACAAACATTTCCAGCACCCAAACCAGCTGAGAGGATTTTCTCTGATGATCACATTATCCTTAGACAAACACAAGACAGAGATTTACAGCACTGTCTGACTGTGCACCATCTCTGACAAACCATGTACAATTTCAGCAACAAGATGACATATTTGTTTTTCGTCTGCATCATTTGAGGGGAATAGCAGGAAGGTTTTAACAGGCGTAACTTGCAGTACAGTAGTTGCAGTACAGATTTGACGATGTAGACATAATCTTCACTATAATGAAAAACACATTTTCTTTCAGTATTGCACTTTTCTTACAAAGGAAACAGACGTCACACTTCATCCTTTTCCATTGCACCTGCAGCTCATGCCTTCCTTCCAATTGCTCTCCTCTTTTCAACCGCACTGGGTGTCTAAACGCAGCAATTAGCCGGAGTCATTTACATCCCATGGCTCTATATCAGGCTAAACTTTTCTCATCTGATCACTTTTGTGTTTCTGAGTTGCACTTTAAATGATATATAAATGAAGGAAGTGTATTTAGGCACAATTGGATGGATCCTGTTAAAGATCCTTGACGCTATTTCAATGCCACAATTAATGTTTTTGTGCTCTTCACTGTTTTCGCTTGAGAAAGCTGATGCAGGCCTGTTTTAGTCAGTTCACAGAGAAATGTTTAACATCTCAGAGGGATGGAACAAACCTTAATTCGGATGTGTTGAAGCTGAAGCAAACAGGCGTTTAGCTTTGATGTTGCAGTTTTTCAGGAACTGCCACGCTCAATCTGAATAGTTTACAGCGCATGAATCCCATCAAGAATTACAGAAATATGACAGGCGGCAACCTCGTGAGATTACTGTAGATTCTCACTCCAGTCGGGAATGCCTGGAAGATATTTTTTCCACCCAGGGAGCGTGGTGCTTACTCAGCTTTGTGGTAAATTAAAAGGATGTTAGAAATGAAAGATTTCTTCAAAAACAAGCTAAAATGAAAGTCTACTGTTAAATGTCACACAACAGGTGGGTTCCCTTTTCATCCACCTCCACCTGCCATTGATCTAGTGGGGAACAACAATGTTGCATAATGATGACATTTTTATAAAATAACCCAGGACTGTGAAAGCCCTTTACTGCCTCTTTTTAAAAGAATGAAAACATATACAGGATGCCATTGAACACACTTTCCAACACAGAATTTCCTAACAAAAGATACAACATTGTCTAATTGTATCTGCTACATTGCATTAAGTGCTGACAGAGATCTGTACCCTCTGTCTTTCATGCATCTATAGACAATACTTGAGGCACATAGTGTGTCTGTCCTCTAGTTAGAGGGTTTTTACACAGTGCAGCATGCTGTGGATATATTGTCCTGCCCTCAATAACAGCATATTACAAGTCACTACATCAAGACAAAGATCTATAATATTGTGCAATGCCTGTGTCCTTGCTTGACTATTTGAAATCTGTGCACAAAACATTCAGTCATTTTGCTTTGTACAACCTGGACAACACATTTTCCTGTAGGAAGGCTTACATTATGCAGGACTGTTACCATCTGGTTTGTCTCAACTGACAATCTGATCCCCTGTCACCTTTACTAAAAGCATGGCATCCTAAGGATCGGTATCAAGGCATATTTTAATGGATCTGGGTCAGCTAAAATAAAGCCGATCAAAATCTGATCCTTTCTTTACTGAACTCCTCTGTGTTTTGTCACCTCAGCCTGCTAGTGTTGCAGCGCTGCTCTCATTTACAGCCGGGCTCTACACTGTGAGGATTTCACT
Organism: Macquaria ambigua; assembly: GCA_008360985.2. Lineage (NCBI taxonomy): Eukaryota > Metazoa > Chordata > Actinopteri > Centrarchiformes > Percichthyidae > Macquaria > Macquaria ambigua. The sequence goes on from VMKM01000137.1 coordinate 186,762, forward strand.
GCATATGCGAGTGAAAATTAGAGTGTGAATGTGAAAAATGATTTGGTCCCACTAGTGATTGACTCTGTTCTGACACTTAGGTTGGCAAAATAGACTGATTCACTATAAGCTCAGACGGTAATGAAGCTGTTTTCTCTCCTCTCTTATTAGCAAAGAGCAGCGTACAACACATTCAACTAGCAGCTTCTCATTTTTAGCTGGTGCTAACCTTTGCTTTCACTGGGTAAAATGACAAACGACCCCAGCAGCAGGTCATATCAGCTGCAGCTAATTAACGTTAATTCTGTGAGTAACTTGATGGCAAGCAGATTTAAAACTTGGCTGTTGTCAGGTTTGTGTGCTCACTGCAGCCGGTGTCTGTGCTCAGCCAAAAATGTTAGTTTATGAGGTAAAAGAAGCATCACTCTATAACACTGCTGTACAACCACGTGTTGACTTGTGTAGTCCCAACAACTCTAACAGAGTGATGCGTCAGGAGTGTGTTCTTCCAGTTACATTTTCATTCATATCATATCAATAATTTAAGCTTATCAACTTTATTGTTTTGAACCAGGACCTTCAGTATTTGGATCAAGAAGCTCGTGAAAAACAAGGTGGGCCAAATATAGTAGCTGCAGCTGATTTTCCAATGTGTTAGATACATATTTAATCAATATTTAGGTGAATAAAAGAATCGTATTAGACTCGGTATCTGCAGATAACCAATATTAAAAGGACTCGGATTGGGATCTGGACCAAAATACTTGTTCGGGACATCCCTATTCTTTGGGTTTTGGACTGTTGGTTGGACAAAACAACCGATTTGAAGATGTCACCTTTCTCTGGGAAAGTGTGATTGACATTTTTCACTTTTTTATAGTATAATTAAATCAACTGCTAAATCAATAATTATATTGTAGCAAACATACATAAACCTGTGAATTATAAGCCAGGTAATGAGGAGGCCATAATAAATAATGCAACATTCCCAAGATATTACCATATCTGCTGGAAACCACACAAGTGGCAGTTCTCATTACATCATTGCTGGCATTGAAAGGTAAACTAATAAAAACAAAACTCATCATTGTTATGCATGTTTACTGCAGATTTGAACCAGCAACCCTGTCCTAACTTTCAGGCCTCCACTGTGGAGCTTAAATGAACATGGAAGAGGAAGATCCATGTCAAACCTTTTTGTTAAACTACAAATGTTTTATTAAAAAAACATTTGCAGATTTTGCATTTGAAAATATGAAATGGTTGCTGTCTGATACGACGGAGTAATACATTTGGGATTGTTTCACACCACAACAAGCAGGAATTACTGAGCCAGCAGCATTAACTAATAAAGGGAATGTTTATCTTCCAAAGGACATGTGTCATTTGAATTTAGGCACAAATTAATATGGCTTGAATTTGAGGACAAAGTAGAGGAAACTGCTGCAGGACACACTGTTTTAGTTAGCTCATTAATTGGGTGACAATTATGGAAACAAATCCTTCAGACTGTTCTCTGTTTAATACAGCTGTACTGAATACTGTATATTGCTCTTGGATCCATTAGTGATAGTCTCTTAAGTCCAGTATTTTATGTAAAAGATGCTCCGAGCTTGAAGGGAAATGTCCTGAGATCACTAAAAAAAGGTAGTTCATTAAATTTGTTTTGGTTGTGTGCCTTTTCTTTTTCAGATACACAATATTTCTTCATGATGTCAATGCATCTACATAATGAGTTAAACAAACATAATAAAAGAAACAGTACAAAGTACAGTTTCCAGCAGTAAAATCAGAAAAGAAAACATTCAGCAATTATGTGTCACATAGATAATGTGGTTTGTTTCTCACTTTTTATACATAAGAGCATTTAATTCTGATGGATTTTGCCCAAATGTCCCCCATAAACCAACTTAAAGATGAAAGTAAAACAGACTACGACACCTCAGCTATGAAGCAGATAATTGTAAACAGTATCTCAATATTCATGGCTTGTAGCAGATAGTCTTCTTCTCTTATGAAATGTTATGAAGCGATGATAAGCTGCAGATAACCATCAAACTATAAGATTAAGGTTGGCAAAGAGTGCGACTGAATGTAGCAGCAGTGCATTCTGTAAAACAGAAGCATGGATTTGGATGTGATTATGATATGAAGAAGCACAAAAACCTGCTGAAAATGGGTGAAATGTTTCTCTAACGCTTAGCTGAATATGAAGTGTGAGGAAAAAAGTTAAGTCACACGCAAGACATCAATAATGTTTACATCCTTATAGCCAGCACACAGTATTTCCTCTACTAGAGACCTGCAGCGAGACAACAAAGGGAAATACTGTATGTCACATAACCACTTCAGCCGAAAACACTCTTTATACTTCAGTTTCACCACTATCTAAATGATCTAAATCAACACAATGAAAGCATCATAATGGACATGCCAAACAACAACCTAAAGAAAAATAAGCTCAGCTAGCACAACAAAGTATTTCACAATTAGCACCAACACAGCAGAAATTAGCAGCCAGCAGACACAAACACATTTCCCAAAAAACATCAACACATTTGTTTTGCCAGCTACTGTTTCAGCTCAGAAATGGATTTTCAATCTCAACTTTTAAACCAACATAGACAAGAAGTCCTTTAAGAGCTTAGAAAAAGGGTTAATAGCAGCTGATTTGTAGACTAGCTTTCTGTTGCTAACTAAATTTAGAGCACACAAGACATCACATACATGCACTTAGCTTGCCGAAGTGAAGCAGTGATCTCAGGAAAGAGTTATGTGGTCTAAGGTTGTAGACAGCAGAAAAAAATCTCTCTGGCGTGAAGTGAAAGTTTGAGGCCTACAGCTAATCCGAACAGAGGAGAGAACAACGATTATTTCCTCCAAAATCTGGCTGTTTGCAGGTTATAGCTTCCTTCTCAAACGCTACATGTGCAGCAGCAGACCAAAACAGTGGGCAGGGCCTTGACAGCTTGAATATCCCGCCTCTCAGCAAAGGGTGAGTTGCATATATCTTAAACTGTTGTAGAGTATGTCACATGTGAGTAAACTCCAGTTGTCTGCATGAATTAGTTTGTCAGCTTTTAATGTAGTGTTGTAATCACCACACAGGTCTGAAGTGACAGAGAAATGACGGAGGCAGCAATGGCACCAGTATTTTGTCCTAAATAAAGTACAAGTAGTGATACCACACTACAGAAACACTCAATTAGGCTACAAGTAAAAGTCCTGTATTCAAAGTTTCACTTTAGTAAAATGTACTCAAAGTATCAAAAGTAAAAGTATTTGATTGTCATAATGGGCCCTGTCAGTGTTATATCATTATATGATTGGACCATGATTATTGATGCATTAACATGTAAACAGTACTTTAATGTTACAGCTGGTTGAGGTGGAGCTAATTTTAAATACTTCACATACTTTTGGGTAATTTAATCTACTGTTACATCCCGATAGTCTTTGTCTGTTCTTCCTGTTTTATTTTGAAATTCTTACCTGTTTTGTCTCTTCAGTTCCTGCCCTCGTGTCTCATTGATTATCTACGCCTGCACCCCAGTACTCACCTGCCCCTGATTCCCTCGTCAGCCACTTCCCTATATATACCGGTCCTCTTCCTTTGCTCTTTGGCGGTTCATTCTTATGGCCATGTCCTTGATTCCTTGTGTCTTGCCCTGTGTTTTCTCCTGTGAGCTTCAGTCACCTGGACCTGGATCTGTCTGTTACCTGTTGCCTGTCTACCTGTCTACCTGTCTGTCTGTCTGCCTGCCTACCTGTACCTGAGTGTAAGCTTTTCTTGTGTTAAATAAACCTTTGAACTGCTGGCGCCTCTCTGTTTGTCTGCACTTGGGTCCTTTCCCTAGTGCCTGAACTACACACCCTAACATCTACAACACAGCACCATATTTTATATAGTGATCACATGTTTTGTTTGTAAAATCTTAATCTGAAAAGTAACTAGTAACTAAAGCTGCCAAATAAATGTAGTGTAAAAAGTATAATATTATTCTCTGAGATGTAATGGAGTAGAAGTATAAAGTAGCACAAAATGGAAAGTACAAGTACCCCAAAATTGTACTAGTACTTGCGTAAATGTACTTTACACCTGTGCCTAAATCTCAGATTTAAACTGAAGATTTAAACTGAAAAAAAATCAAATGCCAGGTTTTAATGATATAAAAAAAGACTATATGCAATGTAAAATATGAGCATGTATAATGCAGAGAGTCTTCAGGACCATGACATGTTAACGTCATCACTTTAATTAACTTTAATCCATTTACGACTTAACCTGCAATTTCCTGTAAGATTTACAACATTTTTTGGAAAGAATATTAAAATCATGAACATTTAAGAGCAACCAGAAATAATCCCTATAACTACCCTGTTGAGGATTTATTTTTAATGAACAGCAGATTATCATGTCACTTCTAATATAGATAAAGGATGATGTAATGTGGTAGAAACCTGGTAGACATTTAGGGAACTGTTTTAACTACAGCTTCCATTCATGTGCAGCAAAGTTTGTTCATTATAATGGGGATTTTTCCCATTTAAGCTCAGCCTGAAGACATGTTTTCCCTCTTTCAGATGAGTTTTAGTCGCTCTTTGTTTTCTCTGTTTTCACCAGATTTAATAGGTGAATGCTGAATCTAAACCAATTACGATGTACATTAGCCTTTATTTGTGAGGTTTGAGAAGATAATTAGTGAAAATTTCAATTCAAAGTGGTGCTGTCCTTCTACTAACCTGTTACACACTTGTATCATTCCTAAAGACCTATTAAGGACTGTGTATTGAGTGGATTACTGTTTCATTTCATATCTCTTTAATTATAGCACAAATTAGTCAATAACTAAATGTTTCACAGATGCTTTGTGAAGATGCCGCATACTTGTTATTGCAAAAATAAATCTCTGGCATTATTGGATTTGGTGTAATATGCCACAACCAAAGGAGCTGTGGCATGCCTGAGACAGCAAGAACTCGAAAAGCAGACTCCTCCAGTTTTTAATATCAGAGATAACATGGCCATTACCTTCACTGTAATGACTGCACATGGCAGTTATTCAAATCTATCTCTGTAATATGAGGATCAGCACCTCCTCCAGTCATAAACCTCAGCAGAAATCACATAAAGGAGGATGAAAATGACTATTTTGTGAACTTTAATATAATGAGACTATTGCCCTGCAGATGAGTTACAGGTTTCATGACTTTATTGAACAAGCTGCGAATCTGTACAGGCCCACAGTGGATGAAAATGGCTGATAATGAAGTTATGTGATGTGTCTTGTAACGTGTTGCTAGTCATGAAGTTGTTGTGGCTCAGTACTGACTCTCTGAACTCCCATATGCTCTAAATTCAGAAACTGTCATCGAGCCAAAGTGGATAACGCAATATTACAGCTGATCCAAGATTATTTATTTTAAGCCCACAAACATGCGGCCAGAAAAATTTGTATGATGGATGGTTATAATTATGCCTAAAGCACAACACCAAGAATACTGGTTCAGTCACCTGGCAAGATATCACAACTTAGATAATGTTTCTTAGTGTAAGTTTGTAAAACACTAAAGTGTGATGAGTAGATATAGATCCTCTGCAAAACATTTGCTTGCTGTACCAAGAGTGAGAACAAATATGAAACTTATTCAGTTACTATGCGCCACACCTGTGAAGCTAATTACCAGAGGCTCTAAGGTGTGCCCCAACTCCTTCCACCTTTAAAATTTATATTCTGCTGCTTTCTAATGCTGTTTAACATCTTTATTTTGTCTTTATTTTATATCGGTAATACCTCCAAATTTGTATGTTCACACTTTCTTTTATTCAATCTTTTAAAGTTTGTTTCCAATTCTTATCAAGATTTAAATGTCTGTAATGCACTGTGTATGAATTGTGCCAGCCTATATAAATACATTTGCTTAGCCATGTATTTTATTGCCCCCATAAAACCTGAATTTTACATTATATGCTTTGCGTGGTCAAATAAATATATAATATTATTATTTTGATATACTGCAAACATTTGGCTTTTACAGTGTGCAAGTTAATAATGTCCTGTACCAAAAATTGAAACCTGCATTAACTGATTTTTTTGGCCACTTGTGGGCAGTCCAACAAGCTGTAAACACAACATTGATTAAATTGTCACTTAATAAAGTCAATATGGCAAAACTGTTAGCAAACAGCAGCTTATTTACACTTGTTTTTTTTCACCTGACAAATATAAGTTCAATATTCACCCTGTTTTGGCCTCCATCAACTCCTGAGGGAAATATCTGGCTCTTTAGCTGCTAAATGCTCCACTCTGTTTACCAGCTAGTCACTAACTTTGTCTGCCTGCCGTTTGGTGCTGAGCAGTTAGTGTACAGTGGGTTTTTAGAGTATTTTGGCTGAAAACAGCTGCCTGCTGCTGCCAAAAATGAGTCCGAGAATGAATCAAATTGGTAATGTTGGGGGCTGTAAAATCAAAACAATGAGTTAAAAGAGGCTAAAATGCTCAGTAGAGCTGCGGGGAGCTGTGGGTCCATCACTACAAGCGACACCTTTCACATATAGCTATTTGATCCTTTGTTAATATGAAAATATTGATTAGAGCAGCTTTAAATTTTTAATTGAGATTTTAAAGACATATATGCATAAAATGTCATAAAACATGGTCAACATACATGCCAGTTTAGGTCTAGCACACAGTCTGCAGCTCTCTGCATTAGACTGCAGTAAAGGCCACCTGCAGATGTAACCTACCTGCAGAAGCTTTAAACATGCCATTAAACACACAAAGCTTCACTCGTTTATAGTCGCTGCCAAAGACACATGGGACGAGTGCCTGACCGCTGACCTGAATTAGCTGTTTGATGCCTTTGGCTGTGCCACGGGAAAAGGACAGTCTGTTCTTTGAACAGTGACAGTCAGTCAACGAGCTTCACACCTGCTTCAGGTGGAATATTGTTAAAAGAAGAACCTTTAAAGACTGAAGCGGCTCACAATGGATGAATACAGTCCAGGAGGCAGAGGTTGAGTGATTAAATGTTACACCTGATAGAAATCAACATGTGTTCACATGAAGTATGTCCCATTTGTGTTTCAGCTTTCAAAAGTCATATAATTAGTGTTTCACATTCCCTCAAGATCTGTCTTGAAATTGGAAAAAGTGGGATAATACATATATCAATCATACATACATTTATTGCCCAATTATATATAGTATTCATATTACCTCATACCTTCTTACCAAAATGATTTTCACTTCTTAAATAATAACTGTCATCAATAAAATATTAGGAGAAATGTCTTGAGTGCAGCCTTCAGCCTTTTCGCAAGGTTTAGAAATGCAATTAAGGTGATACACAAAATTGCTCAACCAGAGTAAATTAGTTTTTGTCTCCCAGTTTAAGACCAGCTGCCCGATGATAGGTTACTCATCCACTGTCACTGTGATTGCACATCCAGAGTGATGATGGAGAATAAGCTAATTTCAATTTTGTCATGGATAATGCCACCTGATTTTCTGCCGCTGAATCTCAACAAAACATCTATCAAAGTATCCACATAAATCATCCCTGACAGGGTATTCAAAAACAAATACACGTTAAAAATCATGTATGCAAAGTCACACTGGTGCCTTGGTTGTGCCCTGACTCAGGCTCAGCACCAGCAGACCCACATTTGGCACCAGATCATCAGTTATACCTTCTTCTTCTTCTTCTATCAGCGTCCACAATTACATTGATTAATAGTGACATTTCATTCCATTTTTTTTCATAACTTGCAATCGCTTTCTGTGCAATAATGTAAACGTGTAAACAATAAACAGCAGTGCACAAAACAAGATGGACAGCAGTATTGTGTGTGTGTGTGTGTGTGTGTGTGTGTGTGTGTGTGTGTGTGTGTGTGTGTGTGTGTGTTTCTGTTTGTGTGTGGCTGTTGTAGACGCTGTGATGAGAAACAACTTTCAGCTATGACTCACATATTTGGATGAACACACAGAATCAGGATTTCATTGAACGCCGATGCACCACTGGGCTGGAGACAGATTTCCTGCTTCATTAAAACACACAAGACTTTGGCCAAGAATAATCAATGAGTGTGCTCTGCCATTTCAGCCATGAATCAAGTAGAGCGACCTGAAAACGTGCTGGCATCCTGCAGAGGAGGAAGCGGCACTTGTGGTACTTATTTTCATTTCTGTTTCCACTTTTTACTGTTTCCAATAGATAACCAATAATATCCACCTGTACTCCTGCTGAGAAGATGCAGCTATTGTCGAGCTCAGCCCTGCGGTCGACCTGACTGTTATATTGGAATGTGCCGCTAACACCGTGAGGATGCTCAACAGACGGTTTTCCATGATGAGAACTTGTTTGTCAGTCTCGGGTCTGTCACTGAGGTAAGGGAAATATGAAACAATCCAGCCCAGTCTCCCCAGAAATGACTGTATGTTCATATTGGGTGATTCTGCAGTATGCAAATTACGTCCAATGCCAATTTTCAGAGCCAATATGAAAAGAAGTGTGCCATTTATGTAGCATGGTGGAAACTAAAGGTGTGGAGGTCAAGGTTAGTAAATAGGCAGGTATCACATTTGATATTAATGCCAGGAGACCAAGGTTTGTGTCCTGTCTCACAATAACAATTAATGTGGCCTTTTTGTAATGTTGTGATAATCTTTCCTTAACCAAATGTTTTAGTCACTTTAACCATAACCTCAAACGTTCAGTCAACAGTAACATGATTGTTTTTTTCTGAATCACTTACAAGCTTACGGTTAAACTAATTATTGTTGAATATTCAAATAACTCAAAGCTGCTAGAGAGTCCTCCATATGAAACTGTTTACTGCAAAATGATAATGACTTATCAAACCAGCCGTGTACGACCTGTAGATGTTTGTTGTTTCGTTCTACTGCCCTGCAAAAATAGGACTGCCTCAGGTGTGTGTGTGTGTGTGTGTGTGTGTGTGTGGCCGGTTCAATAAGGGGGCGGCGATACAGACCATTTGCACTTTTTACTCAACATTGTGTTTTACTTTTGTTTTGTTTCTCATCAGTATTTTTCTGTTGCTATTGACTGCATTTTCCTGAAGTAAATGTGAAGCAAATGTGGCATTATTGACTGAAAAGTCTCATTTCAACACGCGGCAGTGGAGCAATTGCGTTATCACCATGACTGCAAGCTATATAAACTTTCACTCTTGAGTAATAAAGCTTCAAATTAATCAGGAAAATCATGTTGTTGTGTTTGCTATTAGTGGCCCAGGCTGCAATGTTTCGTCAACACGCAGCAAGCCAATACTTTCTGCTTTCCAGGAAAGCACAGCGGCTGTTTGGAAACAGTTTCTTCACGTCCTGAATGAGGGATTGAATGGGGCTTTAGCAGGCTTCTCAACAATGTAACGTAAATTGAGGCTGTGGGACACAGAGGATTCTGGCTTCCTCATTCCCACCTCAATTGGTCAAATCTGATGAAAAGAAAAGAGTTGAAGCCATTCCTTAAACAGACAATCAGACTGAAGGTGCATCACTGTCCATAGCTCTATTTTTGAGGAACACAGTACCGAAATACACAATTCTATGAACATGAAAATTGCTACAGGTGTTTCTTTATTGTACCATAAAGGATGTAAAGTATTGTTTCCTAGAATATAGTATGTATTAGTGGTTTTAACTTTCTTCTCTTGGAAAAGCTTTTGTCCTCAATAATAGAAGACAGATCCAAATAATATTTTATTAATTTTTTTTTAAATGATAAGAATTGACTGCAAAATACCAACATCACCCATAGCCATGGATGGATTACTGAATGGGCCTACCAGGCACAGTCCCAGGGGCCCAAGGGGTCAAGGACCAGAGCCTCTGCTTAACTGTTAACAGTTTTTGTTGGAAAGTCGACACAAAACAACCACAAAGAGAAGCAAAACGACTACAAAGATACACAAACGATCACAAAGAGACAAAAGACACAAAACAATGACAGAGACACAAAACGACTACAAAGAGACACAAAACGACAATAAAGAGACACAAAGGATCATAAAGACATGCAAAACCACCACAAAAAGACTCCAAGAGACTACAAACAACCACAAAGAGATGTAAAACAACCACAAAAAGACTCCAAGAGACTACAAACGACCACAAAGAGACACAAAATGCCTATAAATGACACAAGTCTTGCTCCGATGTTGGAGGGGTAGGGGCCTTTTACATGTCTGTGCCCAGGGGCCCATTGCCTCATACATACATGCCTGCAGTTGTTGAATTTTAACCAGGTATCACACTATTTTCTGCCACACACATTCCTCCAAACATATGGAGAATCAAGTCATAAATGAAACGCATCCGTATTAAAACTCATTAAGTCAGTAAGTACCACCAGCATTATATTTTGGCCAGCTGTAATAATGTTCTGATCCGAAATGGCTCAGTAACTACGAAGCCTGTCTTATTTATGGAACATCAATAATATGGATGTTCTATCTGCAACATGTTCCTTTGATTAACTCACTTCATTCGGATCTACTCTCACGGGCTTGTTTCACTCCCAACTTCAATCGATGACCCTTTCTGTTTGTCAAACAGTCACATGATCCTGAGTTGTATTTTTAGCACCGGCAACATAATCATTTGTTGCATTGCCATGCAAATTCCTTATGTCTGCTATAAAATGTAACAACAGCAGTGTCATATGGCATTAGTATACGTTATAACACGGCTTATGTTTTTCTACTGTCAGACTTCATATTTTCAACATCATACAACCAAAAGTGCCTTCATAATTTACTTATATTGTATCAGTATCACTTAATTCATAGCTTTAGTATTGTATTCTTGTTCCAATTTCTAAGCACATCCCATTGTTTTTCTTTGTAGTCGACTGATGAACTACATGTCTTTGTAATAGAGAAGAAATAAAGCAGGACAATTACTGTGACAAGCTCCCTTCATTAAAAGAATTGAGACGTGTTATTCCCAAGACTTTCAGACTGAGCTCACTTCATAATGATCCAGTTCCTCTGTGTGAATGTGGACCGCTCTTCTCTCCTGTAGCTGAAACGACAGAGCCACAAATCTCAAGAGGACTGGTAAGCTGCTGCATTGACATTGATTGTCAGTTACAGTTAATGTGATAGATGGATGTAGCTTTAAGAGCAGCATGAGAGGCTTGTAGGAATGGCTAGGTTGTGGTTGAGAGAGAATTTTCTTCCAACAATAACTATCATGGTTTTTACTTAAACTGGACCATTTTACATGGCCCAGAATCTGAAGATATATTTTGAAAATGGCTCTGCAGTTACGAATTAAAGATAAATTAGTCCACACATGACATTAAAGACTGATGTACCAGCAGTGGATTTGGATTAAACTTTTCAACAGTCTTAGACATCAAGGTTCTGCTCTCCAGCAGCGTGCCATCAAGTCTGTTGGTGCAAACTGACAATAGACCTGCATTGATCATTTATCCAGCCAGACAAACATGGGGCCTTTCTCAGCGGAGGTCAAACTTTTTGCTTCATTAGTCATTTTTTGTTTTCATTAATTCGCACTCAAATCACATCTCCCGTTGAGAAAAACAGCCAATTGTTCCACATCAACAGCAACAAAATGTGGCAAATACTTTATTCCTGACACAGTCGATTTAACACTCGAAGGATTTAAAGAAAAATCATCAGAAGAGCTGCAGGTTTATGACTACTGATATACAGTTGTTTTTTGGATGTTACCACAACAATAAAGTGATCAAAGATGTTGTCATCTAATTTTCATGGTTTCACTTCAACTGATTATTTAGGACCTTCTATAGACTGAATAATTCTGAATCATTCCTCAACTATTCAGCAAATTCAAAAACATACAATGGTCAATCTAAACATAAGGCTAGTTCCTAAACACGACTAATGCTGTGTCTCAATTTGCGTACTTCTGTACTTACACTTGCTATTTTGAGTGCATAAGTGCACGCACACTGACAAGTATGGCAAAATGCAGTGCACTATGAGTACCCTGATGGTGTACGGTCAGAAAGTTGAGTGTGGAACGCTGCACACTTCTCACCCTCAACGGTCGCCATCTTGGCTACGTAGCGGAAGAGGAGGGACCACCAATGTATGAAAATGGCTGCCGCACTTGCGATTGTTATGGCTAAAAGTAAAAGATGTTTTGGCGGGCGATAATTGTGGTAAAATGTTGCCGATAACGCTCCGCCTGGTTGCAATTCACCACTAAAAAAGAAGAAGGAGCGGTCGAATGTTGCCATCGTCATTTCTGGTAAGCGCACAACAGCCGTGTTCAATTTGAGACCCTGTCAAAATGAACACACTACACAACTAAGTACATAGTGTACACATGTAAGTGTACCGAAGTATCCGAATTGAGACACAGCATAAGACTCTACAGCCGTGATGATCACTCTGTAAGGCTGTACTTTGACACAGTTGTACTTTTAGCTAAATGCTAACGTGCCCACAACAGCAATGCTAACATGCTGACGTTAAGCAGGTATAAGTGTTAGTTTAGCGTGCTAGCATGCTAACATTTGCTAATTAGAACTTAACTCAAAGTCCAGCTTTGGATGATGGAAATTTCCTTAGCTTTGCAGGTTTTTAGGTCACAAACCAAAGTATTGGACACATTTTAATTTTGACCTCATGAAGATGTTATGAAAAGTTAAGATATCAATAAAGTTATTACAATTCATCCTGAGGTGGGCATGAATGTGTGTACCAGATTTCATGACAATCCATCTAATAGTTGAGACATTTCCACTCAAAACCACAAATGTCAACCTCATGGTGGCGCTATAGGTAAAAGTCAGGGGATCACCAAAATCCGCAGGATGTCTGTACAAAATTTCATGACAATCCATCCAATAGTTGTTGAGATATTTTAGTCTGACCACGCTGCTAGCATGGCTAAAACTTGATAATTCAGGTACAAAGTTTTCATCCAACAGCAAAGGTATTTTTTTAAAGTTATACAGGTTGATTTAAGTATTAATATTCATTGTATCATATATATGGCAGAGTAACTGGACAAAGAAATAAGAATTGATTATGAATATAATTAAGGTATTCTGATGGATCACATGTAGCGGCCACAATGTCACAGCAGAGCACTCATATGAATATGAAATCAAACCGCGCTTGATAAGCTGTATGTACATCAAACCTTAAGGACAGATTGAGCCTCCAGTTCCTGCGCCTGCTGCATAAACTAACTAAATAAAAGAACAGGAAATTCTATCATAGAGTAAGTTTGTTATTCTTCGTGTCTGGAGTGCAGCTGAGATCATTTTCACTAGGAGATAAGATACTTGTATTAGCCAACTCCTGCTCCACATTACTGTCAAAGTGGCAAGAATCATTTGTGGTCACACTGCAAGTTAGAAACATTGATTTTAAAAGAGTGCTCTGACTAGAATGAAGTGTTCTAAGTACGCTGCCTCAACTCATGCAAACAAACCTCTTCCTGCGGCCTTTGCTGTTTTTATGGACACCATTTTTTTATTTGACCTTCATCTAACCATGGTTTTCTATGAGATTGAAATCTATTTTTTGAGAGAGTCCTGGGCAAAACTGCAACACAATTACGTTACGTAACACAACCAAAAGGGACAGTGATGAAGAGGAAAAAAGGCATAAAAGCTAAACATTAAAATAAGATTTCCTGGAAAAGTATACATTAGAACATTTGTATTAGCTCATTTCAGACATCAAAAAGACTATGAAATACATGCACATAATTATATGACATTCTGAAACATAATCACATGTGACTTAATGCAAATATATGAGGCACTTGTGTGTACTGTAGGATGTTTCACTGCTGTGCATGCGAGAGTCTCCATTTATCTGGAAGGCAAACTGAAGGCAGAAAAAGACAAGGACAGGGTGACCTGCACAGTTATTGTGGTGATGAAAGATTATTTCATTTTTGGATGCATTGACAATGGTGATTTTTCACTATTAGGTTCCATTAGTTTTAGTTTAAGACTTCATCAAGGAAATTATCTGGCATCATTTTCTACCACAGCATGTGAAAAGTGGTGGTGAGGTGGTTAAACAGCGGTCCTATCAGGTTGTTACAGATTTCAAGCTGTGGGAGAACCAAGAAAGTCACATGGCTGTCACAAAAGGGTGGACAGCCTTATATAACACCATAATAGTGCTGAAGTGAATCAAGAATATGTTTAGGAAGAAATCTGATGAATAAATAAAGATTATTTTACAGATTTGTTTGAATGCAAATCTATTCATCACCATGCATTAATACAATACATCAAATAAGATAGGGAAGAGTTGACTTTCTTGCTCTTTCCTGTATCAAATCTATACCACTAATATGGGCATGTGATGCATATGCATGCATGCATACATAAATATAGGAATGTACTTTTCTAAGTGTAGGTGGACTTGCAGTTACATTGAAGTGCCTTCATACAGGATTGGCTCAGCAAAGAGGAACTAGTAGCAATGGCTGATTCCAAAGGAAATTTGCTTATTTGCTTTATGTCAGTTGTTGTTGTATGTTTAGAGTTGGTCGTGTGAGAGTTAAAAACACTGTACATTAACAATATAACACCATATGCATTAAATTTGGGTTTAATTACACTGAACTGCAGACTTTGGCTGGTAAGACTTCTGCATTATAAAGTGCCAAGTCAGATATATCGGAGCTGTCAGAAAAGTCTGACTTTCCCAGTCGAAATTATGTGTTTCCAAGTCGGAAAGTCATAATTACGATAACTCCGACATGACATGAACGCGGCATAAGCAAAAAGACTGAAAGCAGGGGGAAACAGTTACCAACACCTCTACGACTGACTAATTAACATGTGGTATATTGTTCAAACAGAAATTTAGAAAGGGAGTTATGTGCTGTAACTTTTTCTTGACAAACAACAATTCATTCGACCACCCAGCACTTCTGTGCAGCTTCTCCACTGGTTGCCTGGCAACCTCATTGTGATGGCAAGACTCCGGGAAGTCACGTCACCTGGCTGTTGTTCACCAAGAAATGATTACAGCATATAAACCCCCCTAAAACCCAAAACATTATAACGATAAAACCTATTCCTTTAACAGTGAGGGGTTTGGGGTAGATGAGTTTTCCTGCAGCACTTGAAGGACTGAGATTCCAGGTGTGATGTGCGTGCAACCAAGCGTGATACAGGCAATAATACAACTGGTTTGACTCAGTCTTTAGCCATGATCAGTCATTGCCACAGATGAAATAAGGAGGAGAGGTGATGCAGACTTTTTAATGTTTGGTAGCTTCCACACAATCAAAAATAAGACATTCATTTAATTATGTCCTATACAGCTTTTAATATTCAACATGTCCTGAGAGAGAGAACACCTAATGCCTGACATTACTTCTCCTCCCCCTCCTACCGTCTCAGCAACCTTGGCTAAGCCCGGTAAAACTACAATGATGCCCTTGGGAACAGAGGCAGAGAGCAACAAGCCCAAAATACCAGAGAGTTGTTTTTCAGGCAACATGTTTTCTTTTTGCCGGAGCTTTCCTCTTTTATTTTACAAAACCAAAGGACCACAGCAAGAGATGTTCATTCATTTGACAGCTGGCTTAAGAAAATGGATGATAGAGCAATTCTGAAACCAAGTCAGAACAATAAAATTGGCAACAAAGAGACTGCTCATCCTGCATAGGGAGGCAAGTCTCGTCACAAAGGAGAAGTTTTCAAAATGGTGGCTCCTGCCGAGGCTCTCTTGCATCTGAAAAGAAATGAAAGGAGAGGGTGGCGGTAAAAGACTATTTTCATAAAATAAAGCCCATACAGCAAAAGATGAAGCCACCATATGGTGAGGCAGTGCAGAAGGACGGGGACAGATATAGAGAGTTAATGGGACTCAGGTGCTGCTCGTTGCCTCATCAGGCCGCCCCTCACCTCTCTCCGCCTCCTGACCAACAACCCGGCTCGGCCCTGCTTGCCACACTCATCCATCTTTTAGTGGACTTTTTTTTCCTTTTCTCGTTTTCATACCTTTCGCATTGATGTGTTTGAATATTGTTTCTTCAGTTTGTTTCAAAGCTGTAAGATATAGCAAGAAACTAATCTGAAAGCCCTTTCTTCTGTTGTTTTGCACAGCACGGTTATCGAGACCACAAGATTAACTTTAATTCTGACGAGTGTCTCATAAACAGATCCTTCTCTTGTTCTCTTCAAAGGCTTTTTACAGGTTCCTGTGGCAATAAAAACAAGAAACATCCCAGAGTTACCATTGTGCATATACAGAATATTTTCTTAAATACTAGTTGACTGTTTTCCCCGGAGACACTGGATTTATTTTCATTATACACTGTAGAGAAAGATACACATGAAACTGTTAAAATGAGTCAAACGATGAGCTGGATCATAGCATTTTATCAGTGTATGAGTGATATGTTGTTTGTTTGGATAGCTTATTGTATGTCAGCAGTGATACTGATAATCCATCTTGAAATGGAGTCCTCCAAGTTAACACAGGATCTTTGCAAATGATATGAATATTTAAAATCACAGCTTGAATCAAACCAAAACTCTAAAACGGTAACAAGTATAATTCAATCCTCTTGCATGACAATCAGGACATGTTTTTCCTCAACATTCATCAACCTCCCGCTGCTCTCCACTCTGAGAGAGACTGTTAGACGCCTTGCCAAAAGTGTTGTGTTCCTCTCCTGCTGGTAGAATGACAACTCCCCCAATAGGTGAAGTTTTGCACCTTCCAGGAATGAGACGAGTCAACCATAACAACCAGTAGAGCACTGTGGGAGCACGCAGACAGCTCGCCCCCTCTGTCTCCCATTGTGCCTGAGAAAAACAAAACCCAATACAGGGTTGTACAACCGGCTCTCCATACAGTGCTGACATGAACCCAAGGGGCACCCGCTGTACAACCATGTCAACTTCTGCCTTCAGCATCTGTAGAAAGATTAATGAGCAAGCGCACTCTAATAGACCAAAAGACTCCCCTGCTTCCTCTCTCACTTTAAGTAGTCAGGAGGGGTTCCAGTCATTACCTGAGATGCTAAGTGGGTGAATTTTACTTCAAAGTCTTGGATTTGATAAACATTCTTAATTTATATAATTACAGCCTAGCACACTTCCATAAGATGCAAATAGTGGCAAAGTGTAATTTTGCCCCAACAACTAAAACATTTTTCAACGTTAAATGAGAAAATATTTGCTGGCTGGGAGAAAATGTGTATTTGTGAGTAAATAAAAAGTGGTTTATCTAATTCATAGTAAATTGGGGTTGTTGTTATTTTTTTGCAAATCAGCCATTTTAACATTTCGCCTGAGTTGGAATACAGATCCTGTGAGCTCCTCTGTCCATAAAGAGTTACATGAAGTAAGATGTCATACAATTAGCCTTTGCACCATCTGTCTTCTGCCCAGTCTTCATTCCCAGTTGTATTTTCTCATTTTTCTATCCACCAGCAAGCAGATCGGCCTCACGATTCCCACGAGATAGTTCCCCACCTGTCCCATGACAAGTTAATTAAATGGAAAAGAAAACAAAAATCCAATTAAAACTTAGATTCCATATTTCTGCTCTTTGCACAGAGCACTTAGACTGAGGAATATTGCATGCATGCAGTTCTACTGTTGCCTCCTCTGAAACAATGATAATTCACCATAAGGCTTTTCTAAGTAATCCTTTCTTTGTTCACGTAGAACAAGCACAAAAACAACTTGTTTCTTATATGGTAAAGTAAGAAAAGTGCCCCACAACCAGTAAACACAGTGGAGACGCAGAGATGTAAAATAAAGATGAATTTGCTATCGTTGCAGCCATGTCAACTCAAGTCAACTTTATTTGTATAGCCCATAATCACAAACAATGTCTCAGAGGACCAACAACATTGGGGCGTCACGATTGCTTTAGGGTTTAAAGACACTGAGCCATCTTGAATCTGACCGGGGACCTTTGTTGCACGACGTTCCTTCTCTCTCTCCCCCCAGAATGAAGGCATTTTTAAAAAGTCATAACATCAGTGTTTTTTTCATGGCTGAAGTGCAGCAGAGAGGGAGGGAGGTGGAAGTTGGAATCATTCAGATTCTCTCACCAGATCCACCCATTTCTCAAAGTTACCAACAGCAGCTTCCATGCAGCATTTTGAGTAATTTAAACGACTCAAATCGGGAGTCACTTCAGTTCTTTGCAGTGGCTCTGCCGACATCATCCATGAGCCAGTTTGTGCTGAGATGATTAAAAATGTAGACCCTCATAGCAAGATAAAGTTGCATTATCCAAAATGGTAGTACTGCAAAACTGCAACTGCAAAAATGATGTGGAGTGATCACTTTCTTGATGAAACAAGTCACCTGGGTTTACGCAGATTAGAAATGGACAATGTCTTCACAAGAAAAAGAGGTGTAGCAAAAAAGGGAAACAATCAAATTCATACCCACTCATTAGCTGATTCATAGGAAACATGATATTAAGATCTAACCATTACAGACGCTTGAAGTGTTTACAAAGACTGATAAGTGGTCTTTCCGGTCTTCAAAGGATAGCTGGCGATGATAGAGAAGCATTATTATTCATGAGCTCCAGAGGGTTTAAAGCTATACTCATGTTTAAAGGGTTTTATAAAGAGAGCTGCCACTTTTGGGTCTAATGTTTAATCAGCTTAGACCTTCCCTAGCAAGTATTGCAATTACCAATAAAGAGTAGAGACTAATTAGTTTATCAATGGAAGAAAAAGCTGTGTGTAAAAAGTGTGTTTGTGTGCAAATGTAAATAAGACAGTAGAAAATGATGGTGCTGACAAAGAAAGGACATTGTAGGATACCCAAAACCAACACTCTATATAATCTTCATCTTCAGTTTCCATCTTCAGTCATTTCTATACTTGCTAGTAAATGTCATGCTTAGCTGATATGGGGATGCAAAATGGTGCCACTGAGTGCAACCTGTTCTTTGTTTTGTTCTCTGTTCTTTTTTGTTTTTCCCTTGTCTCTTTAACCCTCCTCCCACAACCATCCTTCACCCTGTTTGCAATAATGTTCCTGACATTTTTCTGCAGGACTGCGGCAACCTCGAAAAAGCAAAGATCAAGAGGAGATTGCTTGATTATTCACCGACATGTGTCCTTTTGTATGATAGTGCCAGGGAGGCAGAAACAAAACACCTGGAAGATTTTGGCAGACTTTAGAATGTCATGGTGTGAGATGCTCTAAAGCGCTGTGGCTCTGACATCATGTTTGAACAGGCATGAATATATTAATTGCATGCTTCATTTTAAACTCCCACATTTTCTGAGAAACACAGCTGTTTACCGGGAAATTTCCCAGTGTCATTATGTCAAATGGTTTGCCAAGACATCGACATCATAAACTGAAAGTGGTACCAATAAAAAGAGTTGCAGTCGTCATACTGTCCTGAGATTTCAGATTCATTTATTTGTGAAGATGGTATGAAATTATCATCATAATAGTAGTCATTACTTTGTGTTAGTGAATGCCTGCTTGGCTCAGCCTGCTAACATTCAGGGACAGGCTCAGGGAATAATGAATGTTGTCAGACGAGCAATTCATTTTGGCAACTCAGGTCAGCCAAGGGAATGAATGGCACGATGGTTAGAAATGATATTACCATTTCTTTAATTTCCTGTCAATTTGAGACTTCCACTGTGTTAATATTAGAGAGACTGTTTGTTTTTATTATTGAGACCGAGCTGAATTTAAAAAGGAAGCATTCTTCCTTTCACAAAATGCACCAGGTTTTGGACTTTTGTTGCATCTCATAAACGTCATTTGCTAGTTTGCATCTGAAAACGACGACATTTTCTAAATCATGCCAAAGTCCAGCAGCCATACAGGTTTTATAAAAGCATGCATGCGGTGGATCAACTCAATTCTGATTTCACACCATTCAAGAGCTTTTCTAATTTTGTGTCTTCTGCAGGCCTTTGACACCAGAGCAACACAGGATGAGGCATCTAATAAGAACTCACTCAAGTGAACACAATTTTATTCATAATAACCTGTAAAAATACAAAAAAAAACCTTCCTCCCAAAGTGTTTACGCTCAGAAATTTCCAGATAATACTTGATTAAGGTGGCAGCTGATTATACTCATCTTCATCCTCATAATTTGATCATAAAATACCTCGTACACATAAGCTGACAGAAAACAGAGAAGGAACTTAGTGATATCTGAAGTGTTTTACCAGCTACACATTGAAACATGTTGAAATATGTAATATATATTGTTAAACAAAAGTATATAAGCTGTTGTATGAGGGATATTAACGTGTCACATTTGATATCCTGAATATTTCACTATTACAAACATATTCAACAAAAAAACAAATCGACACAGTTCAAACTGTTATTTTGTGCAGCAGATTTGTTTTCAAAATTCAGATGATTACAGAGGCGATTATAGCATCTCAGCGTCAAATCTAAATTAAAAATTTGTTTTTCTCTCTTAATTTACTAATATTTACATCTGAACCTGCAGCTGGCCAGAGAAGAATGAATTAACCTGTGAATGAATCATCATTCATCCTGAGCCCGAGAGCTGCAGCCACAGTGGAATTTACATAAATCCCACAGTAATTTTGGAATGATTTAAATCTAAATAGCAAAGGGCTGAATAATCAACAAGTAATGAGAAGTAAAATTGGTCATCTGTTCACATCTTTCACTATCAGCTTCATCAACAGGCATGGCTGCTCCCATTCATTCCAAACAATCATCTTTAGAGGTCAGTCCCTCTTCTATGCAGTTAATTTTACCAGGAGACATGAATGTTTCAGTTCATACTGTATTACTCTTTACTCCTGAGACAGAAAGGCTAAATAGCAGCCGGTTTAATTTATTCATATGAGCCATCTCTTCCTTTGCTGCCATAAATGCAAATTCAGTCTTGATTGGGCTTCTAATTTTCATTTTGTGGCATGATCAGACTTTAAACATCAATTTAGGAATATTCTGATTTTAATAACAATGATAATTTATCAGTAATTTGTAGGGGTTCATTTTTATAAGAAATTAAGTTTTTCCAGTTACGCTATAAGGAACGTATTCAGCTGGAAAAGGTAAAAAGGATTTTTTTTGCTACATGGGCAACCCTGAAATTTAACAAAAATACTCATTCACTTCCATAAAGTTCAATGTTAAATTGATTTTTTTCCAAAATGTACTTATTAAATACAAGAGCAATACAGACTTATAATCACCTCTTCTAAAAGGTTATCTCCAATGCACAGCATCCATAATACATAACATCCTCTAACTGCTGCTTATCAGGCCTGTTATTAATCTGTGGCAGGGGCATCACAGTGGAACAAACTACCTGGGGCCCAAACATGGCGAGGGCACTCAAGAAGCCTGGAATTAAAAGTTTGTTTTTATTTGCAATTTTTATTGGTAATTATTATCGGTGGATAAATAAACTAGTTTGACAGACTATTCTTTGTATCTAAAACAATGTTTGAGCCTCTCGTGGGCCCTCCCCCCTCTACGAGCTGCAGATGGTTTAGTCCACTAGCAATAAGTGTTAAACCATGGTAACTGCAGGGGATTTAAAGACTTTCAGGTAATCTTGTCTTTCAAAAAACTGAAGTCAGGCTACCAAAAGAGAAAAGCCAGACATTAATAATAATACTTTGAGGGAAAACAGCTGTTAATAAAATCCTTTCAAAAGACAGATGAGTGAACACAACTTGCTAGCACCTGATGGTTTAATACTTCTAGCTTGAACTTAGCTACCTAGCAGCTTAGCTTAGCATGCTGATAAACTAAGCAGCGTTTCCCTTCCCTCCATATTCCCATGTTACTGAGGATGTGAGACATGGTGAGATCATAAAGTGGCTAGTAAAAGATATAACAAGCAACCATTTGCAGCAGTTTACATTCAAACATCAAGAATGAACACTACTAGCTAGCACTGTAAAACATGACTCCGGTAAAATCTTGTTTACATGTCTTTTATTATGAAATACAGTTATCCTTTCTTGGTGTAGAGGCCATAAAATATTGTTTTTTTTACTTCCTTTTCTTCAGTATTTATAATCCTGCACCAAGCACACCTCATAGTGAAAGTATCACAGATTTGAGTAATATTAGCTTAAAAGTGGTACAAAAAAGATCATTACTGATTACCACTAAGAATGCATGTTTGGTTCTTATTCAGTTATTTGTACATGGGGGTGCCATTCCCCATCTCTCTCTCTTGTCATCTCTCTACTGTTGGCTATAATTAAGGCATAAAATGCCCAAAAACTTATAAAAAAGGAAAAGACAAAGAAATTTGTACATGCAATGATGTGTTATGGAAAGAAGGGTCCCCTGAGACAGCATATGCACAGAGCCCAAATTTCTGTGCTACGCCCCTGGTGAATGGAGTCAGACAATGTTATATTAGCAAGGTCTATACTGTGAATCCCTATATAGATTTCTGTGACATCAAATATATGAGTTGTGTCCTTTTTTTAATGTAGTTCTGATATAAACTTCCTTTTATTTCATTACCTGTGGTTCTAAACTCGAGTCGGACCAGGATCAAATCAGTATGAAAAAGCACAGAAACAAACAAAATAAATAGTACTTTCCAAAGTGTTCAGCACAGTGATTTAAAGAAGAATCATAAAAGAATATCTGTCTACTGGGCTAAAAACATTTTCCCAGGAAATGGACATCTCTCCGCTGTCAGAGAGCAGAGCCCGACAACACTTGCAGCGTGCCAAGCTTCAGCATCATCCCACTTCCCATTAGTCATGCTGTATGTGACTCTTATGTATTAGGTTTTCCCTTCATAAGCTTTCAATGAGAGAATGATTACATATTTCTACATGGCTGGCAGTGCAAATTATTAGCATAAGCAGCACTGGTAAATGACTTTCTGTAACAAAGCAAATACCAAACTGACTGTGTAGAACAAACACTGTGGGGCAAACAATAACTTGAGAGCACAGCATTGGGCTCTTGAGGAATATCACACTGATGATTCTTTCATAGGTTTACATATTACTGATTCACTGCTGCTACTGTGTGAAGTTTGCAGGGATAAAAATCAGCACCAACAGTATGTAATGTGTCTGTGCCTGCAGCTGTGAGCCTTACTGATGCCTCAACAGTGCCACCTTTTGATCAGAGTCAGAGTTAAGGTAAGCCTCCTCTTCATGTTCACTCATCAAAAACACAGTGTGCACTTGTGTCAATCTCCAGAAAACATCTAAATTGAACAAATTGTTCATTTTAGGATACACGATAAGAAAAATAAAAGACAGCTATGATCATTTTACTGGCTTTCTGTACATTCTAGCAAAGAAATATCTCTCAGCCGAATCCTTTCTGCTGGCGTTTGGCTTTAAAGTCCGAACACTACTGAACACACTCGAGAGTTTCTCCTGGAGTTTATGAGCGAGGATCCCGTCCCAGTATTTACAAAGCAGAGAGCCCCCCGGCTGTAAAATCTTCTCAGCCAAGTCCAGCAAAGACAAACACATCGTGATGAGTTTCTCGTGGTCCATCTCTCGGAAGCCACTGGCGTTGGGCGCCATGTCGCTCAGGATGACATGAGCCTGGCCGTTGGGGAGCAGCTCCAGCAGCTTGGCGTGTGTGGCGGGGTCGGTGACATCATGACTGGACAGGAAGTGGGCACCGTCCAGAGGCGGTATGTTCAGCAGATCAATGCCAACAACTGTACCAGATGGTAACTCCGGATCTAGGATGCAAGAAAACATTTCAACTGTAATTTACAAGGAGATATTTCTGTGATATGTGAACGTGTTAATGTGTTACTTCCATCGCACTTGTTGTATCACGGGCTGACACAGTAACATAAATACACAGGTGATGAACTGCAGGTATTACCACACAAATAAGAGCACAGTGTAATTATAATATAGCATTACCTATTTGGAAAAATCCTGACACTGAAATTCAGTCCATCCTGTAACTGAATAGTCTGTTATCTGTTACTTCTTTCCCTGTCTAAACAAATACATATTCCAAAATTAATGCATTAAAAACCTCCTATACTAAACTGTTCATGTATTAATGTCACTCACATAAGTTTAATAGGTTTGGTTGGTTGAATTCAGGGTTAGCTGATAGCACAAATAATCCACTTGGGACACTGGAAATGGGCTGAATCCATTAGTGGTGGTTTGTTTCTCAACTTAAAGCCTTTTAGATGCCTTTTAATCTATTGTTTCAATATTAAGTTAATATTATTATATATTTTTACCCAGAATTATACATATTTCTGCTTCTACGTAGTCACTAGTTTCTATGAGTTAGTATGCAAATCAACTTGTATAGACTTTGAAGGTCCTTGATTGGTAATCCATCACATTTAATATCACTTCTGCTTTTATTTTTACATTTGTTGCGTGGTAATGTAGTGCAGACTTACTGCTACATTACAAAACAACAATAATAAAACTTTGAGAAGAATATTGCAAACATGATGGGGTTATTTAGATGAAAACAACTAAGCAAGTTACAAGCATCTGAATGTTGATTTTTGTAAAGTAAATGGAAACCAGCTGCTGCCTGCAAGGTGCAAAAAACACAAATCCAAAGTCTGAAACAGGATGCTTTAAAAATCAAGTTAGCAGTTAGGTAAGGAATGCAGGGTTTGTATTACGTGGACTAAAACATGCAAGAACACATAAAGAGGTTTTAAACACGTGGCATCAGCTGTGACATCTGCTCCATAACTTTATACTGCGTTCAAAATAAAACTGCAGCACATCGATGTGGCTTTCTGAGTTGTTCGCTGCATGTGTATAGAGTTTAGAGGCTATCCCAACAGTCAACTGCAGTGATGTTTTATAATTACTAAAACACGTAAAATGAATCACTGCTGTACAATAGTTATTTCTTGATTATTTAGTGCAGAAACTCCAAGCTTTCATTAGTCTAATTATGATAACACAATAATGATTATAAAAACATTTACAAATTTTCCATCATGTATAAGTTACTGCAGCTCCAGCCTTTTAAACTGTGGTAGCATTGTTGTTCCCTAACTGTCCATAAACCCTGACATACAGTACCACAATAACACAGCATGTATTACATGATTACAACAGGGAAGGGCAGACTCTGAATAAAACAAACAGAAGTCAGACCAAATAAAAAAAATGTCATGTCATTTAAACGGCAGTATTAAGACAAAAATATAATTATTGTCCATCTAATGTTAAAGTTGTCAGTAGTACCACAGGCTCCTATCTTAGTCAATGGATAATTATAGGACAAACTGATCACTTGATTATCTTGAAAAATCTGTCTCTTCAGTATTATTTATTACTCCACAGATGCCAAAGTCAAAAGCACTGAAAGAATTGTGACATTTTCAAGGATTGGCTAATAAATAACAGCTCATCCTCCCAATAAAATATAATGTAGAACAACTGCTCCAATAAACTTAGGTAAGACCCTGATAGTTTAAGAAGAGTAGCCTAGTTCCACAGTACTGTATACCTAGAATTAACGGGGGTGGACAAAATGGACAGCAACACCACAAAAGCTACCAGAGTTGAATCATGACCTCTCTGACACAGCCTTAACAGAACCTGAAGATCACAAGCTTCACAATGCTGCATTTGGTGTGTATCATACTTCCTGGTGTCTCTTTTATTTTGTCCATTCGCAGCTACCTGTCTCACCTCTCTCACCTGTCCCGGCTGAGTTGACCTTCTGGGCTGCCACCTGGCTCCAGGCTCCAGGTGCAGCTCCGCAGTCCACCACACTATATCCAGGCTGTAAAAGCCCAAACTTGTCATCTATCTCCAGCAGCTTGAAGGCGCTTCTGCACCGATAGTTTTGGGCGTGAGAAGCTTTGACATACGGGTCTTTGAGCTGCCGCTGCAGCCAGCGCTGCTCGGCGGGAGTTTTACCCTTTAACTTCTTCATTAAATATAACGAGGAGTGTAGAAACCTCCTCTGCAAGGAGAGGCACCACATTGTTTTGACTGCAGGGTCATGTGTAGCATATGGTGAACTGCGCTTGCGTGGAAATACAACTCGCCATTGGTCAAAGACAAACACTGTGCGTAATACATATATATGTCCCCTTACTGCAAAACACTGGTAATAATAGTTCCTACCTGGGATAGCCATGTTTCTTGTCAAGTTTTTTTTAAACATGGAAACAGTTTTTCATACATTCACCACATCCTAAACCACTGTAATAAAGTCATTTTCTATTATTGGTCCTAGACCTTGGAAAACCATACCTTTAAAAAAATTCACTTGAATGAATTTTTTAATGTAATTTGTGTACTTTTTGTTGTTCCTTTCAATAACTTTCATGTCTTGTATTTATACCTTTATTAGAATTTTTAGTAGTAATTTAGTAGTAGTAGTATTAGTGGTAGTCGTAGTAAAAGGGAAATGGAAAAAGGTTAGTATGAACTCCAGTCGGTGATCATTGGTGATCATCACAACAAAACAAACATGCAATGCATTTCTTTGTACAGTATTTTCAATATAATTTGCCATAATGTATTGGCACTTTATATATTATATCATATATATTGATATTAATATACAATATTTTTGACATTTTATTAAATCACATCGTGGTGTGTGAGTTTAAGTGAATTGTGACTGGAGGACGTTGGACCCATGATGTATATACATCCGTGGTTGGACCTCTGAAGTTTCTAGTCGAACATATTTGAAGGTAACACATTTCGATTGATCTTCCAATGAAAATGATGGGGCTCGTGAATCAGACCAATCCGTACTCCTACACATCAACGCGTCATGTGTTGACGTCTGTAGTGCTGCACGCGGGAATAACTCCTGATTTCCTTCATTTTTTAGTATTTGTGTGCAGAAATTGAGCAGGTAAGATGTTAACGCAGAGTTGACTGCGCCCATACTGTCAGTTACAGCCTAAAAGCTAATGTTGCTTCAGGCAGTATTTATATTATGTAACGTTAGATTTCCTCTCGGACAGGTGAGATGTTGAGCCCCAAGCTGCTGACCCTGGTGCTGGTGGTGCAGCCGGGCAGAGTGCTGCTCGGCATGAAGAAGAGGGGATTTGGGGCAGGGAAGTGGAATGGCTTTGGGGGCAAAGTTCAACCTGGAGAAACCATTGAAGATGGTGCAAGGAGGTAAATTCATCTCACCAGTTGAAAAGCAGTTTGTTAAGAATGTTTTTGACAAAGCCTGAATGAAAACAAGCAATACAAGCAGTAGAAAGTACAAAGTGTGAAAAGAAAAGAGAAAGTTTGACAAGAATTAATTGATTTCACAATCCATGTTTCAGCTCCACAATGCATATTGTCACATCACAGATTTGAATTGCATTATATTATGCCATGCTACATACAGTAACTCTTCTAACATTAATAACAACATAACACAAGATATGGAGCTGTGTTTTTGCATTTAAAATCAAACAACTTGTGTATTTAGTGATGTAACAGCATAGGCAATGACAGTGTAGTGTCCCAAGTGTTAAGGGGAGGATAGAAAAAAAAAGATTTGCTAATTTAAGATGTGAGTTTGTGTAGTTTGTAAGCTTGACAAAACAAATGAAAGTTGAGTCTGGACAATGTGCGTCATCAGCAGGAAGTTTGTTGCAAAGCTAAAGGAAGGAAGCCCTGAAGGCAATCAGGCCCTGTCTCAAGCTGAAAAAGAATATCTGAAGGCTAAATAAATCAGTAAAAGACTGTTAGTTACACTTTTTTAACAATAGCACTCAGGACAACCAGACAAATGTCAGTATTGGAGGAAGCAACTGACCAGTCCCAGTCAGGAAAAACACTAAGAATATAGGCTACAGTATGTTTGGTGGTCAACTTTGAGGGAAGTAGTGTTGGGGGGGCAAACACCACTGACCAATGAGAGTTGGCTGCAAATAATTGTTCTTGAATGCACCATTCCGGCAGATTTTTAAAAAACAATCTGCAGTTTGATTTCGACATATTGTTTTCCGACACAGACTTTTATAAGGGAAAAAAAGCAATGTGGCAAAGTAATTTTGCGAACTCAAAGATCCACCTACTTTCCTGGAGCTCTCAACCACATCTCACTGTCTTCATCAGTGAATGTAGTTGACTTTTGTGTCTGTTTGTGTGGGCCACACAAGTAGATTCACTGTCTGGGAAAAACACAGATATTATCACTTTACCATCTTTACTTGCTTTTAGTGTCTGCGTGACGTGTACCGTGAGTTTACTTTTAAAAATACACATCATCAAATATTTATTCGATGTTTTCATTTTTAGAGAACTGCAAGAAGAAAGTGGCCTCACGGTGGACGCTCTCGAGAAGGTCGGAAATATCAAATTTGAATTTGTTGGAGAAACACAGCTACTCGACGTCCATATTTTCAGAGCTGACGCTTATAATGGAGAACCAACAGAATCAGATGGTATGATTTCCACTACACCACACTGAACTGTGAAGAACGATAGTGGTAATGTGGAAATAATTCCAGCAGAATGTTTTTCCAGGATTTTATGTTAATAGGAAAATCATAATCACAGTGGAATAGCTGTGGAATGACACAGCTATAATCTCATAAAGGTGACAAGTGATAATAAAGCTAGATAACTGGAGCTAGAAAACGGCACTATCATCTTTAATGGGAACACTTCATAATCTTAAAATAGCATTAGTTTTAAAACTATTACTCACCACAAGTTTCATGCATTTTGGAGGTGAAGAGGAACTACTATTTTTGTTGTATATAATTCCAAGCAACTGACGTGTACACAAACCCTGTAATCCTGCAAAATGTTTCCCTTTTAAGTTTTGGTTCCCCTTAATCTTGACTGCCTTTTATGTTATCTCTATGCCAGTCCAGGTTTCATGGCAATTCAAGTTTTTCATTTGCATTGAAGTTTAGATAATGAGGCCTTCTGAGAATGAAAACAGTTTTTGATTGAAACACTTATCTGGGAACTTGTTAACTTTTTCACAGACATGACTGCGAGCAAGGAGAGCATAAGGGGTAGAATCCATAAGTGCGCTCCCAGTAGTAAAGGTTAAAAGACTGTAAATAGACAAAGGAAAGAAGAGGCCCTCCACAGAAGGAGTGCAGAGACCTGCAGTGATCTGTATTTCCTGAGAATTTAGTCAAGGTCAACTGGGTCAAGTTTAGAGACACACAGCAAAGCGCAGCTGATGGAGGAGCCAGACATTAGCGCTGGACCAAAGAGTCTGGAGGGCAAGAGAAGTCAAACAGCCAAAGGGGTGAAGAGAGAAATGGAGGAAAAAGCTTGAATGAAATGTGCTAAAGTTAGTGCTGCTAACACTGGTTTGACAAGATAATAAGCAACAGCTGAAACGTGAAGTTCCAGAAGCAGTCTGAGCAAGTGGTTATGCCTGTTTTAAAACAATACTCACATGCCATGGTCACTATAATGATTTGTCCTCTCCATACTGGCTATGTAGAAATCCCTTTTTAGCGCAACTCCAATATAAGAGATGGGGGACAAAAGTCCACAGTCCTCATTCTGTGCAGTTTCTAAAAGTTTTTTATTACAATATTTACGATTTTGGTTGCTATTCCTTCACTGCAGCATTTGTCCATCTGAAGCTACTGTGAGGCTTCAGATGAAAGGCATTTTTTGCACATAATGAAGATGGTGGATTTCATTCTTTGCATTGGTGTTGAGCTAAACAAGGATTTCTTTCACAGCCAGTGAACACTGACTCTTTAAATATTCATATGGACAATGTGGGTGTTATTTTAAGACAATCCTTTAACAGAATCGGAAGTGTTTTTCACTCTTCAATTTAAAAGAACATTCTTTTTTCTCATAGAGAACAGATAAGATAAAGCAGGAAAGGAGTTTAAATAGTTTTTATCTGCACTGTATTAATAACTATGTCAGTCAGCTACTTATCATTTTCCTGCTACATACTGGACAGTGATAAGTCAGAAGTGGCATAAAAATAACAGAGATAAGTGATAAACTCAATAATTCTTAATCCTCCTATAACATCTCAAGGTAAATGATAAAAATGTGTCTCATTATTTTCTCGTTTGTTTTGCAGAAATGAGGCCTCGGTGGTTCGAATGTGACCAAATTCCCTTCGGTCAAATGTGGGCTGATGACATCCTGTGGTTCCCCCTGATGCTCCAGAAGAAGAAATTTGTTGGATACTTTAAGTTTCAGGGTCACGATGTGATCCTCAGCCACACACTGAAGGAAGTGGAGGAGCTGTGTTTCTGAGGACATTTATGACTGGGACAAAAATACAGCCTTCCAGATTTCATCTTTAAATGCTGAAGATATCCCACTGTTCAGTTTCATTTGTGGGAGGAAAGAGGCAAGACTCTGAGGACTTAACAGACCATGTTTTCTTTAGAAATATTGCCAGCTGAATATATTCTTTTTTTTCATACTTTACATAATTTGCAATACACTGAAAGAAATATCCATTCTGTCATTTTATTTTTCAGGATAACTGATTTAACACAATTCAGCAAGGATTTCTTTAATAAGATATTTACAATATCTACAGTAATAATTTTATTGAGTTTCATATTCTGTGCAAGTTAACTTGATCTCCGACAAACGTGTTTCACACTGTAAGAACACAGTATTACAGTTTCTTCATAAAATAAAGTTTGATATATACATATCCTGATTAGCATATCGGCGTCTTTCATAGCAGCACAATCAGTTCGGTGTATTTGAGATGACATCAGCTGGTGACAATTTGTGCGGTAACTTGAGCCCACATATGGCAAATTGTCTCTTTTGGGTTTTATATATAATGTTCTGATAGAGTAAGTGTAAAGACACAAATGTGCATCACTGTTTTCATACCAAATATCTGAAAAGCAAGAAAGTCTTATAGTGTAAGGAAGGGGGAATTCAACAATATCCGGATCTTGTTTGCCCTGATTAACGTTATTGCAGAAATTTAAATCATGATGTCTGCAACTGAAAAATAGTCTTCATGTATAAAGTGATATGGCCAAAACTCTTCCAGTGAAATGAAAGCAATAAAGGTGATGTTGATTACATTTTCAAATTTAGGAATCCTGTTATATGATTTATTGCACAGCTGTATGTTTTAGTGAATTTATATCATATATCTTTGGTAGTAAATCAATAGATTATAGTGTTATTGTTATGCCACTTGTGCCAGAGGTTGTTGTTTTTATCAATAAATTTGAAATATCTGCCCTGTAGTATTGTACACTGTGAGTGTAGGCATCTTGAAATAGCTTATAAAATAAAACTGGGGGTCTTGCAAACAGGTTAGGCAGAGGAAGCAAAGATGTTGCTCTACATGAAAGTAAACACTATAACAGTAAGAGAAATAGCACAATTGTCCATGAAAAATGCAAAGTATGCTGCTACACATCCTCATAAACTAAAATCTGTATCAAAAATACATTGGTCTAAAGTTATTCAGTAAGTAAAAACCAAAAACCTTCATGACTGGAGATTTAAAATAATCCCATCCTTATAATGAAGTTAAACCTTCCGTCCCTCGCACTTTTTCTCAACTATCTTAGTGTATAAAACTTCTTTCAAGGTTAAGTTATGGATGCATGAATATACTGTCGTCCCTCACGCCTGACATGCTGATTGGTCCCTTGTAAAATAACATTTAGACATTTCCTTCCTTGATTTGGAAATGGACATTAGTTCCTCATCAAGCAGAGCATGAAATGACAGATTTATGAGCCCACAGTCTTTTCCGGTTACATGGTTGATGATCAAACCCAAAGTAAATCGAGAAGTTGAGAATCCATTTACATTATAAATCCTCTTATTGAATGGAATGTATATTGTGTAAGAGACAACTTTGTAGAAGGAAAGAAAGTTGTGCATTCTACATTTTTCCATAGCTCACAGAGCAAGTTATCTTCCAGTTTGTGATCCTCATCAGCGGCTGTGTTTCTCTCCCTCCACCTCGTGTATTTAGGTTTCAGGTGGGGGGCTTCAGTCCGTTATTGTCACCGAAGAGGCATCCAAGCTTTGGCTGGAGTTCATTCCACACCTCTCCCATCTGGAAAGAAAGCAAGAAGTCACTTCTCCTTACCTACATTTCCATGAAGCTCATAATACTAATAGAATAAAGTGTATTGGAATATTGCTTAGTGGTTTGCAGGTTATCATTTTCCACTATTTGAAAAAAGAATCTCAGTAAAATTATCGTCAGGTACATCGAGATCCACAGAAACTTTCTCAAATTGTTGCCATATTGGAATTTAAGTGAAAAAGATAGAGGCATCTAATCAAATATATATATATATATATATATATAGATATATATATATATATATATATATATATATATACTGTGTGCTTTATTTGATTTTAAAATAGGCAAAAGTATATGGGAGATTCACTTGTTCATGTGAAATGTAAGCCAGCTCAAATCCTAGATGAGGAGATTATCCTTCCAGTGATACCATCCATCACTATTAGTTCTTTCATTGGACTTTAAAAGCCAATTTAAAACTGATTTGACCCTCCTGGAGGGTCACTGTGTCCACATAGAAAAGGATCTGTAGAAAAATGATTTCCACACAAGTAGCCTCACCTCTCTGTGTCCTTGGACCTGGGAGTTAACAAAAGCCCCCAGAATGTGCGATGTGATTGGAAGGTAGATGAAGATAAGCTGTGTCTCTTGATGAAGGCAGAACAGGGAGAAGTAGTTACGCAGCTCCATGGTCTGAATGGCATTTTCTTGCTATTAACAGGATAATAAAAAAACGAATTGTGAAATTGTCACCACTTATCAAATGATGATAATAATCAGTAATGTTTTCTGTGGGGAAATTTTCCTCCAATGATACCAGAGATGAGATGAGGCAGATAAAGCTCTGCTCATATTACCAAAACAGGGAGATGCCCATAAGTCTTTCCATTACATTTTAATTGGCTCTAGATTTGATTCACAGTCGAACTACTGCTTAATCCTGTTCATCACCAACTCAGTCACTGTTACTGACACTGGTGTCTGTCACTGATGAAGAAGCCCAGTATACTAAGCTTGCATCATACAAAGGAGTGAAATGACAGTTATAGGACTTTGCAGACATTATAAAATTACAAGCCAGGGTGCATTAATATCAGCATAACTCTACTATCTGTAGCCTATCTGCAAAACTCATGACATTCCCATCAGCCTCAGCTGTGCTTTGTGTTTAGCCCTAATTAGCAAATGTTAGCATGCCAACATGCTAAACTAAGATGATGAACATGGTAAACATTATATGCATCAGCATGTTAGCATTTTCATTGTGAGCATGTTAGCATGCTGACATTAGCAATTAGCTCAAAGCCCCACCGTGCATAAGTACAGTGTCATGGAGCTGCTAACATGACTTGCTTAGATAGAGATGACCCACTTTCTTTTGAACAATGTAGCACAGCTAATATTAGTGGATGTTACGTGATCCCATAGTTTTTGAACAATAGTTTTCTTGGAAATCAATGCAAAAATGTTGGCAGTCACTGGACTTATTTGATCAATTTCCCTTTGAACACAGACATCTATAACACCCTGTCTGTTAATGTAATAATCTAAACACCTCATGGAAATGGACTTAAAGTCTTAATTAACTGAATCACTGTTAATAACGTGGGGGGGGTCAACTGACAAATAGGTCATCTTTTTGTCGAATTCATGACCACATGTCAAACACAGACAAACCACACTGACTAAGACGAAGACCAACAGGGATACAACAGTTTGAGGTAAGTTGACAAATGCTGTTAATTGGTATATTACCTAACGTGACTCAGCTTTGTACCCATGTTTGAAATGGTGATTTGGTTCATTCAAAGTGAAAGATCTTATTCATGAAGTTATATTATTGTATCTGCCCCCCTACATTGAATATTTCAATAGAATTAGATTGCAAGAAGAAAATCACTGAGGCATTAGAAGCACTTGTGCTAAAAAATGTGTAATGGTCTAAATTCAACTGAAAGAGATTTTATGGTTATTGATTTAGTTCCTCAAAACTGGAAAATATGAAATAGTGTGAGCATTTTTGGTATAAACTGTATATAAAGAATCTCTCCAGATATCTCACGTCGCTTTCACTTATACCCAATGGATGTCGTTTAACCATTTATTGTATGAGGGTATCAAGTAGAATGCTGAATTTGAGTATTGGCTAATGAAGGGTAACAAGATTTGGCCTGACTGTGTAGAAGGGGAGTGTATTATATACACTCAGGCCAATTTAGCATTTTATTTATCAAGTACTAAATGACTTAAAACAGTATGCTATCAATCAGGAAGCATCCTGACAGCTGAAAAATGTGTAAACTGAAAGAGATTGACCACCTGAACAATTCGTGATTCCAGCTGCTCCACAGATGCCTGCTCTTTGGGCTGCACTGTGGCACTCATCATCTGCCTCTTCATCACGCCGTACTTGTGCAGAGCTCTCTGGTGTTCGTGGAGCACGCCCTTCTCATGGCGCTCACAGAGATCCTAGAGAAAAACACAGTCACATGAAGCTCTTCACATTTGCATCAAAATGGCTTGGTAATATACAGAACAGTAATACACAACAGCCAACAATGATAGGAGAAGTGTTTGCACAAATGATGAAATTACCATAAATATTACAGTTAATGGATTTAGTAGAGGCTATGGAAAATGCCACTTTATCTGCCCGCCAGTCCCCTTGTTTAATCTCCGCAACATACCCACTACTAAGAACTACATTTCCAAGTGAGAAAGACTGGTTGGTTCTGGAAAAATAGGGTGCATTATTGTTAAAATTAATCATTACATAATATCCTGAATTTATTTACTAACCAGGATTTACTGTAAATATACAGCTCCTCGCTGCATCTCTCCATCAGAAAACAGGAGATTGTTTTTATTGCCTTGATGGATAAAAGCAGTTTTGCAGTGTTTCATAAAGTGAGCATCACTGGCCTACGGTGTGAAACATGCAAACATCAAAACAAAATCACCTGTCATGAAAGGTTGGGGACCCCTGGAGGTGGGCTCAGGTTAAATGAGCACAGTAAAAACCAAAAGTGAAACTGACTCACTCTGTACGATTGCAGCAAATCCAGGAAAAGATTCAGTTTTTCCACAACATCATCCTCTTCCCGTCTGCCCTGAGGACATTAGCAAAACAACATGTATTACCCAGTGCCAGTTTTGGACAAGCACAGCAGAGCAGGTGGTGGGGATGAAGGACTGAGGGCTGTACCTGCTGAGCCGCTTTGTCGGACAGCACAGCGAACTCCACAGACAGACTCTTCAGAGATTGACGCAAGGTCCCCCAGGTGCTTTGTGAAGAGGCCAAGAAGGGAAGAGACGAAGCATCTGAGCCCAGCGTACTGACAAAAACAGCGTTATTACAGTGACACAATGTATCATTGTAGTGTCTGAGCTGCCAAACTCATTTCAAGCTAACAACCATGTAGAGGCACAACAACACAGAGGATTTGGAATCTTATTAACATTTGTTTTCTCAGTCCAAAACCTCTGGATACTAGAGAAAGACTTTATAACCATAATAATGAAATACCTGAGCTCTCTGCCAAACATGAGCAGATCAGTTGCATTCTCCTTAGAGCGCTCCGCCATTTTCTCCGCTCTGTCCCGCAGCTTGTGGAAGCTGTTGTGAATATTTCTAATCAGCTCTCGGCTTGTCAAGAACTGAGCCTGAATGTCAGCAGGGAGATATTCCTACAAAACAGATGCAACAAAGCTCTTTGAAATTTTAAATGCAATTGTTAACTAGTCATTTGTAATTGTTTGGGGGAAAGTATATCAGGGTTTTTCCATTGTACATATGTGACAAACCTTTGCCAGGGTTGCGATTCTGTTGGTCATGAACTCATCCCCTGTTTTCTTGTAAGTGTCACGCAGCTTAGTCTGAACATCCTATTTGGGAAGAGGGGTGAGGAGTGGGTGAGTGGAAAAAGACACTGAGTAGCTGGAACAGGATGCATTTCACTGTCAGTCATCATGATGATAATGCTTATTGTGCAACAGCCCAGGCCACAGAACGAGGCAGCAGGTTACAAAAATACTACATACAGAGCCACTGAAGGTGAGGAAGGTCTTGACCAGCTCGTCCTCTGAGAAGAAGGGATGCCGTGCCACCAAGTTAATGAATCTGCGAAGAGCACGTCTCCTCCCCTCAATGAAGTCACGCTCAGAGACGGAGGTCAGGACTGTGGACCGATACCAGAGAAAACAAAAATAATTTTAGTAGGGAAAAAGTGCACCATGAGAAGACATGAAGCAGTTTGACCAGGAATGTTAACGTTCATAGAGCTTGGGTAATAAACTATAAGAGGGGCAGATGGTTAGCATTAACTAATGTGAAATCCATGTTTAAGGTCAATTTATATAATGTAGTATTTCTTTAAATAAATAACATCAAAGGAGAACTCCACCAATTTTACACGTCAAAGTCTGTTTACAGGTCTTGGGGAGTACTACTGCATATGTGAAAAGAAGTTGTATCAAGCCTTTTGTGACTCCAGAAGGAGCTGCACAAAGTCTGAGAAATGCCTCAAGTGATGTCACTTGAGTCAGCGTCATTTGGTGCTGAAGACTACAAGTTTAAAAATGAAAATAATCTGGGGGTGTGGAGTTTGAAAGGAGTGAGGTTACCAGACCTCTGTAGCCTGCTCCTCATCTCTGCCTGAGGCTAGCAGCTCAAGGCTACATTAGCTGCTATTAGCATAACACACCCAAATCTCCGACTGAACTGTCTGTGGTCACCTTGCATTGTGGGTAACGTAAGCTTTCTGCTGCATCTATTTTAGTGTTTTTTTAAACTGTCCATCGTGAGTCTGACAATCTTATAGAAGTGCAATGCTAAAATCAGTGGACTACTGTTTCTTGGTCATATATATATATACACACACACACATATCAGTAGAATGGGAGGAAAAGAGCAAAACTGGCAGGATGGCAGATTTACATGTGTGGTATCTTTTAGACATATTCTGTACTTGATGAAGATCTCTAATTGAGACATTATCTAATCAAGTGTTTTGCAAGGATTCCTCAGTGTGTGTGTGTATGTGTGTGTTGACATAATTGTCATTCCAAAGCCACAATAAGTCATTGTGAACTGAAAAAGGCTAATTTTACGCATCACTAGTTTCCTTGTTTCTTCCAAGCAATAACACTGATGAATGGCAATGACTGTGTTTGAAACAATAGAACCTGCAGGAATAACAGTTTGTATTAACACTGAACGTTTATTCTTTATCAACCAAAATACGCTCAGCTACCAAAACCCCTTTGGATATTTACAGCTGACCTTTCAGTGAAGCATATAAATTCAAATAATCCCAACAATGAAAACAATAATGGGTTCAGAAGAAATGACTCTAAGATGGAGGAAATGCCGAAACAAAGAAATACAATGGTGACTGTTTAGATGTCAGAGTTCAGACAGGGTAACATACCTCCCTTTAACATTCTTTTTGGTGGCAGCGCCGGCACCACTCTGTAGGCAAATCTCTGAAGCAAAACCTCATGGAAGACATCAAAATCACTATAGCGTCGGTAAACTGATATCTTATAACGCTAAAAAACAAAAGCAAAGAAAGAAAATAATCAGAAAATGGACGAGTGCATGCAACATTAAGTTTTCTGTTGGAAATTTAGTTACATGGCTGATAATGGAACTACTTTTCTTCATGTAGATGGCAAATGTTTACTCAATAAAAACCACTGACACTATTGTAACAGGAGCCCAAGAAAAAATGATGTAATGTCTCTCTACATACATATTTATTTTTTTATATTTCTGCAGCAGCCAGTACAGCCATGTTGTTACTTCAACCAAATTAAATGCACACATAATTGAGAAATGACAAGTTAAGTGAGAAGAAAAGAAAACATTAATCACAGAAGGCATCAAAGTAATGGTAAGACAAACGTGAAGAATACTGCACCACAGTTTCAGCTTTTCCTGTTGTTGAGGTTATTCTAATGCAATCATTTACATGCAGTAGAATTTATGGGATCCCTTGCCTGGCTGGTGACCTGGTACTCCACATGTTTGAGGAACAAGCCCTTCTTCTCAGGTATGAGCTCCACCTGGATGGTGTCTCTGGCCAGCAGTTTTTCCAGTGTCTGGGACACCGTCAGTACGTCCTCCTGAGCTGGCTGCATCCTCAATGCACTCAAGTCCCTCGGCTCCCCGAGCTGAGGTTTTGGTAACTCTGTCAAGCACACAACCAGCACCAACTTCTAATATTTGTTTTTTATGATTAAATTGATATATCTAGAATGGAATGAATTTCCTAACTGTGAGGAATGCTGGTGTTAAAACCACTTTTCTTTTTTCAACAGATTTCTACGTGTCTCGCTCTATTTGTCTCTAGCCAGCACAGCATTGTGTATGATGTCCATGTGAACTGTTATTCATCCCTTCCTGTACATTCCAAGAAGGTCGTGAATTGAATGTAATATACTGCAACAAATACAGAAAACTTCTTCTTGCACAGATGAGGAAGTGGCATGCAGCTAGCTGCCACACTGGCCACACCTGAAATAACAGAGAGAGCCTTAAATAATCACAGAAGGTTGGGAATGGATCTAACTCAAGCCAGCATAATGGCTACCTCTATGAAAACCCTAAAACTCCCTCCTATCATCTTCCCACTGTGGGACTAGTGAAAGAATGCAACACTTAAACATAGCTAAGGCTTCTCTACCAAAATAAAATAAAACAAATGAAGCTGAATAAAGTCAGAATGCTAGCTTTTCTTCTGTTGTGAAAGAAACAAAAAGTATAGGGTGAAAATGTATATTTTTGTACAAATTACATATTATTTATTATATATAAATACTCCCAAATGTCCCTCTGTTACTTTACAACTATATTATGCAGTATATCTAATTGAAAACTATTGGTGGGTGAATCCCAGTGGTAAACTGTCACAGAGAACTTCCATTAGGAATGAAACCTTGAGTCTCCGTGAGCCAATAAAAGAGTGACATTTGTCCTGTACAGATGAAATGTCTTAACAGTATAGAGATGGCTAAGGTTGCCCTTGGACACACAGAGGAATTATCAAGCTACTCATTAAGCACAACCTTTACTGCTCTGCTGTCACTTACCTTGTATGCAGTTTTCCAAGAGTTTGGGGCTTGGTTGCTTTCCTTGCTGAGCAAGAGCAATCAAAGCCAGCGCTTTATAGAGTGACAACTTGCTCAAGAATCCATCTGTGGAGTCAACGTGCTCAGCAATCTGAAGAAGGACAAAGATAATATAACCTGAAGGTCGCTGTTTTTCAGTCCAAGATCTAAATTCAACTGTGATTTGCATTCCTCTATGCAAAAAGTGCTCACTAGACACAAAAGCGATGGCATGCTGAAAGGTCAGGAAAAGGGAAATTCTACTGAACCATGAGCTGGCTCTCATATGTTCCACAGACTTTATACACTCAACAATTTCAATAACACAAATGTGTTGTACCATTAGCATAAATCTCAGCATTAAAAAAAACAAATCTGACAGACTGTAAATTATCTAAAGCCCATGCCTTTAACAGTCTGCTAGCCTACACAAAGCTTGTACCAACTTCAGTACTTGAGTCTATGTGAGCCAATACGTGCAAATAAAGAGTACGTGGATGGATGGATGAGATACACCTCCATCATGTAAATTCAAGGTATATACATTATAGCAATCTGTATCAGGCAAATGCGAGGTAAAGACAAGAAGCAGAAAGAGATACTTGTTTGAAAATGCTATTTAGTGTTGTTTATGGTGGGTGCTGCCTCTGTATCATTACAAACTATCACAGCTTTTTATAAACTGTTGCCTGCTGCAGCATCTGGATGATTTGTCCGCCACCGTAAAGTGTGAGCCCCTCACCTGGCCTAAAACCGCCTTGGAGAGATCGGTCCTTTGAAGCAACCGCTGAAAAACTTCAACCTGCACTCTTTCATCTGTCCTACTGCAGATGGCCTCATATACTTCCCTGTAATAGGCAGGAACTGAGCCTAAAAGAGGAACAACACCTACATAGCATCACAACCACCCAAGTATAAGAAATATTTGAATAGCAGCACACTCCCTAATCAAAATCACTTTCATGTAGGACCTCACTTTACATCAGTGGTACTCAGTGCTGAGGTTATGGTGATCTTATCACCTTTTACAGGACTAGTCATTTTATTTCCCATCATATGACTTTATATTATCCCAACACAGATTATACAGTTTTTGCTCTGATCATTTTAAAGTATCCAAAAATTGAATATTTTCAGATACAATGAGAACCTTAGAGACTCAGTACAATATAAACCTTATCTTCCGGTGAGTGGAAGATAAGATGATATTAAATGTTATATAATTTCAGTATATGACTGCTAATGTACTCCTACCAGCACTGCAATGCACAACTGACGGTTTTTCACGTGGCAAGAAAAAAAAGCATCAAAACTTTCAGAACCTTTTGCACCTCTGGCATTATCTTCAACATTTATAATTGGATACCAAGAAAACATTAGCAGGTGAGTCAAAACAAGATCAACCACTAATGGAGAATTTAAAGGTGGTGCAACTTCATTCCGAGATCTTCATGTACCCAAAAGTTCTCATTGGTTAGTGCACATCGTGACTTCACCACGCAGAAATATCCACATTTTAAAACATCTAATACTATATTTACTGGCTGCATCACCAAACAAAACAGCAAAGTAATTAGGGGATGATATGGCAACATTGTGTTAAGAAGAGTATAAGAAGTTTTCGTACTGTACCTTCATTGATCTCTCCTGCCATGGTTCAGACTGTCATGTGAGCACAAGAGCACCTCCATGTGATTTCCTGCAGAAAAGAAAAAAACAAGTAATTTATTTCTTAAAGTTGTAGTGAGCGCTGGTTAAAGTCCAAGTCTTGAGTAGTGTAGTAAACTATAAACTGACACTTACATGCACTGGTAGCTGATGAGTGTGTCATATCCGGCAGTAATCTAAACTTTTGAGTTTTGATGGTGTGAAGAGGCGCTGATGCTTGTGTTTATATCCCAGCAGCTCCTGTCTATCTCTCTCACAATCCGCGGCTTTGATAATGGAGTCTAAATTTCACCAAATAATCGTGGGGAAATATTGTCTCATTTAGACGTGTTTATTTCCTGGTTTCACTTGTGCAAGTTAATTTGGTTTGATTTTCTGTTCCTCATTCTTCAAACTCGACCTAATAGCGCTGCTTCACGTACTTTCAGCTGCCAAGTTTTTAAAATCGTGAATAGGCTACAGCTTGCCCAATATTTAAATGCCACGATGAGAGTGTTTGCAGATTTTAAAAAAGTGGCACAGCTACAGAATAGGCAACAAAAAAGGGCTTTTTCATTTACCTGTTAAGATTTGGTATGCAAGTCAATTTTACTATATTTGTTGTGCTTTTAGCCCAAGTCATCTTAGTTGTATTCAAGAATGCAGTCGACAAGTAGTTTTAATATTTCCGACACTGCATGAAGCTCTCATTAGTTCAACACTGTGGCGCCTCTGGGTGGCGCTACCGGGTCATTTTTATGCCGGTGAGGTGGGCTGTGTGCTGGCCGGGCCGGGTAATCTGCCAGCTGGGTGAATGTCGTGAACAGTCGCCGTGTTGGCCCCAGTCTCCCTGCACTC
Source organism: Macquaria ambigua (assembly GCA_008360985.2). Lineage (NCBI taxonomy): Eukaryota > Metazoa > Chordata > Actinopteri > Centrarchiformes > Percichthyidae > Macquaria > Macquaria ambigua. The sequence goes on from VMKM01000137.1 coordinate 228,294, forward strand.
CATTGATAACTGGATGGGGAATTTCCTCGGAGGCGCTTGTTTGAGCTGTTTCGGCGGAATAGGACTGCAAGAGAGGAACTGAGGAATTACCAGCCAGACAAACAGGGATGTAACTAACCGCAGAGCAGAATGTCAAGTGGAACAAAAGAGACTTCTTGTTGTTATTCGCCTCCGCCTCCGTGCCCGAGTTTCAGCGGACTCAACTAACCAGCAGCTACACCGGCTAACGCTAGCAGAGTTAACGCTAGCTACATTACGGGTATACACCTTTAAAAAACTGACTATTTTTGAACAAAATTTAAATGGACCACGGCACTCGGGAGTTTACAGTTAAAATTACAACATGATCCCCGCCAGCGACACATTGACTTAAGTTGACAGGTTAACAAGCTAACTAGCTCGGCTAAGCTTCAGATCGCTGGGGGTTTTAGCTACTAGTTAATGTTAGCAAGCTACTAGCAACATCAATGTTTATCAAGTTAGCGAGCTGTTGTTCTGGTCCTGCTTGTGATTACAAAGAGAATATAGTATCAGCAACCTTTTAAATTATGTATTGATTGCCATTTAGGTGAATAATGAAATATCTTTGAAAGGCACAGTCAAAATAACACTTATACTTTTCTAGTAGTATGTCTATCACGAGCTAGCTTGCTAACTTCGTTTCTCATGCTCGAGCAGTACTGCATCTGCATTTCATCCCGGCTACAGACAGACTTTCTGAAGTGGATTCTCCTCTTGTGTTTACAGTTTCAAGCATCCTTGCTTGCTTGTTTGGTGAGTGGATCTCACTGACATTTACTCGCCATGGCAGCGGTGGTTAGCTACTCTCCACCATGGTGGGTGAACCTTCTACACAGACTTCCCCATTTCAACTTAAAGTTCGAGCAAACAAGCAGTGACTTCCGACCAGACGACTGGACGTATCAACAGGTAAAAGTACCTCACTGTCTCCTTTGCCTCGTATCAAATGGCCCTAGAAGTTGTGATTCCCAGGTATCTTACAGATTTCTACAGGATTGTTTACAACCAATGCTTGTCTTGTTTCAGTGTTAGTTTGAGTTCAGTGTCCTCCTTCAGGAGCAGGAGAAATGTGATTGTGTTCAATACTTTATCCAAGTCTGCAGCCTTAAATTTAAGATACAAAATATTAGTTTTTCTCATTGACAGACAGACGACCTGTTTGCACCTGTTCTTTCTCGTCACCCCTTGATCCATGTCACCATCTGTGTGTAGCTGTTATATCCATGCCTTGACCTTTTCCAGACACCAGCCAGCTGGCATTGTATAAGATAAACTTTATTGATCCCACAGTGGGGAAAGTTCACCGTTACAGCAGCTCAAAAAAGAGATAAAACAACAATTAAGGAAAGAAGAAATTAAATAAAAGCAATTAAATAAAAGAAACATTATATACACAATACAATAAATATAAGAGACATAAATAAAAATACAAAGAACCTAAAGTGCATGATTAGTCATCAGTCATACAATTATGTGAGTGGTGGTTACAGTGACGCAGCAGATTGTAATGCAGCATTATACAGTCTGATTGTGGTGGGAATGAAGGACCTGTGGAAGCGCTCCTTCTTACACTTCGGGTGTAGGAGTCTGTCACTGAAGGAGCTGCTTAAGGCCCCCACAGTCTGATGCAGAGGGTGGGAGGTGTTGTCCATGATGGCGGACAGTTTTGCCAGAACCCTCCTCTCCCCCACCACCTCGATGGAGTCCAGGGGGCAGCCACAGACTGAGCTAGCTCTTGCCATAGCTTGATTCAAGCCACCTAAGTTGACCTGAGCGACCATATTCCTTATATTTTCCTTATTTAATGATAACTTGTATTTGTTATACCATGTGAGGGGCATTTGGCCTCTAAAGTGCCTTTGCAAAAAAAACCCTCATCTACTCCAGATGTCTAGATCAAAGAAGTTCAACTGGTAGCAAGGGACAGCCTGAAGAACAGCTGAGGAAGGGGAGAGCAGCATGGCATTTGTTCACATGGTTAATATTGAAGAGAATCTCTAAATTTAGGTCAAGTGATACTTTTTCTTATTTGCAGTGGTAGTTTTGGAAGGTGTGTAGCACTTACTATGCTCTCATTTATGTTGATGCCATTAGTTTCTGTTACCCCTCAGTTGATTTCACTCATTCAGGGAAATAGCGTTGCATATATTCTGTTATCCTCCACAGCATTAACTTCAAATTACCTTTTTGGTTTTACGTTTAACAAAGAAATCTTTTAATATCTATGAAGGCCATGTTGCCAGAAGTTAAGGAATATTTAGCAAATCTTACATTCTGTGGAAACTGCTCACTTAACTTAATCTGTTGTCTGGTAAGATGGGATGTTGTTTGTTTATTTTGTCATGGGCATTATAAAGAGTCAAATGTATCAACATCATTTGACCCTAAAATGATTGAATTGTCTTTGATTAATTTGTTAATGGGCCATTTATGCTGTTCCTTTTTGAAAATGCGTCATTACCACATCTTCTGTGGTGCTGTGGTTTTTAAAAGGTTCAAAGAGAAACTCAGTAATGAGTGTGTAGCATTCTAGTTTCAGACAATGAGGGTAGAGGGACTCACAAGAAATGGAGGGTAATTTTCAACAAAAGTGAAAAATTGGCAGACATGGGTGGAGGTCATAAGATAATGGTGCTTCCCTTTTACTGCGGAGTATGATTCAAATAATCCAGAAGTGAATCATGGTTCCTCAGAAACAGGAAGACATGTGCAGTGATGATGTGCTACAGCTTGTACATGCATTCATGTTTGAAAATGAAAGTAATAAGGGGTAAAACAATACACACCCTTGTTTTGCTTTGACTGACTTGTGTGGGTGTAAGATATTTGCTGTCAGATTTCTTCAGTTGGTCCATGATTTAGTGGGAAGGATGGGCTCTAGTTCAGACAAAATGAGCGTTTAAAGGAATATATTGTTTACCTGGCACTGGAGTCCATTTGCTGACATAGGTCTTCATTGTACCACCAGTTGTTATTGTCCAGCTCTCTGAGGCATGATTGGGAGCCTTTTCCTGCTAGGATACAGGAAGGGTTTATTGGTTGGATAATGGTTGCAGCTCAATGTAAACAACATCACTGTTACAAGGATAAGGATATACAGTGGAAACAGAATGGTTGGAGTAATGCACATTTTATTAAAATACGCAAGTAATACAGCTGTTTGAGCACATTATCTCACTCCCTTCACACATTTATCACGACAAGAGCAATACATAAAATAGGTCATCATTAGGCTAGCTTACTAAACCATAATTATTAACCCACTGTGATGACAGGCTGCTAATTATTGTCAAGGCAATGCTCTCACTCAGGCTTCAGGGGAAGTCTTGACTTGTCCAGATGGCTGAGCTGTCAGTGGTGCTCACTATAGGACTACATCATGATGATGCAACCTTGGGTGCCTTTTGAATTTGTCACTCTTACCTCCTGGGTTGCTGTTGCACTCAGTGAGCCCTGTTTGGTTGAGCTGTGCAGAGCAACATACAGGAGTGATTCAATGGTATTTGTGTCTGATTATCTGATCTGTCACAGTGAACACTAAACAGGATTAAGACACAGGAATAGCCTCGCCAAATATTGTATAGACTGTGCTTTGAGCCAGCAATTGTTCTGAGATTGAGTTCACTCACTGCCGTGAATAGGTCAACAACCACTGCATCAGGGCGTGTCAGTCACTGTGATGCATCGTTGAGAAAACTGAACAAATAGAACAAGCCTGTTTTTTTTTTTGTTTTTTTTTACAAAACAAAAATGTCAGGATAGAAATCTGCCCCAGCCGTGAATCCTCAGGAGTATACAGTGAACACAGAGGCCCTCTGTCTGACCTACATAGGAAGTGCTGCTGTTGGCTGAGAGGTTAGACTGTGATGATATATTGCTCTACTGCTAGCTTTGAAATTCTGCCAGTGTATGATGTTTATAGTTGTAATATGCTGCAGATAGTACCAGTTTTGTCTTGTTGAGTTTTTCAAGAAGTTCTCTACATTTTTCTTTTACTCTGAAATTTTTAATGATATATCACTTAAAAGGGGGGTTTCGTTTTTGTTGTTTTGTTTTTTTGTCTCTAAGAGAAGTAAACACTTTGCTGTGTTTATTGTGCTTTTAACGAACAGGCTGTTCTATACTTCATCCAAATCAAAAGCGCCTTTTTCTTTTCTTTTCAAATCACAGAGAAAGATTAGACATCTTATTTTAGAGATGCTTTCTCCTGATTGTAGTGCCCGCTCCCCTCACTTGTGCACAAAATTTGCCTTCAGTTTCATTCAGGACAACGATTAAGACATGTATGCTCCTGTGTTGCAAAGAGTATAATATATTTATGAAAGCTTCTGATGCACACAAAATAAAATAATAATATATTCTGCAGTTAAGCTCAGTGCTCTTCTTCAAGCATACTGTGGTGTTCCTCTGTGGGACACTTTGGAAGTCCATTATCCCCACTGTTATTGATGTGAGAGTGGTATCAGCAATGAATTTTCCGTAACCCCATCCCTCTGTCCACCAGTCGATCCTGTTACTGGGGGGTGTGGCGCTCGCCTGTCTGGCCCTGGACCTCCTCTTCCTGCTCTTCTATTCCATTTGTCTGTGCTGCCGGCGGAACAAAAACGAGGAGCAGCCCAGCGCTGACTGCTGCTGCACAGCCTGGTGTGTCATCATTGCAACACTTGTCTGCAGGTGAGTAAAAACACAGCATCAGAGTGGTGAGGTTTCAGTCCATGTTTTTGGATCCCCAAGCATAGTTACATTGTTCTTTTCATTTAACACAGGGTCATGATTCGTTTTTATCCTGAAAAGTTATTTCAAGAGCGGAAAGCTATATAGAGTGATCTTGCTGTAAAATCGCCTGCTGTGTCCTGCTGCATATGTCTTGTGAGATCATAACAGGTCTTTGATGGCTTGCCAGAGAATCAACAAAGAGAAGAATGCAACTATATCTCAGGAGTGAAAAATCTTTAAGATGTACACTGTATGCGTTTTCTGCAAATGGCATTCACCAGTAGTATTGTTGATGCTATCTACTTTGTATTCACAGACCCAGAGACAAAGATACAGGAAGGGGCAGGACAGATCTCAGCTAAATATGTAAATCATGAGGTCAGCACTGCACACGATGAAAAGCTACAGATTCAGAGAGAGGCAAGAACTAGTCTGCTTCTCTGTATCCTTAATATAACCCCAGGAACATCACAAGAAATCTCCATGTTTGCAGAGGTTTGTTGTTTGTTGTTCAGTCTCCTCAATATTTCCATATGAAAATGCCAACAAAAGAAGAATAAGGACCACAGTTCACCACACAAAATGATCCCAGGTCAAATTAAATCACATTTCAATAAAACAATTTCTTAGAAGAAACCCAAAGGACTTTATTACTCTAAACTGAGCATCTAAGGCAAGACTTACACCCAGACCGACAGCCACAAAATTGTATAGATGAACAAATAAGTGATAAGCTTCTTTGTTATTTTTATTTTTGAAGTAGATGGTGTGAGAGCTGTAGCATCCGGACATGTGTTCTATCCTTGAACACTGGATTTGTTTCCTGTTTTCCTCATTCTGTTCATGGGCCACTGGAGAGCCATCACGGTTGATTCAGAGTAGCACAAAGAGCTTGGGGACCTGATGAGTACCAGAACTGCATTACAATCACTGTATCTGTGTCTGCGCTTGTACCCACGCGCAAATGTGTTTTAGTTAAAGCAGGAAAAACGAGTTGGAGAGATCATACTTTTTGGTGCTTGGTTTTGTTTTGCTTTGCTTTTGTTCTTTGACAGAGTCCATGTAATTTTTTTCCTGTGCTTTCTCAGTTATTTCAAGTGTTGTTTTCTCCAATATTGAAAGAGCAGTACAGAGTTTCCACAGGTTCACATCACAGCAGGGAGGCTGGTTTTGTTTTTGCTGTGACACTGCCCCTCTCACCTTTGTCACACTGCAGAGTATGAGAGGAAGAGATTAGCAGCCCTCCCGGAAGCGAGAAAACCCACTGATTCACTGAGGGCTGTTGGCTGAACACTGTTAGACTTGGTCTGATTTAGTTTGGAGTGATTCACTTATCATCCTATTTGATCAAATCCACTCTGGCATAGGATGAGGGTTAGCAAAAAGACCAACAGCTGCAACACAGCTCTGCTTCTCAGAGCAAAGAAAATTTTACAGAAAGGGAGTTTATTTTTGCCACTGAAATGTAGAGAACATACAAAGCAATATCACTGTGAATAGTTTCTAGTCTCTACTATATGTCAAGATAGAGGATTGCAAATTGCACACACATAAATTATTTTAGAAGATTGTTAAAATAAATTATTTCCCATGCAGTTGCAAGAACTGTTTTTCTGCAACCTGATGCCTGTCTGTGCAAATGAGAGCTGATCTCCTGCCTCAGTGCAGCCTTTGTCAGCCCTAGTGTGGGGTTTGGGGCATAGCTGGTCCATTCCTCTGTGTTTCCATGGTTCTGTATGGAGTCTTTCTGCTGGAGCCTGAAAGGAGCCTGTTGACTGGGGTCTGAACCGACAGGGTTAATGTAGAGTTCACACGCCTCTCTCCCTGCCTCGCTATCCCCCTCGCTCGCTCTCCTCTCTGTGTCTTTTTTAGCTAATCCCTCCTCCTCATCACCCTGTCTCCCCTCCCTTCCTTTTGTCTCCCCTCAGTGCTGGCATTGCTGTCGGTTTCTATGGGAACGGCGAGACTTGTGATGGAGTGAATCGGCTGACGTATTCCCTGCGCCATGCGAACCGCACAATCACTGGGGTGCAGAAGCTGGTAAGACTGAGAGCACAAATTACACCAACATGTTTAATAATTCATCGCCCTTCTGCTATGAGCGGTCCTGGTTTCCCCTCCCACTAGAGCTTTGTAGTGAATCCCCTTTTTCTTCCCCCAACTCCATCATGACCTTGTTTGTCCCTGTGCTGGCTCTAGGTATATGACAGTACATCCTCATTGAACCAGACGGTAGACGACAATCTGCAACAGCTTGAGGGCCAGTATGCACAGCACGCGGACTACCTGTCCATCATCCAAAAGCTGCAGGGCCAGCTGGACGAGCTGGTCAGGCAGATGGTGGAGATTCCCTTCTGGGGCAACACCAACATCTCCTTGGAGGAACTGGCCGTCAAGATTGAGCTGTATGACTGGTACAGGTGAGAGTGCCTTTCTACCGGCCACTCAGTTTTATTGTCTGCCACTTCTGAAATCTATGTGAGAGTGCCATACAGAATAATGCAGCAAAAATAAAACATATTCAGCTTCAGTCTGATGCTGCAGAGTAAGGAGTGGCAGTAGCAGCAGTGTTGATAAGCATATGAGCATCGGAGACAACAACAGACCATGATTCATGTGCTACATCTCTTTATTAAACTTTCAGTGCAGACACTCCTTCAGTAATTCACTGCCTTGTGAAGACTCTGCTGTTGCTCATCTGAAAGTTACTTGGTCTTTTCCCTGGTGAGACAGTGTTGGCTGAGGCCGCTCTGTTGGATATGTTTCCGCATTAAAATCTCGGAGTGAATCCGAAATAGGAAGCAGATGCGAGCACAGACAACGAGGAATGAGTTGTACTTATTCAGCATATCATTAGGCAGCCAACTTACCAAGAATCTCAAACCTGCACTGAGTTTCCCAGTTTGGTAGAAACTATTGAAGAGTTGTGGTAATCCCTCTGGACTGTATTGAGTTTGCTCACATGTATGCCTAAAATTATAAATATGCAAGTGGCTTACCAAATGGCTTATGTTTTTGTGTGACAGACTAACATGAATTTAAAGCAAAAATAATATAAGGTACACCTTGTAAATGCAGATTAAGGGCTTGCAAGGTCACTTGTGTCATCCAACTTAATCTTAAAGTGGCTCAAATTGATAGTTTTATAATCGCTCGTAGTGATGAACCTACAGAGAATTATTACCTGAATCTGCAGCTCCTCTCAGATTTAAGGAGCTTTATAGTGAGTTTCAGCTCATTGTTTAGCTGTCCTGGCGCACCTTTACTGTTTTGGTTCACTCTCACTGCTCTCATAGCGTCGTTTATGCCGCAGCAGGCAGCTGTTTACAGTGAAAAAGATCTAAAAACCCACTGTACTACACTACACTACAGCTCCAAACAGCAGACATACACAGTTAACGATGAGCTGGTGGACCAGAGCCAGATATTTCCCTCAGGAGGTGGAAGAGACCAAAAACAGAGCTAAAACAGAGTGAAGATTGGCCCAGTGGTCAGAAACACGACTCCAAATGAATGATAATGTTGCTCCGTAACTGAGGATGTGTAAATAAGCAAATGTTTGCTAACAAGTTCACCATATTAACTTAAAGCTGATGACATGTCTATGGTGTGTTCAAAACTTGTCTCTGCTCCCCACAAAAAGTGACCAAAAAATCTGTAATTGCAGGTTTAATGGTAATTGTTAAATAAATTAAAATAACATAAAGAAATCACCCTTTGTTCAAAACACGGGCTTAAACATATTGTCTAGTTAATTGTTTATAGAATAAGAATTCTGCTTTTATGAGCAAAGTGTTTCAATTATTGTGCTTGCTCTACAGATGAAGCTCTGTTTTTATTGAGAGATGATACGCTGTGCTGCTCTTGGCCATTTGTTGTTAATGACATTTGTCTTCACAGGTGGCTGGGCTACATAGGCCTGCTACTGTTCGACGTCCTCATCTGCCTGCTGGTGCTGTTTGGCCTCATTCGCAACTCCAAGGGAACGCTTATAGGGTGAGTCTCATCACAAGATCACGGCCACGAGAGCACTTAAGGGAAAACGATTCTGTCCTGGGAAATCATTTCAGCTGTTGCCACAGAATGATGGCTATTACTGTACATGAAGCCTTCAGCTGATCAGGGACACCTTGTTGTTACAGTTTAGTCAGGATGATTTCATGCTCTATAAAATATCAGCCCAGTCACAACTCATTTAGCATAAGCATCACATCCTGTTATATGTTCAGTATTTTGGTGATTACTAATGACGCTAAAATCTACAGGTTTGCCCTTACGTTTTTGGTTACTGTTTTATATAACATAGAGCAGCTATAAAAAGGCTATTTGCGTTATATAGGCGCTAAAAAATCATCATTGATCAGTTTTTCCTTTAATGGCAGATGAGGGCAACTTAATTAGTTTAAACATTTCTTGTTGTACATATGTATAGTATTGCTCTAACCCTACAATTTAGAGGTACTTAAACTTCTCACCTCCTCTTGCTCTCCCCAGGGTGTGCTTGTTTGGTGTAGTGGCTCTGGTAATCAGCTGGGTCTCTCTGGGGATGGAGTTGGCCATCTCTGCGGTAAGTGTCTGCATCAGAGCAGCATCCTGTTTTCCAGGTAGAGCTTGCACAGTTCATCACGTATAACTGGATAACACTGTTTTTGTGTGCACAGCCAGTGACTGCAGGGGCATTTTATTTCTCTTAATCAGTACAGTTGAAGAGTCAAGATGTTGAGTGACAAGAAAAATAGAAACACCTATATGATGTAATGCAAGAAAATACAGTAACCTTGCAATAAATACAACCTTAAAGATCCCCTCCAGACATGTTTTACGACAAAATACTCTGCTTTGAATAATAATTTGTGTCGAATATGGTTTTTCCACAAATAACCTTAAAATTACATCTACTCAGAATCTATGAATATGCAAATATTGTCACTGGATGCAAAGTCTATTCTCAGGTTATGTGCACTGGAGGCTTCTAGTTTCCACATTACACTTGAGGAAGTTGCATACTGGACCGCGATTGGCTCCAAACGAGTTGTAATGTCACAAATCATGCTCGCTTTCCAGAGATCCTTAAAGTCTGTGTAAAGGAAATTCAGAGATTAGATTTTCTGGGTGTGCCTGAAATCATGGCTCGATGATGCACTGGAGCCATACTGAGCATTACCCCCCCCCCCCATTAAGACTATATAAAAACTAGAGCTTTGTGCTGCTGGGTTAGTTCCCTGAACGAGTCTGTCTGTCTGTCGCTGAGCAGCGGCCTTCAGCAGACACGCCCCCAGCATTTCAGAGCAGAGAATTCTGAATACTTTTTTCACGATTTTGAAATTTTATATTCATTTTATATACTTGGCAATTTTTTTAATCATTCAAATTTGGCTGGGTGGTTAATAACACATATTTCTGTGGTGTGACAAACACATATTTATTATTGCTTTACACAGACTTTGAGATTAATGGTGGTAAGACATGTGATCACAAGCAAAATAATTGGGATTTGCATTGTAGCCATAATATTGCAGCCCTTGTTCCAAAGCAGCTAATTTGGCTGCCTTACGGAGGACAAAAACAACTTTACTGATGTTTGATTTAGTTTGTGTGATTGCTCTCAGCTGACATGGAGTCAGTCACATTGTAAAAGTGTTTTTAAAGCTGCAATCAATTACTCACATCTAGTGTTGTGTTCGTGGACTTCTTTGTTGTCAGCATGCAGTGAAAATGTCACTACAACTGTGTCTTCTTCATTTTAAAGTCTTTTATTTTCTTGTTTTTCTAGACCTCCAGTGACTTCTGTGTTGCTCCTGACACGTATGTCACCAAAGTGGTAAACCAGTATGGAGTGATCAATCAAGGTATGATAGCCATGTTGACAACTCAGACAGCTATTTAAAATTGTGAATATTAGTCATGTTAGCCTGAACTGTTTAATCTCCTCCCCCTTCCTGGTCTCAATGCTCTGATTATTGTGCAGCAGTGAGACGACATTGTTCTGAAGAGCGGGGCTTGGTCTTGTTCATGGCCCATAAAAAGCCTCTAGAAATTACTGCCACATCTGCAGCAGGGTCAAGAGGGCAATGGGCTGCCTTTTTAAGCAGTACAGAAGCCTCTCTTAACGCGTCTCGTTTTAGTAATTGCCCAATCTGTCCCATGATGGGATGCGTGTAAGGGAAAAAATGATTGTGCCTCGGTTTTGTGTGTGACGGAGATAAGAGCATCAGAGACACCATATATTTCCTGCATCCCTCTTCAGTCTTGGGGGAACTCCCTGCTTACGTGATGTGCTTTTTTTTTTTAACATCAGCTTCACAATTTGTCTTTTTCCACTCTCTTCTCTAAAATATGGTGATTGCTGAATACACAAACCAAGCTTTTGGTTAGTCAAGGCAGAGCATCAACTGTAAATGTTGTGATTTTATCTGAACAATGAGCACCAACTTACTCTATGATGCAGCTATGAAGCTGTATTTTGCCTCAGGGCTGATTCATGCAGTATGGGGGATTTCTGTTCTATTTTTTCCCCAGTAACACATGTTAACTATTCAACCGTTGAAAAGTCTTTTCTTTATTTCAACAGTTGAATTAAGTTTATCACTATTATGGTGATATTGCAAGTTAATATAAAACATGGCACATGATTACGAACCCCAAGATATTATTTGCCTTTACATTTAGGTTACTTTTACCTAGAAATGTCAGCCTTGGAAAGGGAACATCTTACACAGTTGTTGTATATTTTCCCTTCACAGCTCATGCCGTCCTGAAATTGCATCAGACAAATCTCTGGATAGATCAAAGTGTGTTACTACTGTAGTGGATTTATTGCTTTCCTCCCCTGGAAAGCTGTTATAATTTCTTGAACATGCATCATTTCCGCAACCTTTATTGTTATTTTTCTCCTCATTGTGCAATTATGTCAAACACGTGGTCTTTATCCAAACAGAGAGTGAGAGTTGATCTGAATATTTGTCATGTTGCAGCCAGTATTTCTCTGTTATTCTGATGGTTTTGTTGGTAAAATACTTAGCAGCGACTAAGACGAGCTGCATCTCTGAAAAAAGACAAGTAAACTCAAATAACTCTCTCAATACTTACAACTATATTTAAGTATTTATTCACTCTAAGCTTGTTTTGAGTAGGTTAGTCTCTCTAAAACATTTGTTTGTTCAGTTTGGTTGACGTCTGGTAGCTAGCAGTTTCTCATGCTTGGAAAACATTTACAAAATACTCAGAGAGAAACTTGACTGAAGCTCCAGGGACTGGAACCAGATTTGTTCTGACTCCCTCACCCTGCCAAAATGTTTAACCTGGTGGGATCATGTGCTGCCAAATCTCTGTCCAATAAACAAGGTATCTTGTGATCACAGCCCGAAGCCGTGGCTCACTGATAATCAATCTGATTGTAAAACAGAACAATACCCTGGTGTTGTCCAAGTCATTTTAACTGAAGCTTTATTCTGGTGTTTCATCAATAAAGACATGGGTAGAACAAGTTATTTTTCTGCTACATGGAACAGTGAGGAAAGTAATGATAGAATTATATAAAGTTGTTTCCTTTGGTTGATATTATAAGCCATAAATGAGTCTTCTTTCAGCCCACTGTGTATTGGCAGTAAGGTTTTATTCTGTATGTCAGCACAGTTGACACTAAGGCCTTGTTCTGAATGCCAGCCCAAATCCGTTCTTTGGCATACCCAGATTGTATCCAGGTTGGTTTTAGAAAGTCTGGACTCCAAAAAACCACATGAAATACGATTTTTGCAAATCGGATCCAAGCCACATTTGGAGGTGGTTTGAAATGCGATTCCAATCGGATTTCCACAGATGCGACTCAGTCCTGATGCTCTGGCTGCTCAAATCGGATTTCAAAGTGGCTTTTGCGTCACTACCAACGTGACACACAATGACAACGTCAAATCCAGAGTGACAGAAGTGCATCAGAGTGGCTGTATACCAGCCTCCTCCGTCGCTGAGTTTGTCTGGTGAGACGGAGGAGTTCTGCACCGCGACTTGACAGTGCGATTGTTTGGAGGGCGAGATGATGGATCTCCATTTCTCATGCTCTGGTGTATGTAGTTACTGACGCCTACGTCCTGCAGATGGGTTGGTGGTGTCTAGACACACATATCCTATCTGATCACTTGCAAATAACAGTGCGGACAGTCTGTCTTAACGATCTGAATTGAGAAACAAATCTGATTTGCCTGCTGTCTGTGTGACACAAGACCTGAACCCTGCCCCATGATGAGGCATCAGCAGTTCCATCCATTACCAGAAGTCAGACTTCAAGAAATTTGCTCTTCCTGGTATTTATGTGTGTGGGTGTATGTGTGACCGAAACTTGCTTTATATGTACTTCTCTATACCGGAAATCCTCCTCTCATGAGTTTGCTCAGCTGTGTGGGAAACGAGCTCCTGGCACAGTAGTGAGCGTGGCCGTCACTCACACCATGCGTCAGGTCAGTGGTGGCGTTCTCACAGCTTTTATTTGTGGACATTGCTGTAGCTTTTAAGTCACTCAGGATTTCTCATCGACTCCTACACACTGCTGTGAGTTAGAAGAAGTAACTGGAGTGGGTTGTAATAGCAGGTGGAAGTCCAAAACCATAATTACAATCTGCTTTGGTTCATGGTGAACTGTGAACAGAATACAAGTTTGGTCATGTTGTAATTTAACAATAACTCCAGAGCTGATGTTACCGCTCTTTGTGCTGTTTTTCAGGAGGCTCTGTGCAGTAAGAAGGGTTATACCTAAGCCTCTCAGTAGCTGTGTGCTCTGTTGTTGCTTAAGTGTTGCTGCATCAAGGGAAAAACACTATAATTCATACTATTACAGCACGTGTGAACTTTATTCTTTTGGAACGTTTCACCTCAGAGCTCAGGATTAGCTCAGCGAGTGCAGACTTACAGAAGGAGTCGAGCTCTAACAGGGCAGCAGGGAACACGACAAGGCAGAGCTAGAAAATAAAATAAAATGTCTGCACCGGTGTGTTACTTGGCTCTTTCCCAGAACAAAACAGCGGTGGCTGAAGCAGCGACTCGGGGGAAGAGAAAGCACAATGCAACATGAAATAAGAGATTCATCAAGAGGCATAGAGAGACAAGAGACTACATTTTCTTTGTTGATATAGGAATGACCAGGTATCACTAAACTATAGTATCTGCCAAGTATTTTCTCAATTAAGCGATTGATTGTTTGGTCAATATGTCAGACTATACTAAAAAATCACAATTTTCCACAAGAACAATTCCCTAACGCCCAACATGAGGTCTTCAAACCTCGTGTTTTGTCCAACTAACCAAAGCCCAACACCCAAACATATTATAGTCTGACCGATACTGGATTTTTGAGGCCTAAAAATAGCCCTACATGTGAATTTATGTGGCTCTGCTAACATATTCTATTCTGTTCCTACTGTCCTTTTATTCACAGATATCCTGCAGTACTACCTTAGTTGCAGTTTGGAACAAACCAACCCCTTCCAGCAGGTTTGTTGCATTTACCATATTACTAAATTTGTTTCTGCATGTTTTGAGTTTTTAACATGTTAAATCAAACCATTTACCCTTCAGATGAATACCCATAAGCTGTCTGACTGGTAGCTAACTAGATCAACATTAATGTGTTGATAATAATCAAATCTCAGCAGTCATAATATTATAGACTTATTCTCTGCATGATGTATGACCTTGTAATTGGGAAGAAAGTGGGCACAATGAGTCACTCCCATTGCCTCAAAGGAGGACTTTTATTTCCATGCAAGAGTACAATACTTCCCATTCTGCCTGCAGGAAAACTGATGCAGAGCAGCTTTTCCTGTGTGTCCGTACTGACAGCATGCGCTTGCATCAGAGGATGTGTGTTAGAAGCTAGAGAAGTAGAATGTCACTTTTACTGTGAATCTATCGTAGGCTTTAATGGAGAACCCATTTTATCTTGCAAACCACATGAATAAATTAAAACGTTTGAGTGCTGCTGAAGTCCAGGCATCTATTGTTAGAATGACTATAAATAAAAGGAAGCCATATAAACAGTATGTAAGCCATATAGCTGTCAGCATGCTTCCACTAGACGTCCATTTGGCTACAATGACTGAAGGTACTTGGTAATGATTTAAAAAAATGGAAATGCTTTTGAGATGTGCTGGGCTGCTACAGTATTCATACTTTTATTTCAGAAGCTTTCTGGGAGCCACAAAGCGCTAGTGGAGATGCAGGATGACGTGTCTGAACTGCTGCGCTCTGCCACCAGAGAGTATAAACAAACTCAGGTATGTTTCCAGCCCCATCACTACCCTCTCAACTAGAAATTACAGGGTAGCTGTTACCATAAATACCCCCCACCCCCACCCCCACCCCCAGGCCACAAGCTGTCCTGTACTATTGTACCGTTTGTGATGACCGAATATCCCAGTGAATGGGACCAAACGACTGACCTGCAGAGAAGTGAAGTGCACCTGTCCACATAAAGATCTGCTGACGGCCCACCTGGGACCTGCATTATGTCCATTTAGCTGCATTAGGCTTTCACTGGCCCTTGTCAATACAACACTGTGGTATTGTCCAGCGCTGGTCCTTGCACTGTGTTGACAGAGGCACAAATGAGAGCTGACATTGGGAATAGAGAGAGGCATATTTCACTTCACATACCCACACAGAGAAATGTGCTGAGGTTGTGGAAATGTTACTATCAGGCAATCAGATGTATATTTTCTGCTGGAGCTGTAATGAGAACTGGAGGAAGAAGGGAAATAGTCCATTAAAATGTATCAAACATTAAAATCTGCTTTTTCAGCTGGAGCTGCTGTGTACTATTGTATATTAATGAAAGACACATCTCTGTGCATAGGATGGATAATCAGTGAATGAATTACTTTTCACCTGCTTCCTTTTTGCAAATGTTCATGTCTTCTTATTCTTGACTATTTACACCATTTACAGGCAGGAAACTTACACTTAGTTTCATTTTTGTAATGTAGACAATGAGAATTATGCATATGTATTTTGTTTTCAAATGTCTTTGTTATGGTTGGCCTCCAAGCATACCCAGGTGCCAAAGTTGGATTTAAAAGTTAAGCCTGTTTTCAACATTGCAAATTTTGTGTTTTTTTTCCCTCATTCATTTCCAGGGGAGTTTGGAAGAGATCCAGGGGATACTGAACACAACAGAGATCAGTCTACATCAGCTCACTGCCCTGGTGGACTGTCGCAGCCTGCACATGGTGAGCACGGAGGAGAAGACTTACAAACCGAGACATTCTTACTGTGGAGTTGCTCCATGTCTAATGAAAAAGGGGCAATTGATTTGTTGTGACATCTTTGCAGTGCAGCTTAGTTGTATAAAGCAACCCTTCTCTTTATGCTTGCACAGCTGACTACACCTGTCACCATAAATAACATTTGCCTTCCTGTATGCGAGTTCTTGTCCAATTGATGCTGGCTATGTACCATTTATGAAGCTGGCTAAATGACAAGTACTTGGCTATCGCAAAGCTTTGGAGGATTGTCCCTCAGTGGCTTCCAAATTCCAAGTGCGCACGTGCAAGTGTAGCACTTTCTTTTTGCTTTCTGCTCTGCCTTTTCCTCTGAAACATCTACCGTTACCACGCCAAAGCTTATCATATCATGAAAATAAGAGTATCTTCAGTAGAATACGAAATGTGTTTCTGCTGTGCAGAATGGAGATTCTCAATCATAATATTGTGGAGCGTAGTGCTTCTTTTCAAACCTAGATAAAAATGCACTGCCTTCCCTCTAGTTCGTCAACCGTGAGCTCATTGGTTTGACCTAGTTTAAATGAGAAATCACAGGAGATACATTTTAAAGACCCTTTTAGAATCCACATGCCAAAATTTTAAAACAGCAACTCTAGCCTTTTACTATCTCTGCATATTTGTTTTGCTCTTTCCTTCTTAGGTTTGTCAAATGGCTTTAGATGTTTGAATGTAGCCTCTGATCTGGTCATACCTGCTATAATAAAAGTGGTGTGTCCCCCTTTTTGCAGGACTATGTCCAGGCCATGACGGGACTGTGTTATGACGGACTGGAAGGCCTCATCTACCTCGTGTTCTTCTCCTTCGTCACCGCTCTCATGTTCAGCTCGATCGTTTGCAGTGTGCCTCACACCTGGCAGGCCAAGAGGTAACACATCCACTGGCCACCTATACACCCGTCAACTCACAACCACTTAGAAGCTTTTAAGCTGAGTTTGCGTGCAGAACTGTTTACAGTGAGAAATAATTTAAGACGGTAAGCCTATCAATTAATTATGGTTTTTATAGCATTTCTTCTAACCCTCTTCAGCACTTGTTTTTACGTAGCATGGGAATGAAGCTGACAAAGTAATTCACGATAAATCTACACAGATAGGGAAACACGATTATTTTTTGTGCAAAACTTGTGTTTGTTTGCTGTTCAAAGACTGTTTTTACCACTGAGACGTGTCCAGAAGGCACCAGCTGCTTCCTCAAATAGATTGCTTCCCGTTATCCCCCCTAATTTGTGCCAAGTTGGCCTAAATCTATCATAACCACCGCCGGAGCTGGTGTCTTTTTCTGCAGCTGAGGGGTGAAATCATTCTGATTTCTTTGTCCTATCAGAAAGCAGATACGGTTTGCAGGACGGCTTCGAGGAAAGTGGTTTCCCAGGCACAGCCGTCAGCTCAGCTGCACCACCTAATTAACTGATCCCTCCTAACCATTGGGGGGCATGTTTATCAGTTTGATCTCAGCTGGAGCTTCCTGTTATAAAGCAAAGGCTTACACGCTACCACTCTGTTTTTCTCAGTGGTCCCTGCTCAGCTTGTTCTGTTTTACTGTTATAATGATGCGAGCATACTAATTTCTTTTACCCCATCTGGAATTATATGGAGATTTATCATTATAATTCAAGGTTAGCATTTCTAGAGTAGTATACATATTAGTCACCTTTTTCTCTGATATGCATACTGAGGTAAATTAATGTATTGTAAACTGCGCTGAATGAAATTCTATGATCTCATGGATTAAATATGCAGGAAAAAGCCTTTGGGATGAACACTAGAGGGAGACAGGCTCCATGATGTCGGCGTCATTGTTGCTCTGTTTTGACAGACAGTGTTCAGTGCATTATTGTTATCTCTCATACACTATCGAGCTACATTGTTTGAAAAGAATCAAGTGGAAGCACATTCTTTCTGCAGAAGTAGGCTACTGCTGTTATTTGACAACGTGAACGAATGCATTTACTGTCCTGATGCAAAACGAGGGCTTTTAATTTTCCTGCAGTAAGTGAACCAATTACACAAGGCTATTTTTACTGTCTTTGTTCGGTCCCATTAAGGTCAGTGGAAAACTGCATCTTCTTTGCGTCACACAGCAGAGAATTCATCTTGTCTTCTCTCCCTCAGGCGGTGATGAAATTGAATCAAAATGTGACTGAGAATAAACACAAAACGTGACCACGTGGCACTTCTATGCTCCTTTGTCATCAGTGGGATAGGACAAGGGGTCCCTCTGGTGGTGGTGGTGGTGAATTTACAGTGTTGTGTGACGTTTGCAGGAGCGAGGAGGACAGTGAGGATGAGTCTCTGAGCCACGGGGGAAGGCAAAACCATGATAACCTGTACCGGGTCCACATGCCCAGCCTGTACAGCTGTGGCAGCAGCTACGGCAGCGAGACCTCCATCCCTGCTGCAGCCCACACCGTCAGCAACGCACCTGTCACTGAGTACATGTAAGTCACTGCTGCTTCGGTGAATCTGAATAGAGAGTGAAAGGCAGAAGTGGTAGATAATTTATTTTCACAACCCAGCCTGAGTTGTGCACAGTGTGGCTGATATTAGATACCTCATGTACTCAGGAGGCAGTTTTTATATACCCAGAGAGGAGCTAAGATCTCCTATAGAAAGTCATGCAGTGGCCAGCAAATGCAGCTGTTGCTCTCCAGCTGTGATTCCTGTGAAACCCAAAGCTCTCTGCCTCATGAGTGAAGCTCGGTGTTAGGGAAGCTGGGGGAGGGGATCTTTGGCATGCTGAAAACTGACTTGGAGAGTTTCATGTGTACAGTATATTGTTTCATGTCTTTAAAGCCGTGTGTTAGGGATTCATGCACTACTAAGCTTGTCGTGTTTGATCTCACTGTGTGTTTAATTCAACAGGGCTCAGAACGCCAACTTCCAGAACTCTCGCTGTGAAAACACGCCTCTGATAGGACGAGAGTCTCCTCCCCCCTCGGTAAGTGTCGCATTTCCTGTAAGAACTGTAGGAACACCTCTGGTTTATTTGGCAACTTTCTGTGAGGGACTGACCATTAGCCCTGTTTCTACCAAAATGTTCCAAGAACTATAGAACTTCAGGAACTAAACTCAGGAACTAAACTAGGAACTTTGCACGTTTCTGTTTGCGCTATAGCCGCATCTGAAGAACCTTGAAGATTAGACCAATGACGGATTGAAAAAATGACGACGCTGTTTGAAACAATTTACACACAGTCATCCTGTTCTTTATATTTACTGTTGTTTGACTTTGATGTTTGAGTTGGATAAAAGTGAATAAATCAAAAGCAGAAAGGATAACTTTTTATGTTAACAAATATCAAGAAATGTCCACAGGGACTTTTTTTTTTTACACCTGGAACTATCCTACAGAAGCTAAATTTAGTCCCTGGTTCTTCCGGTCAAAACGCAGGTTTTAGTTCCTGAGCTCCTCAAAAGGTTCTTGGTTCCTTTGGAAAGTTGCTGCGTTGTAAATGTTCTATTTAACAACATAGATTCCTGGTCTGGTGTTTATCACTATACTTCATAAGAAAAGCATACATATTAAGATCAGTCATTAGATCGTTCTTCATATAGAGCTCTTGATTCTGTGAGCATCCACCCTGCTAAACATAGTGAGGGACACACTGCATCTCTTCCAGCTCTGGCAGCACTGTACTGGACCTTTTTTATGGATAGGGAGGCAAACAAAAATGAATGTCCCTACATGCATCAGTAGAGTGTCAAACTATCACCTGACATAAAAACATATGTTATATGGAAGTGTTTTCTGTCTTTTACTTGATTAAAGTTGGAAAGAAAACAAAGAATCCTGCACACTGTTTTATTGACAACGTTTTGGTCCTCAGACCTTCATCAGGCAAAGTTCATATAGACAAACGGCACCATACAAACAGCACCATATATATGTACAAGAGGCATTCACCTGGGAGAAAGGTCTGAGGACCGAAATGTCATCTATAAAAAGAGTACAAGTGATGGACAGTGAGCGGGATTCTGAGTTTTTGATCCTACGCAGCTGTCACTAAGACTTTATGGTGTGCAAGAACTTTTTTGAAATTGCGCCTTGATACAAGTTGACAAAGTTTGCAAAGGTAGAAACTGTGTTTGACCATTGTATTAGGAACAAAGCTCAATCATTCCCTCCTGCCCCCGGCCTGAACCTTTACTAGAGATCCTGCCCTCCCTGGTGTCCGTGTGTCTGCCTGGACCTAGACGCTGCTTTGTGTATCTTCTCTATACTCTCTTCTTGTCGTTTTTTTTTTTTTTTTTTTCCTGCGAATCCATACAGTTGTATTTGACTGCCGCGGATAGTAACAGCGGTCACAGCTGGCAGTTAAAGCCTTCGGAGAGTTCAAGATCGTTTTGGTAACCTCATCTGCTATGCTAACAGGTACAAAACATGCCCGCCTCCTCCACCTGTTGGCCTGTTCCTCCTCTGTACCACCTCCCAAACTCCCAGCTCTACTCACCCCTCTATTCTGGTCCCACCAGGGCTGCTGGACCCCCTCCCCCCACTCCCCCTCTGTCCTGACTCTTGCTAAGTGTCCCACCTGGTGTCTCACCTGATGTTTGTTTCTTGTGGCCCTGGGCTGCATGTTCCCCTACCCCCCTGCACCACAGCTGTACTGGGAGGAACATGTGAAGCTGTAACTCTGCCCTGGGGCTCACTGTGACCTTTGAGTCAATGACAAGTCAAATTAAGAAGCCGTTAAACCGTTTCACTGATCATGTGGATCTGATTAGTCTTGATTCTTGAATTTGAGGGTGAATCGTGGGGGGTTGAGAGTAAAACATTACACACCTGCATTTTATAGGATTCAGTTATTGGGTGTGTAACACAGGGGAAATACCACTTGAAGTATTGAAGTGTGTATTGTAGTACACTTCTTTTTTGTGTGCCCGTGCTTAATTAATTATCATGTAGGCAGTTTAATAGAGCAAGTAACTACCAAAATGTGTTTTCCCATATTAGTAAAAACGTTATACAATAACAATATTGTATCATATTAGCCCGATAGTATGCTCAGTGATTTATTATCTCAAAATCAAGAGTCAGTAAACTCACACCAAATATAAACTGTTCAAAATAAGTACGTAGTAGTAGGCAGAGATTCAAAATACAAACTCAGGCAAATGATGCACCTTTTTCTTTAACATCCGAGGTAAGTGGTGTTGTTTCGGGGGCCTATTCTCAGCGTTCACATCCTCAACAGGCTGTCCAAGTGGCTCCGAAGGGTGATCCCAACATCCGAGAATATACCATGTTCCTGAAAACACAATTGGAAAAACAACCAAATCAACTTAGTGTGTCCGTATGAGTTTGAAATGCAGCCTTTGTGTGCTTGTATCGCCTGTATTGCAAAATGCATGGGTGCATCCTAAATGTATATGAATGGCTGGCCCTGCCGATGTGCAGCGAGGGTTAAAACAAAAAAAGAAATAATTACCTCTAAAACTGGTGTATATTTATACAGTTCCTTGTACTCTGCTGCCCTTGTCCTCTGTAGCTGTTTCTGTGATGTTCTTTCTGTATTTTAATTATTTACGATCCCTTTAGATTCCAGCACTCTGGAGTAACTAGTTTGGAAGGTAATCTGTGTAGGATTTCGTGTGATCGGATAAATGAATTGTGTTCTGTAGTGCTTCCTTGTGCATGTCCAATCTGTGTATTTTTATGTTCCTCTGCTGCTGCTTTTGATGTTTTATTTACCAGAAGGGATTTCTTCTTACTTTAAAAGCACTGAATCTGTTTGCTATTCCAACAGATAGTTTTTCAATGATTTTAAATTCTGCATCTTTCAATTTCAGTCATATATAATAATGAGAAATTTGTTTTAAAGTATGTTGTAAAAGACAAGGGTGATTTTTTTTTTTTTCTCTCTCTTTATGTGCTACTTGTGATGAATTCTTCTTACTATAAAATCATGATTCACGTTTTCTTCTGTGTCTGTTTCTCTCCACAGTACACCTCCAGCATGCGGGCCAAGTACCTGGCCAACAGCCGACCAGATCCCAACAACCCTCCAGCACAATAGACAACACTGGACTCATCCTGTCTGCAGCACTGATGTCTCTGAGGTCTGTCTGCCATCCAGTCAGTCATTATTTCTCATTCGCTGCTCCTTCTGCTTTCCTCCACCTTCTCACTTGACTTTAAAACAGAAAACCAAATGATCTGTTGCTGGTTGGTTGAAGCAAAACTTAAGGACGTCCTGCAGATCATCAAATCTCATCTCAATAGTCAGGACATGCTTTTTCTCCAATTTCCCACAATCCTTTGCTGACGCTTATTATTGCAAGGATCGTCATTGATGCTGGGAATTCATCTGCAACTCTGATGCGATGGAGCCTGGACTGACTTTTACACTCCAACTTTGTTTTTTTTTCTTTACACCTGAATGCACCATGACATGTACAGTGTCACACCAAACAAGGCATTGCAGTGTTGAGGACTCTGGAAGTGCTCATAGACTAACACTGATTACTACTGGTTGTTGTTTTGTTTTGTTAAGTACTGTACTGCACTCTCTCATCGCTGTGGGAGAGTGGGAGAAATGCCTTACACATAAATATGAGAGGAATCAACCGGTTTCTTCGCACCTGAAGTGTAGACATTATTATTTCCAACGTAACACACTTAACAAAGATCAAACTGTCGTAGAATAGATCCACTTCACAGTGCAACATCTCAGTTCCTCAGGTTTTCTTTCTCCTTGTGGAACTTGAAATGCAAGTCTGCTATGTTTGAGTCAACCAGTAAGATTTGGGTTATCCTCCAGTTAATGTCGCCATACTGTATATCACACATGCACATTGGCTTGTTTTTGCGTTTTGTGTTAAATTGGATGTCTGGGACCAGTTTTCCTGCAGTATTGCACGTCTTACAGGTCTGAAAGTGAAGTCTTTTTCCCTCTTGGGACACTGTTCTTTCCTGTGGCTTTTTTAAAAATACATTGATGAGCCACTATTTCACAGCAGTGACTGTAACTAAGCTGTGAACGTGATTCTGGCACATGCTCTCAGAGGATTTGAAGGACAAAGATGATGAGCTGCATGATGGAAATGCAGCTGTTCGGCAAGAAGAGTCACGGCGGAATGATGATGATCATCCCAAAAAAAAAAAGAAGAAGAAGAATTAAAATGGCATGAGTTCGACAAAGACGAGAAGTTTTTATACTACTGGAAGCAGAAACTTTTTTTTTTACAGGCGTTTTGAAGACGATGGTGAAGCAGAGGAGGACAGTGATGTCTCCTGCAGCATTACTCCAGATTTTTTCCAATAATTTGCCTCTTCACCAGACTGCTTGTTATTCTCTCCATGTTCCTGTTAAGTTGTAAAGCCTCATCCCCCTTAACAGAACTGGGAATTGTCCACACACACACATGCTTGACTCTGACCTTCTCTACCAAATGCAGTGGTTTAGAGTTAGAAATTCCTCTCACTGATTATCCCAACGTGAATCTTAATGCAAGTTTTTGTGAAAATATGCATATCACAGTTTCTAAAAGAATTTTAAAGAGAAACATTATGCATTGGCAATGCAGTGTCTCAAAAATGTGTTTTAGCATTTATTTAAAAAAAGTAGATAAGAGTGAGTGGATGCTGTGAAGGGACTGAGATAACACTGACAATTTCCAGATTATAGAGCAAGCAAAGGAAATCTGCTGACTTTCCTGTTGAAGCATGACAATCCTCCAAATGTGGAGTGAGATGTTTGTACTTCTCCTGCTTCAACTTGCTTCTCTTAGATGTGCATTTTGACCAGTACAAGCGGTGATTTCTGAGACTGTGCCAACAAGTGAAGCACAACTCTTTTATTATCTGAATATCTTTTTAAATGTCTTTTACTTTAGGCCAGTTTGTAAAGTGGACAAAGAAAATGAGCCTGACTTTTTCAAATAATTTACACTCTGTAAAACATTATTACACTGATGCAATCTTTCTGTTTTTTTGGGTAGTAGTCATGTTCCCTTTGTTGTTTGTAATGCGCGGCTGTTGTACAGATTATAAACATTTACAAAATTAAGAAAAAAAAGTGGCTGAAATTGACGTTTTCATTTTTAATTTCTTAAAAAGCTTATTTCACATTTTTAAACTTTTTTCTATTTGATTTACTTGTAGGTTGATTTTATTTCATTTTAGAATCTATAGCAAGCACAATGCGTTGTTTCATTAATGTGAATATGGTAAATAGATTTTAATTTTTCATTACTTTTTTTCTGGAAAATAAATCACTCTAGATGTAATCTTTTGGCTTTTTTTATTTTATACATCATTTTTGCAATCTCTAAAATGTGTACATGTGAAACCTGTGGTTACATTGAGCTTGAATGCTGTGTTTTAAAATTAAACAAACCTTAACTGTAGTGCACCTGCTCCTTTCTTTGTCATTACATCCTGACCAGGAACAGACACTAGGTTGCAGCATAACTCCACTTACTCCCATCTACTTTTACAGAGGTACTGGTCATTCTGTCTTCTGTTAACACTAGTTTTCTTGTGTTTTAATAAGTAGAATACTCTTTACAAGTGACAAATATACAACATATAAAACTATAATAGCCAATATACTGTATGTGATACAATACAATTATACACAAGAAAGGTTTTAACCCACATGAACAAATGGACATTTTTTTCTAGTAGGTTTTACACTGGTATGTGAAGTATATTCTTATGTTGCCTTTACTGTTTTGGGTTTTATTTTTTAAGCTCTTGAGATATTTTTTCTATTTTACAACAGAGACCTGGCCAAAATGGCAGCGTAAGATAGGTATCACATGATTTATTACATGAGAACGCACATCATTAATGAGGTACTGCACAATCAAACATGGTTTTTGAGCTGTAAACTAAATGATATCACTGTACTGTGATGAAACACATCAATGCTGATGTTAATGACATTTCTGACCAAATTTATAAAAATTGGCATTTCATGGGTTGAAAATGGCTCAAAACGCCATCTACTGTTTTAAATCAGCCCTGAACCTGCAAGACCAGTGCTGATATAGAGTCAACTGGTTGGGACTTAACTATGTCATGAAATTTATATAAAAAAAGACTAATCAGTGTCAGTCAGTCTCCTCCGTCTTCCCTGACCCACACACTACATAGCCACGAGGCCACGCCTCCTACAGTAGTTGTTACCTCACTTGTTGCATTTTTAAAATATGCTGGGAGAGAGGGTTGTAGCTGAATTTGTGGCCGTAGTTGCACTTAAATTTACGACAATCACATATAGCACAACAAAACAGGAGATGAGAGAGAGAGAACATGACTATTTAAAACAATTACGTTCCTCATGAAACATCTGAGCAGACTCCGGGGACACTGAAGATGATCCATCTGGATGTTCTGGGGCACTAAGCAAATTCAACTTAGTCTGGCTCTGTTTGCATTACCGGGTTCACTGAACCTAACATTGGTGATGATGGTAACAGGTATCGCGCATATGCAATTACAAGTGACGTCATCAGAACCATGAATTAAGTACCAAATTAGTAACAATATAATGACATAACTAGAAGAGAATAACAAGCTGTAAACACAAGAAATAATTGCCAAATATTAAAAGTAAGGCTATAAATTAGTAGGAATTATTGTATGTCTTAAGTACAGAGTGAGTTTTCCCTTTTTGTCTGATGATGAACAAACTAATATGAATACATGATGCACATAAAAAAAGTTAAAAGTAAAGTAAGACTGCTGCCAAAGCAGAGAGGAAGACAAAAGTAGTTCATGCCTGAGATTTCCTTTTAAGAAAATAAAAGCCTACTTTCTTTACAAGGTTATTAATGTGAGTTTGGAAAGATAATTTGAATGCAGAGGCTTTTTTGTAATTCCTTCTAGAGTTTTTAAGATTGATGTTGACCTTTTGAACAGAATGTGCTTGATTCCTGGAGAAGTTGTAGTTTCTCCTAGAGATCATATGTGTATGCTGGTATTTGCTCCTTTTGCAGTGCAGTGACAGACCACAGGCCTGCATGCGGAGTCACTTTGAGTGGAGCAGAAAGGCAGTTTTGTGTTTCTGACCCCTCTGGGCCGACAGCAGGCGAGAGGTCAGTGTCAGCACCGGGCCACCAGTCTGGTTTTGTCAACTTCCTTCATACCGCCAGCCAGCTGCTGTCGCCCCAAACACTGACTTCTCGTGGAAGTCTGGGGGTTGAAATTGGATTATAAAAAGATAGAGGGAGTGGACCTACTTTATCTTAAAAACACTGTTTTTATCTTCTGAATCTTGGCAAATCTGGACCAGGCTGTACTAATTTTTATTATTTGGTCTATAAATGTTTCACTGAACTTTCATCATTCATTCAAAATGTGTCTTTTTGGTAAAAACTACAACACACTGCACCAATTTTTTGACAGTCAATACAACACTTTTCTCTAATCTTTCGATGTATTTTCTGTCTCAAAAGGTGAATCTAGAGATTACATCATATCCTGGGTTCCCTGCTGTTTGTTGTGGGGGTCGAACTAAACAAAGCAGTAAACAAAGCGTGATGGAGGCAGAGTGGTTTTTACAACCCGTCTTACACACAGACCCAGAGATGCAAATGAAATTTCACACGGTCTCACTGTCGAGGAAATTGAATTACCCTGCTTGTTGCTGGACTGGAGGAATGCATTACTAATGCTTTGAGGTGAGGAGCTGAATGGAGAGGGAGGGAGGCGGAGGAGGGAGGAGGGAGGTGCCTGCACCCTCTGACCCCCACAGACACTTCCTGAGTCTGGCTGGGCTCTCTGCCAGGTGGTCGGACCCCAGCTCTCCTTTTCCTCTATGCCAGGCAGCTGCAGTGACTTCCAGGAGGCACACGAGAGGGTTAAAGCTGCACAAGGCAAGACTTCCATTTAAAAATGTACCCGTTTTATCAGCCTAAATCACAGGGCAGACAGCATCCCAGCCCTCCCACTCTTTCTCCAGTTTTCTCCATACCCACAAGAAATGATGTATCGGAGCATAAACCTGCGGGTTTGCATGTTTTAGCCGAATCATGTCTGCAGTACATTACTGACTGCCATTTTCCAAAGCAGCATGCCATAAATATTTAGATTTCTTGCCTTTTGTGACTACTAGTAGTAGTATTCCATTCATTTCACTATAAAATCAAACTAGACTCACAGTGGACATTAAGTTGCCTTTATCTTTTTGTTACATAGCAGGTAATTTGTCGGTGTGGTCTTAAACACACCAACATGAAAGAGGTTTTAAAACAGTGCCTTGACTGTATTACCACTTTACAATAAGGTTACTTATGACATGATATGATCATGGTGATGGATTACCTATCTCAAGGAAGTTGATTTTTAATTGTAATGAAACCCATAGCTGACAGGAGAGAATAAAGATTTTTAAAAACTTGATGGTATGCACTGTGAAAATGTTGGCAGTTATAAAAAGTATAGAAGATCTGTAGTTAATGGGATAAATATGAACTGTTACAGTCCAATATGTGACATAGAGACTGAGAAAGCTGAACAGTGGTGGAAGAAGTATTCACATCATACTGTATGCAGTTAGGTAGTTTGATCCAGTGGTTCCCAAACTAGGGGTCGGGGCCCCCTCCAAAGAGTCACAAGATAAATCTGAGGGGTCATATGATGATTAATGGGAGAGGAAAGAAGAAAAACAAAGTTCTGCTACACAAATTAGTATGTCTTATTTGGGACTTTTTCATAATCTTTGCTTTTATTGTGAAATATTGGATCATTTTACCTCTTTGGGCCTCAAACTGTTATTTAAATGAAACCATCTGAGAAGTTTAGAGGGGAAATCTCTCTTTGCTGGATCTGCTTACAACTCATAGACACCTGAAACGTAACAAGGGGCCCCAACCAGACACTGCTTTTTTGTGTGCTCACAAGCCAAAAATATAAGAAACCACTGGTTTAATCTTTAATAATGTGTTGTATTTCATGAGCTTATCATATATTTTTGTATGCAAAATTTTAATCTGAAAAGTAACTAGTAACTAGAGCTGTCAAATAAATGTAATGAAGTAAAAAGTACAATATTTCTCTCTGAAATCTGTTGGAGTAGAAATATAAAGTAGCAGAAAATGGAAATACTTGTATTAAGTACCTCTGCTTTCATCCCTTTCACTGCTCATAATGTTCATTCATTTCTCAACATGTACACCTTGTCATCAGAGGATAGATGAGGCAGATGAACACTGAATGCAAACACAGGACGTGAGCACCTCTGTTTCTGGAGGGAATCCTGCAGCTTTGCTGCCGGCATGCTGACGAGGGAGAGGGAGTCAAGGAAACAGGGTGCCTGGTTTGTCTCTATTGTGGCCGGGCTCAGAGGGGAGGCAGCTGTGTCCTGGGAGCTTATTCCTCGTTATTCACACCTCACCTCCTCCTTTGTATGCATCACCCGGACCAGTCAGAGGGAGCACGTACCCAGTGAGGGATTTATGGAGCTGTCCGGTTATCCCCGTCCCCACCTTTTTACTCCACACAGAGAGAGAGCCCTCCTGCTCACTGTGATGCTCCATGACTTCCTCAAAGCATGCCCCTTTCCTTCCTGTTCTTTTAAAGTCTTCTGTGTGAAGAATTTATCATCATTTAAAGCGCAATTTATACGAGGAGAGAGTCAAGGTTTTTGCATTCAGACACAGACAAAATGTGCCAAAATTAAGTGGTTTTGGTAAAATATTGCTTTACAATCTAAAACTTTTATCTGTCCGCTCAAAGTATCTTCAGTCTATGATTCCTGTGCACCAGTTAACCTTCACAAGTGTGTTAGACCCAAAATCTACTTCCGATAAGGTCACTGAGACGGTGTATTCTTCTAATAATAGTGATGAGTTATCACTGCCCGAGGTTGTACAGCATCATTTGCATCCTGATTTGCACCATGACTCAGTTATTTTACCTTGATGCAAATAATCTTCATATAATACATTTTATACTTTAACTCATGTGAAGCAGAACAGATAGTGAATGACAATATAACACAGTTGTAATTATACGAAATCTGTCTTCATAGGAGATGTTGCAGTTGTTGAAAATATTATACATAAATAAAAATGGCCTTATGTCTGCTTATAACTACATAATAGTGTGTAAACAATTTATTATATGTTTCTATACTGCTTAGAAATGATAAATAGGGGGAGTTAATCTTGTATATCACAGGATGACGCATGATAATGATAAAATGATTACATCTTGTTTAGTTATTATCTAACAGAAGAGAATTAGATGTGAAAAAGTTCTGAGATTGATTTTATAATTCTGATTAAAACAAAGAAATGAGATTAATAATTCTGACATTCTGTTAGAAATCTGAATTAATCTCAAAACCTTAAAGATTTTCGTACTGAGCCTGGCTGGCTGAATTGAATTTGGCTTGCAAAAACAACCGTTAATGTGAAAATCAGTAATTTCCTGCAATATATCCTCTAACTGAAGAAGAAAAAAATGGTGCTGGTCAGCTTTAGCCCGGCAGGCTGGTCCTCCTCCAAATTCCTCAAGTCCTCCACTCAAGTGCTGCTTACTACAAAGTTCAAGTCCTTGTATAGCCGGGATATGTGATACCTGGATTATTGTAAACTCCCACTTCGTCTGCCTTTAGAGCACATGTTGAGCAGGATTAAGGCCTGTGCCAGTTGCTGTGAGATCTCTCTGTGGGCCAAAGGGACTTGTCTCGCCGCTCCTAATCCTGCAGACAATGCAGGCTGTTAATTGGAGACTGACTGATATAGCAAAGCAAAGTCATGAAGACAATGTGCGAGTGGCCAGCTTCTCTGTAATCCCCCGCACTCTCAGGAATGTCCCTCTGTGGCAGCCATCCATCCATACTTCACCAGATCTACTCCAACTCCTCACCTCCCACTCTGGGGTTTTCAATTTTACTGACAGTTAGAGCCACTCTTTTGTTTTTGTTTTTTGAGTCAACAAAAACACAAAGAGTGTGACTTTACAGAGTTGTGAAATTTCACATATTCCACTCAGAGCACTGATGAGAGGTGCAAGAAAGCACACCCACGTGTTTGTGTTTCAGTCAGCAGGGTACAAACTGTTAACAGACTTACAAGAAAACGTGTTTCCTGTAATTCCACCCTCAGACAGGCCTGAAATTATGTCATTGTTAAGACCTGTGAAGCCCTGATATCCAGTGTTTTAAAGATGTTTTTAGTACATGTAAATTATAAATAAATAAAGTTATAAATCTATTATATATGTAGTCATTTTGCATCACTTTGTAGTGGGATTTGCATCTCTTACTTGTCATTTTAGGTGTGTTTGTGATCATTTTGGGTGTCTCCGTGGTCATCTTGTGTTTCAGAAGTAATTTAATGTCTCTTTGTGGTCGTGGTGTGGTAGGCCTGTTCAGTAATCCATCCATGATACAAAAAAGTCAACCTTTCACCTTCTGACTCTGGTAGGGCAGGCACCGGGGGGGACCCATGCCACCCATTTGCCCTGCCCCTGCTCTGCCACTATTGTTTGGTATTTACACAAACAAATTTAGTTGTAATGAAAATATGATATACAGAATATCCTGTCGTGGGATTTAAAATGAGAAGTTAAACTGAAGAAATGGGTGAGAACCCGTCACAACAATAATAAAACTCCTAACGGCCTTCAGCTCAGGCTGCTGGGTCATTACATGGGTGACAGACAGACACTCCATTTGGTTTCTCCCTGGGGTGAAAACAATGTAGGTGGGCAGAGAAGCTGCATTTCTCGTCAAGTATGACTCAGACAGACACAAGTCATGCAGGACTTTTATATTTTGTAAACAGAACATAATAGACATTTTGGATACTGGATCCTTTATCACTGGGAGATAATCAGCCATAGAAACAGCCTCCAGTCATATTTCACCATAGTTCACCGACAGTTAGGTGGTCGACCAGCAGTCTGCAGTTGGCTGTTTGTGTTCATGTAATCTCTCACCTGTTGCCACACTACACATATGCAAAACAGCATTGCTGAAATCATACGACATACCTTTGGGGACGTTACACCTGAGACCCTGTTCACACCTGGCATTAGCATGCATCTTGGGTGATCCCATCATAAGTGGACCGCTCTAAACACAGCACTGAGGACGCATTGAGATTCGATCGCTCAGACCACATTCGGAGGTGGTCTAGGCCACATTCTTTTAGCAGTGTGTATGCGAATGTGTCCTGGGCCACACTGAGGGACCGCCTACTCAACTGACATCCTCTGCGTCAACAGAAGTACGTACTCATTTGCGCGCCAACAGCTTCATATTAAAGTGCAAAACAATAAGAATAAGCCCATATTTATTTATTTATTTATACTTTTAATATCCAGCAGACTAGGCATGGGAAGTGCATTGCTGCCTCCCGCCGGTTAAAAACAACAAGGCATTTAGTCTTTGCAAACGGAAATGATGTAATGATGTGTTTATTTGCATATAGAGCGGAAGTGAGAAGTGAGATCCGATCACAAGTGGTCACTCGAGACGCATGTGGAGACGTATGTTAATGCCAGGTAAACAGGGCCTGAGTTATTCTGTCAATCATGATACTGACTTCTTATTTAAAGACACGTCATATCTGCTAATGATGCAGTTTACAGTGGAAGAACTACTAAAATCCCTTACTTAAGTAAAAGTAATAATACCTCAATGTAAACATACTCCAAAAAACATATTACTTTAAGGAATAGATCAACATGTTGGGAAATTCACTTAATCGCTTTCTGGTGAAGAGTTAGATCAGAAGATACAATCTGTCCATTAAATATGAAGCTACAACTGGCAGCTGGTTAGCTTAGCTTAGCACAAAGACTGGAAACAGGAGGAAACAGCTAGCCTGTCTAACATTAACATTAACAAAATCTACCTACCAGCATCTCTAAAGCTTACAAATGTACACATTATGTCTTGTTTGTTACATCTGTGTAAAGAAAAAGACAATTTGTTGTTTTACAGTGGGTTATGTGCCGGAAAATTTCTTGGAGTCTCGGCTGGTTGCCGGGCAACAGGCCCCAAACAAGGAGTAGTTCAATTTGTACGGATTAAACAAACTTATACTTATGCTTGTGTATTTTTATTTAAGTAATAATACTAGCCACTGATTCACCCTACTACCTGCTGTCATTACAAAGCCACATTTCGTGTCTCAAGTGTTTCCTCCTCGCTGTCAAAGCTCTGTCCTCAGTCCAAACTGTCTCCCTGTGTGAGGCTGAAATCTTGGCCTCAGCTCAGGGTGTAAATTGAAATGCTAATAGCGTACACTTAAAAGCTCAGTCTGACTGTATTTATTATTCTGCAGCTGCTGGTATGGGAACAGACGTAATTGCAACAGCAAACGTTAAGGAAAGATAAACAGTGGAAAACCACCAAAGGATAGTAATCATGTATAACAACTGCCATTCATTCAAAGTTGCTCACAGATGTGACAGACTGGTATGTTTGAAGGATTACTGATGCAGAGGGATTACAAATGAGCTGGGGGAAATTCTTTCAGGCAAATTTAAATCTCATACGCCTACTTTATTTCCTCTCGTTGCAACACTGCACATGCAGACTTCTTACTGAACCATAGTTGCCATTAAATGATTTGAATGACTGTGATAGTGCCCATGTCTCTTCAGGTTACATACAAGTGACAGTTTTGAGAGTCTTAAAAAGAGTAGAGGCAGATTAGACCAGCAC
Source organism: Macquaria ambigua (assembly GCA_008360985.2). Lineage (NCBI taxonomy): Eukaryota > Metazoa > Chordata > Actinopteri > Centrarchiformes > Percichthyidae > Macquaria > Macquaria ambigua. Next base: position 260,931 of record VMKM01000137.1, read on the forward strand.
TCTAATGATTTATTTATGTAAAAACCTTCCTCTGTTGTAGAAGATCAAACTGCTGCTGATCCGATTACTGTTTGCACATTCACAGCTTGCCAATTTAATAATACATGAGTTTTATACTTAAGCCACATGCCTTCTTTTCCCATGGGTGCAGTGCCAGAGGAGGGATCTCTCTCTTCCTCTTGTTAGCAAGCTGAGTGAAGCCGATCAACCGTTTGCCACCGAATAAACGGTTATAGCTACCAATCAAACTGCTTTGATTGCTCTATATTTCATACAATGTATGATTTGAAACTTCTGTACAGATTTATTGGAAACGTTTTATGAGTCACCAGAGAGACGAAAGAGGGCGCAGATGACTGATGTCTGTTTGAACATGAGATTTAGACACATAAAAGACTGCTGTTTTTCCCACTATACATCTCTGGAAGGCAAAGCTGTGATTATGGTTTGTGGTGGGGATGTTTGCCCCGAGTAATTTGTCTCCCATGCAAGGCTTTGGTGATGGATCTTGGGCTCTGTGTCTGCCAGAGTTCAGCCAGGGTGTGCTTATGCTGGCTGATAACTACGTTTTTCTTACATTTAATTTTTTATGCTTTTTAAATGTCTTTTTCGTCAGAATTTCAGACTTGACAGAGTGTAAGGCAGCTTTTTTAGACCAAAAATGAACCCCTAAAATTAACTGAGATAATAGTTTTTTTTCCCTTTGTCATGTGAAAAACCTTGTATCTCCATTTTTGGGCGCACTCTGATTGGGACCATTCATCACAATCAGTGGTGGAAGTATTCAGATGCTTTACTTATGTAAAAGTAGCACCACCACTATGTAAAAATAGTCCATTACAAGCAAAAGTCCAAAAGTGCTTCTGACAGTGTTATTATATTTTATATTATATAATTGGATTGATGCATTAACATGTAAGCAGCATTTTAATGTTGTAGCTGGCTGCTGTGGAGCTAATTTGACCTATTTTATACACTGTTAGCTGCTTTAATATACTGTTTAATAACAATGCACCATATATTGCATGCTTAATATAGATTTTAAAAATCTTAATCAGCTAAATAAGTACTAACTACAGCTGTCAGATAAGTGTAACCTAGTGAGGAGAGTGGTATCAAATTTCTCATCTAAAAAGCGAAAAATCATAATTCCCAAAACTACTTTATATACAGTTAGGCATTTCAGTCCAGTGGTTCCAAACCTATGAGTTAGGTCGTAATATGAAATATGAGATAGGAAAGAATAAAACACAAAGTCCTGCTACACACATTTGTCATTTTTTGGACTTGGCTATCTCTCATCTTAGTTTTGTTTTATGTGTAATATTAATAATTTTACTTTTTTTGTGCCTCAAACAGTTATTTAAATGAAACCATCTGAGGAGTTAAGAGGGGAAGTCGTTCAAAAGGGTTGTGTTTGATCTTTAACAATGTGAATATTTTATAAGGTTATCATATGTTGCTTATGTGAAATTATCTGAAAGGTAAAGTGACTACAGCCGTCAAATAGATGCAGGCTAGTGGAGTAAAAAGTACAATATCTCCCATCGAAATGTAGTGGAGCAGAAGTATAGAGTAGCATGAAATGGAAATACTCAAGTACAAATACCTCAAGTACAGTACTTGAATAAATGTTTGTACTTACTTTCCACCACTGGTTGGCTCATGCATCAATATCTTTGTGGTCAACATGTTCTCCCTATGTTTGTGAGAATTTATTCTGCAACTCTCGTTAAGTGTCTAGTGATAAGAGTCTATATGTTTCCTTGCTACCAGATTTTCTTTTTGACTAAAGGTCAAGTGTCATTAAACACTAAGTAGGTAAAAAAAGAAAAAAAAGAAACATGGCTATTTTGAACATTAAATGTATAATCTTGAACTTGGAAGACAGTCAAATAAAAACATGACCAAATATGTAAAGTTTCTCAGTGGTTATGCACTTTTATTACAAAGTTTTAGGTCCCACAGTGGGTCCCATGGTAGTTAATACCAGGATCAGCTCATAATCCCTGAGAAGCCAGTATTGGGAATGAACTGTTCAAACCCTCCAGATACTGGAGAATAAACACCACAGTCATTTAACACAGTTCAAAGCAGTACAAAAACTCATGTCCAGGTCATTAAAAGCGTATGTAAACCAAAAAGGGGAAATTACATTCTAAACATTATACAATCACTACTAATTTAAACATAAGCACAGTACACAATACTGTATTCAAGATGTACAGCATAACCCAATATGGGTTAGAGACGACACAGAGGGAACAAACACCTCCATGTGGAAACACCGATGTTGCTCTTGTTAAGTTCTCACCTCACAGGCCTCAACAGTAACCAGCCAGTATTATGTGTAAATAAAGGACATTAATGTTAATAATAACATAGAGGCTCATCAGTCTTTTGTGCTATCTATTATAGACTGTGGCTCAGATTACACATGTGGTTATTATTTAGATGCCATTGATCCAAGCTGTTTTTTGTTTCTTTGTTAGTTTGGGTTCTCTTCAGATGGCATTCATCCAAGATAAAAGTCACTAATTCCCCACTGTTGAACCTTACGAGGTGAGCGTCTTTCCAGGAGCAAATATCAGCTCATTTGAAACTCAGCTGTGCAATTTTTAAACAACAAAATAAAAATGTTTCAAAGCAATTCAAAAGCTGATTGTAACCCCAAATCAAAATCTCTTCCACTCATTATTTTTCCCTGATTGTAACAAATGCAAGGAGTGTTATTAAATACATAAGAATGAATAGATGTTGAGATTTTGAGGGGTTATTATTAATTGTTTTTGTTAGTTTGGACACAAATCTGAAGCATGTCATTACAGGACGTAAATTAGGTCAGTTCACCAAAAAATATCAAAAAGGGAAAAGTGCTTTGTCCGGATATACTTCAGATCAGGTCACCCAATGACGCATTTGGAAATCTGCCTATACTGCCAGCTCAGGTTGTGGGAGATATAACACTGCTAACTTAAAAGCACAACAATATCTTCATATTAGAGCATTTGTCCGGAGTCATCAGAGTTAAAAGATCTAAAAAAAAAAATGCTTGAAAAAGCCAATTATATGCGATAAAAGCCAAAAAGAAAAACATTTTTAAAAGATTTTTAAAAGCTAAAACAAAAAGAAATTGTTAATGTAAAGCTGGCAAAAAGGCTTGAATATATGACAATACATTCTATGAGAATTGCAGATACATTTACAAGCAACATATACATAACAAAGCTCAACTGATTGCCTGCAAAGCTTAACGCTGAAAGCTACTTCCTGCCGAGAGCTGGAGTCCTTCACCCGAGCATTACGGGACAAGGTCCTGGCTCCGACAGGAAAGAATAGTCCCGAGGCGGGCCGCACAGCAGCCCAGTAAAACTATTAAAGACCGCACACAACTGCAGCAAGAATACAGCAGCCGCGCGGTCTAATACCAAACACTGGTCCCCACGAGCCTTTCAGATACCGAGGCACGACGGGGACGAGGATGAGAAAGGAGCGGTCACCCTAAAAGGCAACCTGGGGGGGACACCATGGGGTGTCTGGATACAGGAGACAGTGCACAGACTTAAACCTGGAAGACAGAGATAAGAGGGTCAGAGTTAGATTTGCTGAAAAGGGTCGAAACTGAGATTAAATCTGTGTCACGTTGTTAAATGCAGGACAATCTCTCACCTTGATGGATCCTCCTCCACAGCAAAAGCCCCTTTCAAATTGATGATGTTGCTCTTGTTTTCAAACATCCCATAACTGAGAGTGATCTGGAAGGGGAAATTACACCAAAAAACATGAGCGACATAGAAAAAACACCACTGTCACACTGATTCATGACTTCATCAAGGATACTGATCATGTATTATAAAAAAATATATATGAGCTATAAGCCTCTCACCTGCTTGTGTATCTCAGATCTTGACACTTGTTGCAGGTTCTCCAGGTGGGAGTGAAACAGGTTGCTGCGGGTCAGAGGAACCCCCAGAACCGACTCGATGATGTAGCCGATGGTGCAGTCGTCGGGCAGGCGGATCTTCTCCGCTGTGTTCATGAAGTGACCGCCACTGGAAAGACAAAAAAATAGACAGACACCTGGTCAGTGTTGATGTGACCCACCTACTGGTGACCATAATGCCCTCTTTGTACTAAAATAAGCTAATTCTCTATACTGAACGCACAGTGGTGATTTTATTTTGAAAAGCAAACAAGATTTTCCTATTTTCATCCTCAAGACTGAGCTACAAATGTGAAGTCTCTGCAGTGCAGTCATAACACAGGATGTGTCTGTATCTTACCTGGCCCATGGGCTCATCTTCAGTGCCAGACCCCGGCTCACACAGAAGCCTGCTCCTCCAGTAGCAAACCAGAAGTTGACTGGTTTCTATAAAGGACAGAGAAAAAGTTTGTTAATATGCGCAAATATCTGACAAGTAACCTGTATGATCTTGACAATTTTACACACCAAAAACAAGAATCTTCTACGTACCACCTTATTGTCCCCCAGCCTCTCTGTGGCCTCTATGGGCCGGTCCAGGCTGGGTTTACCGAGGTACATGTCCTGGGTGTGGGGGTACTGGGACAGGAACTTCACCAGAGTCCGAACATTCACGTAGTTGTCATCATCTACATGACAGAACCACCTAAGAGGCAGAAACAGACGAATTATTAGATCCGGAGATATTCAGACTAACAAAAAATCTAAATAAATATCAAGTGTAAGTGATACTTACTTTTTCCCCGACTCTATGAACTTGTCATATTCCACCGCCATCTTGCAAGACAGAGCTTGTCGGCTATGAGCTGCAGAGCAGTTGGTGTTGATTGCATGGCTCCCTGTGGCAACAAGGAAAGAATAAAGATGACACCATCAGTAGAGGCTCTATGTATTTTAATGGTGTTTTGAATCTTTCACAGAGGCAAACAGCTCAAAACAGTATTTTTATTACCCTTAAAATATGACTTGGTTTCTCGTTAATTCAGAGTTGGCCTCCCTATCTAATCAAACAATGTGCATCTCTGTTCCCAACATGAAATTCCCCTCACAAAACTTACCAATTTTCTCTTTTAGCTCCTCGTCTTCTCCGTCTGTGAAGATGTAGGTCTGTAAACAAACAAGGGAAATTACAGATAAGTGGACTTATCTTTGAATCCATGGAAGGATGATCATGTGAAGCGGTCACACAATCAAATTCAGCAGTGTGTCCAAAGTCCTCCTTCCTCACATCCAGCCTGGTGTGATTAGCATCAATCAACATGTCTTTTATGCAGTGAAAAACACATTGGGTTAAACAACCCCCTGCTCTAATAAAGGCCTTTTGTCCAGCGTTTCACTCTCTCCATGGCAACTATGCCGCCGCCCTGAAGCATCCCAGACATGGAACAAAGCAGGAGGCAGACTGTCCGCCCCCACACACACCCCATTCATGTATCCCATCCCCCGGCTGAGCCCCTTCACTCCGCTGGACCTGCTGCCAGTCTTCAACATGTTGAATACAGCTAAAACAGTAGCATACATATCTGACAAACCACCAACACAATCCTCTGTGTGCTCGCCGCTGTATGACTGACAGACTCAAGAATCAAACCACGAGACTCCGGGTGCTTGTTAAATGTAGCAGGTAGTCATAAAAGGAGTTAACAACAAAGGGCACCTTACGGGAACACACTTTAAAAAGGAGCAGGGGAAGATTAGACTCTTTATGATAGCTCACACTGAGCAGGTGCAAGCTGCTGAATAGTGATGATGAAAAGGCTGCCGGCCCTGGGCTTTGTAACCGCCAGCGGTCTGTTTACTCTTCACCTCAGGTGAGGCAGCACCTGCCAAACATCACGCTACCTTATCTATGCCACGTGTCTCTACACGCCAGGTCGTGGTGCCTTAACCCTCACTGACTGACGGAGCACTTTTTGTCAACTAAAATCCACATTCCTGCGAGTTCGCTGCCCTGCTGCTAAGCGACTGCCATTTGTGCTCTGCATCTATAATCAGGCCGCTGACTGATCTTTCTACTCCAGTTTTTCTTTTTCGGCACAAGGCAAAGTCAGCCTGAACTGTTTGTGGAGCAATCTCTGGGCAGATGTTGCTCGATGTTGAAGCCATGAGCCTGTATTTGTTTAAGGAAGGGTGGTGGTTTCACTGGTGAAGGGATCAGAGGCTGGCGCTGTTTGCTTTAAAGCCCGTTGAATAGACAGCCTAATCACTGAGGCAGCTGCCAGAGCTGCCAGGGCACTGACAGAAAGAGAGGGAGGGAGAGGGGTGGAGGAGAGGGGTGGAATCTCACTGCTGATTAGTAAATCGAAAGCCGTGTGTGGCCATTCACCCCCACTTCACCGCCTATCCTGCCCCCCTCCGGGCCACATACACGGCCAGAGCCTCTTGAATAGAACAATGCTGTGAGTTTTCATGCTGGGTAAAGTCTCCACTGGGTAAATTCTAAATATGTTTGCCAGCATTTGCATACAGCTGCAGGAGTTAACTAAAGAGAAACCTCCTGGGGAAGGTTTTTTTTTCTGTCTTTGTTTCTTAACTGAAACTTAAAAGAACAGTTACTTTCATGGAATACTAATTCATACCAAAACAAATAAAAAGGAGAAGGAAAAAAAGAAAAGATGGCTGTGTGTGAAGCAGAGATAAGAGGCGAGGGGGCACAGGGTGAGGAGGAGAGGGAGATGAGAGCAAAGGGGGGGGGGGGCTGCACTCCTGACCACAGGAAGGCCTGGCACGGCCCTGTCTGAGCTGAACGTGGTGCCTGGCTGGCTGTCTCCAGCTCCACGGGAAGGAAGGGCACCAGGCTCCCCTCCCTCCATCAACCACTTCCACCCCGGCTCCTTCCCCCCTTCTGTCCCAGAAATACAAAGCTTTTTCAGCACTTTTTATCAGGAGAAATGATTTGTACAGCAGGTTACAGGAGTGCAGCAGGGACAAAGTAAAGTAGTAAAAGATGAGGTAAATGGCATGCAAAGTGTGCATCTGTGCAAAAGTTATCTTCTAAAACAACAGATTCTCCCTTCAACGACAACCACCCACTTTCCGACCACTTCCACTTTACTACTCCACAGTGAAGCCATCTGATCAACTCAACTACAGCACCAAGTGTTTTTTTTTCTAAATGCTAAAAGCGCTCATTGTTGGGTTTATTATCGCACTATTAAGAGAGGAATGCATGAAGATGTTGGTGCCAGCTGCAAAATTAATTTACGCTCTGATAAAAGCAGCTACTACGTGCCATTTTTACAAATCAATTTGCCGCTGATCTACGCTCTGGAACAGGAAGTACTGTGATCCATTTTGTTCTTTTGTTTTATGACCCTGCTCTCAGTGTGACATTACATTGTTCCCGCATGATTAATGAGGAAATAATAGAAAACAGGAAGAGGTACTATATTTGAAAAAGTTATCTAATGACTTGTGATGACAAAGAGGTCTTCTGTTTCAAAAGCACCAATTCACACATAAATTGAGTCTGGCATTTATTATCCACAAAGGGTAACCTTTTACATAAAGACACCGCTCTGAATGGGCCCCAAGATTAAGATGGCCACAGGCACTATTGTGTCAACACAGCTATCACTGAGATAATCTACCTTCCCTGTTCTCATGTAAACAGCAGCAGATAGCAACTCCACCTGCATACGAGTAAAGAGATCTCACTTTGAGTAGAAAAGTAGCAGCACAGTCAGAAATTTAAAAGAAAGTCTTCCAAATTGGCTTTTGCAGAAATAATACTTTTGTCCCTTGTGTCCGCCGCTACAAAAGCGATCCAAACTCCACAGATGTTCATCAGCTGAGCGTGAGAATCAAACCTGAACATGGAGGATGGCCATATGTACATGGTGGGAACTCAGAGCATCATATGGCTGGCATTAAAGGCCCTCCTTTGTTCTGTCTCTCCTGACCACCTGTCACCCTTCCTCCAGGAACTCCCTCCTGCATTGTGGGCTCAGTCTGTCCTTTCTGTCCAAGCAGGCACCCACCAGCTGCCTGCCTATAAGCCCTTCTGTTAACTCTGTCGGATGGGTTAACTAACATCATCCAGTACAGTGATTACAACCAATTAGCACAATCAATTCACATAGAAGCAGATGTTGTGCAGCATGGTTTGGGCATTAACGTGAACTATGCAGGTAATTCTGCCTGATCATTATTATAACATGGGGGGCTGAGTGATTGTGACATTTTTCCTCGAGAGAAGAACCCTCTCCCCAAACCTTACTGGTGCTAGAGACAGACAGGGTTCAAAGAAGAGAAAACCTGTGTATGATAGCACACAAGGCAAATTAAAAAGACTTTTGAAAAAGCACACATGACACCTCTAGGTGCAGGATAAAATCACTGTCTAGCAACTTTTTTCTTCACACTATAGCTGACGCCGTGCATGTCTTTGTGCGCCCTCTAAAAGGAGTTCTCAAGGCCACATTTTCATACTCAGCGTGCTGCTTCCCAGCACAAGCTTCCCTATAGATGCACCCCTTTGTCCCAGGCATCCCCTTAACGAAGCCCCCGTTTCCCCATCCCTCCAGTAAGCTTGACCCAGACTCAGCTCCCACGTTCCCATGGAGAGAGGGGAGACAAGGGGCTGGGAAAGCTTTTCTTTCCCCTTCAGAAAGACGCTTTGTTAGTCCTGGAAGGGGGACAGCGCTGGAGTCGGTGCTGTGAAGCATCCATTGCACCAGGGGCATTCACAGGGACACCCAAAAAGAGGAGGGATAATAGAGAGTGGGGAGAGAGGGGGGCTGAAAGAGGGAGTCCTGAAACTGCTCCCTCCATTCTCAGGGACATCACTCAGAGGAGAATAAAAAAGTGACAGAGCCGAAGAAATTCAGCATGGTTAACAGGGGTTGTGTGGCTATTTCAATGTGTGTCATCTGGTGACAAGGGGAACAATACAGCACTGTAAGCAGCCATCACCTGCATGTGTACACTGGCTCATTGTTCAGCTCTGCAGCACAGACTCAGCAACAATGATATCAGCCCACAAAGAAGCAGACCACTTCTTAAAATCTCAGTTTTCAGCTTGTGCATGCGCAGTATTTGATAAAAAGTTGTTTATGCATGCCAAATTAATAAAACATGAACGATATCAAGAATTCATTTTGCAATTTTCCTTTACCTGCTGCATGTTTCTTGAGATCCATGTGTCCAGAAGCAGGTTCAGCCTGGACTGGTGGAACTTCTTGGTGGTCTTCACAGCGATGAAGATGTCATCAGCGCTGATGTCCTCAGCTGGAGGCGGGTCCGCGGTGGACGCAGAGGAGCGCGCGGGCTTCTCCACCTCCCTCCGTCCCCGGGTCAGTTTGGTGAAGTACGCTGAGAATCCTCTCTTCGCCTGCGCGCTCCCGAGTTGTGCGTCTTCCCCTTCCTGTGCGTCACCTTGGAGCAGAGAGCGCGTCCCGGTGTCCCCTCCGTTCGTCTCCTCATCCACCTGAACCCGGTGATGCTGCACAGCAACCAGGAGCAGCAGCAGGCAGAGACATGCTGTGCTGGCTACAGAGATAGCGGTCTTCTTTCCATTATTTTTCAACATGATTAAACTCAACATGATTAAACTTAAGAAAGACTAAAAAACTATGAAGCGGCGCAACGAATTCCCAATGCAAAGTCCATATGGTAGTTTTTTTTCTCAATAAAACAAAAAAGGATAACTGGAAGGTCCGTCAGGGTGCATAGCTGAATCGCAAATAAGTGACTTGTTACGTGGGAAAATATATAAGCTTCAATGCTGGCCACGCCTCATAGGAGGTCCTTGAATGCAGCATGCCAGCCTGCGTGAAGCAGCAATGGGGCGTGGTTATAGCTCTGTCTGTGCGTGTGTTTGTGGGTGTATGACATGCAGAGTTCAGTTTGGCTTTTATAGATAATATGAGTAAAAGATTGACCCGAAGAAAACAAAACTGCAGGTGGTCACGAGGAAAGGTGTGTTTCAAAGTGCACCTGCATTACTTCACACAGAGCTGTTTGTGAAGGTTTATCCTCCAGATCTAAATTTGCAATCAGACTTTAGATGGGTGAAGCTATTTGAATTCAGCCGAGTGTGAGCTGGGTGTTCACCAGAGAAACAGCCCCTATTGTTCTTCGCTGACCTTGTGAGGACTCTAAACAGTTGGCCATTCCCGAACACTTGTTATTCAAATTCTGGCTCTCACAACTGAGTGCCGTCTGGTGCTGGGACGTTGACCAAAAGACATGAGCTCCATTTAGACCAACATGCAGCTGGTGGTGGAGCCTCAGTAACCCCCCGACTCACAGCTTAGTATCAAACAAAAGTCTGGTTAAACAGAGATCAGGACATTTTACACTTTGGTTCTTCAAGCCAACTCATCCTCAGACATTTAGCAATATCCAAAGTATGAAGATAAACCTTTAAGACAGCTGATTTTGGTCTCAATCCAGATATTGGGTAACATCACTTTTGGGATAAACTCCCAAAAAGTCAATGTTATCCTTTAAGGTGTATGAGGCAAAGGCTGAGTCACACCCTTCATGTCTAATACATTTTCAACACATCCTGCTTCTCTAGTTAACTCCTCCGTCTTTACCTGCAGTTGCACTAGTATGAGAAACGTTTTTTCCCCAAAGTCTTTTGCAAGAGAAAACTTATTTTCCACTGCAGGTGTTTTATTCTTTTTCATTCTGGGACACACAGGACATGAGTTACCTCTCTGCTTTGTTGCTCCTGACAAGGCCTTTTGTTCACCTTTTAAAAGTGTGCATAGAAAGGCATTTTAAAAGCAAGTATAAGAAACCAGGCAGTGGGGGTTGTCTCTGTGGCCTTCATTCTTCTTCGATCAACCGCCTCTTTCTGCCGGACTTGCAGGGCATTCGTCCCACCTCGGAAACTCTTTTTGGTCCTTTTGGACTTGTGAAAACAATGTCAGTTGTTAAAATGGCAAGTGAAAGAGTAAAGTCTCCACTCGCATTAGCTTCGACCTCCTCCTCGGTTCACTGTTTATTTCAGCTTTTTGCTTCCTCCACTGACAGAAAAACGCTTTCTTGTCCCTTTTGAAATCACCCCACAACTCCACCTCATCTTTGAGCCCCCATCCCATCTAGCATTGCTGCTGAATGCCAGTGAGATTAAATCCAGTTTCTTCAGACAAGCCCACTTCCTCACCACAGTGCCCACAAACCCACAAATAAACCCCACAATGTGCTTGATTTTCGCCCTGATGGTATCAGCATGTTGGGGAATCCGAGCGGCCGGAGGAGCCTCAGTCTGATGGTAAAATTAAAGGGCTGCTATTTATAGTTCCTGCTTTTACAAAGATAATTGCACATGATGCACGCACAGCAGGTAAGGAATCCCAGCATGCACTGTGACTGAGTCTTTCACCACCTGACAACTGTCCAGAAAACATCATTAGAGCACTAAGTATCTCTTTTTATTCGTTGATACACACCGCGAAAACTGAAAACACGTGCGCACACTCAGCTCTGTAAGATGTCAGCTATAACTTGATATTCGGCATAGTGTATATAGATCCAACTTGTTGAAAAAAAACCCCAACATGGAAGACATTAGCTCAAAGCCACATCTTTCTTTTCAACTCACAATGTTTCCATTTATTTTATATTTAAGTCTGTTTAACATTCCTCAGGATGGTTCCCTGAATGTTTCTGCTTTTTGAAGCGTTTGTTTGTTAGTTAGCCTAATGATTCAAATATGTTTCCACTAAATTCCAGTCACTCTATAATCTAAGATGCTGCTGTGCTAGGTCAGCTAGTGGAGCCTTAAATCTCCTGCACGCTAAACTAAAAAAACTAAAAAAATCACGTTCTTTAAAACATCTTTCCCCTTTACTGCTCCTTAACATCAACTTATATCCATATTTCCTCCAGTGGTGGACTCAGTTTGTCTGAGGGGTGGGAAAAATAAAAAGGGCACCAGCTGCATGCGGTGGGGCACCAGCGTGCAGACAGTCGTGATGCATTTATGGTGAAACAGTTCCAAACCCTGGTTAAGATTAAAATAGTTTTATTATGTGACTTAAATTTTATTTTGTAGTATATCTACTACACCTCTGTAATAAAAACATACAGGAAACTATTAACTCATTTTCTAGCATGTAGGGCATCGCGTTTTCTTCACTGGAAGGGTACTCATGGGGACTTTATCATGTTTTATCTACCCTAGGGGCATCCAAGAGCGCACTTTTGCTTTGTTTTTTGTTTTTTTTTCGAACAGAGGAGGAGTGGGGGCAATTGCAGATTGTAACTGCACTGTAAAACACCATACAGGAATTTAGTGGAAGCAACTAATTTTTTGTCGTGAACTTAATGTAAATACATACGTTTTATTAGTTTCAAGTTACTTCAACTTAAAATGCTGAGTTGAACGAATTAACTACTTCCTAACTTCCTAACTACTACAGACTTCCCAGCGTGCATTGTTTGAGAGTTAAAACTTAAAATAAGTCATGGGTGTTTCTTTTCATAATAATGAAAACTAACCACGATGAAGATTAGTATTGAATGCCTCTGTGTAAGTGTGAATAAGGGCTGTAATAAAGTACAAATGGAATAAGACTACACTGACTACCCTCTGAGGATCAGTGGCTGAGAGCCGAGCGGTGGGATCAATCTTCAGTTCTGTTTATTTTCCCAGTATGGACACACTAGCTCTGATGGGATTACAGGTCGCACCAGAAGTGAGAGCCAGGGGACCGGGCGTCCTCCTCAGAACCCGGTTTCGGTTTCCCTCCTCATGCAACACTAGAGGAAACTCTCCAAGGACCATGGCTGAGAATGCTTCAGCTGCTAGAGAGACATATTTTTATTGATCTGCAGAGTTCCCATAAGTCTGAATGGACCTCCTCCAGGTAAACACAATGAACTGGTCAGATAAGGGATACGATTGGATCCTTAGTTGAGATAAAGGAAAAAACATTCCCATAATGCACAAGATAAAAAATTATAATGCAAAAGGCTGCATAAATGTTCTTCTATCCGCAATTTAAAAAATACTCAATTTTAAATAAAAGTCCTGCATTATTTTTGCCAAAGTAGCTTGATTTTGTTCAACTGTAAATGGTTAACCAGGAGCTAAGGAGTGTCTTGTTAAATCAGATCAGTTCTTGTCATATACCAATCTTCTTTGTTTCACAACAGCATGGACTTCTCTTCACTGTACAAAATCATTTATTGTTACTGGAAACAAGATATTCACTGGAGACCCTTCAGGTTTATATTTCCACTAAGAGCTCAACAAACTCAAGGGACCTCTGAAAGCTGCTGACAGCTTTGAGTTATTTCCATGATTTCCATATCATAATGAATTTTAAGAGGTAGGAGGTTGGTGGTTGTGTGTCCTAAAAAAAAAAAGCCTGTGAAAAGGCCCCTTGTGTGTCTATTTTTCCCAACCAATACACAGTCTCTTTTTGTCTGTGGCCTGTAGCTACCTTGCTGGGACGTACAATGGGAGATCCAGCAGACAAAGAAAAGACACTGGAGTCATTGAGATTCTTTTAAATAGTTTGTTGTGTCCTCTCATCAGGCCCTTTCTCATTTAAATATATCAAATGTGTGAGCCATTGCAGAGGCAGTGTGCAGAATCTGATTTGTTTTTCTCTGTAATCGCAGGACATGTAAAGAGTTTGTTGTAAATGCAAAATCACCATGTCAGAGTTAGTTTTTTTTGGAGGATGTATCAGTAGCAATGAAGTTTACTAAATGTTTTGGCTAAATAAACAGGCTCGGCGCTCTGAGGCGAGGGAGATCTTTGCTGCAGAGGAGAAAGACGCGACTCTGCAGATCCAATGAAAACAGGAAACTCATGGCTGGTGGTTCATGTCCTAATTTAAAGTGGCCCCCCCGTCATAATTGTTCCCTTTTCACTCTCCTCACCATAACCAGTCGAACACAAGCTATTTGCATAACTGTTCAGACCTGCTCGTCACCCCCTGCTCCTGCCCTACTTCCACTCTGTCAGCCTAACGCTTCCCAGCACTCTCTCTTTGTGCCGGCCCCTGTTGTTCTGGGAACATCAAATGATCAACACATTAAATTGGGAGGACTCTAGTCTAGTCTTTACAGCCTCACAACTGTGGCTCCTAACAGAAATGCATTTATAGTCGGACGGCCCAAATTATGAACGATGGGGGAGAGTGGCATGGTTTCCTATTTGTTGTCTCTTTTCTCAGCTGTGTTACAGGGAGGGCTTTATGTTGTGGAACATGAAGAGGTGCAGAGATATGATCTGTGTGTGTGTATTATGGTGGAAGAATAGGGCTGTGGGATCTGACACAGTGAAAATGACAGAGCAGTCTGATGTGTCAGACTCTCACGGGACGGCAGGCAGAGTGGAGCTCCAGCGAGAGAGGCTCCTGTGGGAAACTGCTGAGGTTACACTCTGCAAGTGTTATGTGGGTGTTACACTAACACGCATTGTGTAATTTCCCTTTTTTTCCAGAAGGAGATCTGAGTGGCTACAGACTTTTTAGTGGTTTAGTGGTAACAGTCTCAGTGAAAATGAGTTAGATTTTAGAATATGCACTGACAGTCTGATGTTAAGTGCAAAAGGACTATCACCATTTCTAAACATCCCCATTTGGATATAACTGGTTCCTTCCTTCTTAAACAGAGTGATTATTAAACTTCCTTTACTGCCAGCCAACTGTAAGGGGGTATAGCTCAGTGGTAGAGCATTGTGACTGCAGATCAAGAGGTCTCCGGTTCAAATCCGGATGCCCCCTGAATCAAATATTTATAGAAACTACTTTCATAAGGCGTGAATAAGCAAGAATCATTTAAGGTGAATGAAGGGCGGAAGGAAAGAGTGAATGAAGTAAAGATAAACCCTGTAGATACTGGTAAAATGCTACAACACTTTACAGAAATTACATCCTGTGAAGTTTATAAGCAATGATCAGTGCAATGAATAAAGACAAGACTTTATTGATCCTTGAGGGGAGATTCACAATAAAGATAATCCTATATAGGCTATATCTGGCTGACTGCTCAAACTGTGAAATTAAAAAGTCAGAGCTTTGTTCTCCAGTTCTTGTCAAATACAACTTATTGATCATCTCTAAAGCAATTGATACTTTTTTGGTTGTAAAAAAGGACAGAAAAGTGCATCATTAATTACTGCAAAAAGCTCCTGCAGTACATGATTCATGCTACTCGTGGCAACGTGACCACAGGTAAAAAGGCGAGGGGACTCCCTTGGGTCTCACACTTCAGAGCTTCCTGTTACTCGATCTGTTTAGAAATGTCCGAACCTCTGAGACCTCCTCACTTTCCGGGCCTCTGGGCTTTGTGGTGTATCTCCCAGTGGGCTGAAAGGCAACGCTCGCAAACATTAGCCATCAGGAAAGGCCCAAATATTTCTGAGATGCTTGATGACCCCTGAGCTTTATCACAATATTCTCTTCTGATACTGTGACACCCCACAGAGAACGATGACAGATGGGCCAGAATTTCAAGGTCATCTCTACAAATGACTCCATCTGTATCTATTTAGGATTTTAATGCATGTTTGCTCTGCAGTCAGAGGCGACGACGACCAAGGTTAATAGTCCCCCTTCAATTTCACAGTCTGCAAGATTTCAACCTTTCACTTGTTGTTTTTAAGACTCATGTGGATTTTAGTTTGTGTTTTTGTAATGCGGAGCGGCAAAGTTCAGTCATGGCTTATTGTTTACCAAGAGTGAGCTCCGCAGGGAGCAGGGTGATGTACAGCAACATGGGAGGCCAGACAAATTAAGGAGCCATGACAATGAAAAGCAGATGTGACTGGAGGGCAGTTAAATGACTTTATTGCTTTGTGAAAACAGTGAGAGACAATATAGTAAATGCTGGCTAATTGTCGAAGATACTCTGGTAATTGATTGAACATACAATGCTTAATATAATGTATAAACAAGTTGGGACAGATGTAGTCCTGTCCTTAAAAGTCGCAGACCTATCTTGTCTCTCGCGTTTTTAAATCCAGAAGTTGTGATTATTCCGTGATCCCTCGTCATTTTTCCAGTTTTGAAAGCTGTTATTTATTTTCATGATCCGTTAATTGCTATTAAAATTAAAATCAGGGACCTGCTGTTAAATGACAGCAGGAGGACTCAGTATTAAAGGATAAAGGGTAACGGGGCCAAGCAGGGGTTGCCACATGGCATATATTGAACATGCCACCTGTCAGGAAATCCTGCATCATTACAGACTCCCCAAACACACACATAAACACACACCTTCTTCCCAAACTGTCCAACCTGGTCAGCTGAGGGAATACGCTCTTTTTGTTACTGGGATTAATTCCTGGCACCAGTCTTGGCCCATCTCCAAGCTGGGGAACATGATCAGCTTCCATCCCACAGAGCAGCAGTTTATCCCTTGTGGTGGGTCCAACTGGGCTGATCCTCTCATATTAAATGGATTAGCAGAGGCCTTGTTCTACTGTCAGGAGCTCATGAAAAGAATAGGGATTTAGCATGTTGGCATTTTTTTTCTGATAAAATTTCAAACTGTAAATGTGAATCATGAACTGAATACTGATTGAAAATAAATCTTCTGGCCTGTGCACACCGGGGCCTCTAAGATGAGTGAATTGTGAATCTTAAGTATTTCTGCACACTAGTGTCGGAAACATGATTCGTAGCTGACCTCTCTGAGTATCAGCCGTGTTTAGCTCTTGTAGTATCCGTGGGAAACTGTAGCATTAGCACTGCTTACAAGCCTTTCGATTTCCCATGGGAGACATCCATGACAGCGGCAGGTTAGGCCAGGACCTAAATGCTGCGTGGCATGACTGGGATAGAAGAGATCATGTTACAGATATCAGGAAAAATCACATGGAGGTTCACCCATGGACGTCAACTACACACCAAACTGCATTTATTCTCAGACACATTTAACCAGAACTCCGCTGCTCTCTTTTGCTGTACCTCACAAGCACAAACCAAGAATTTATAAGTAATTTAATGCTCCCTGGGGCTGCCCTGCATGACGACTGCACTTCAAACACAGACAGTGTTAGATCTCATGTACCGCCAGTCTTTTAGTAGACGGATGGCATGTGCTCCTCCCTGCCTGCGCACTTGTATTAATCTCCTTCAGAAGGCTGCCGACCCCTCATCCTCACAGCCTTCCATACAGGCGCCATACTAATCACACTGTTTAATAGGAGGCCGTCTGTGGTCGAGGCCTCACACCACCACAGATGTACTGAGATCAGGCTGGGCACAAACAGCCCTGACCCTGGATCAGCCCCCCTGTCCCTGCTCCAGGACCAGACCCTGCAGTGTTAAGCTTGCGTTAGTCTGTTTCTGGCCAACAGCCTTAGCGTTGATCTTTATGGTGATGCTTATTTTTTGCTTATTCTTACTTCACTTGGATGTTTGAGCTTCACTGTGCAGAATGATGCATGTGCAGAATGTTTGAATCTCAGTTTCAGACTTGTACATATGGGCGTGATTTGTGAAGCTAATCGTGGTCCATATGTAACTTACAAAAGTGTGATGTGGACTTCCGGTGTGCATAACCTGAGAATGGACTTTTCAGTGAAATAGGAGACATCGTGTGTCAAATAGTAAAAGTTTTAAAATGAAAATATTTGCATATTCTCAGATTCTGGAGAAAGAGTAGATATAATTATAAGATTTTTGAATAATTTCACTTTTTTTTGTGGAAAATACACAAATCAGACACAAATTATTATTCAAAGCAGAGTCGTTTCAGATGTCTAAAACACGATCAGTACATCCTGAGTGTTTTCGACACTGCATATGTAACCCAGCTTTATAGACTATATTGACACTAATGCAGATAAAACTTTCATTCATTGTATTTTAGTGATTTTGACGACTGAAAATGGAGCTTTTCAAAATTCCTCTTCAATCAGAAACACTCTCTCGTTGCAGTGTGAGCAAGAAGAGCAGAGCCTTTCTTAAAAGAAAGAAAGAAAGAGCAAGAGAGTCAGAGCATTTTAAAACTTTTACTAAAACTACTGTAGATTTTTAAAATGAACAAAGGCTACTGTTGACTTAAAATGTGCAAAATTTCCACATGTATCCACATTACCATCTAGTTTTTATTATAGATAAGCTTTTGCCTGAATTAGGCACTAAATTAAACCCTTCAACAGAATATTAATATGTCTTGGAATGCCTTAAAATTTGGATAAGTCAGAGCTCAATGAAGAGCTTCACATGCACCCAACTGTGCACACACACACACACACACACACACTCAGACAGAGTTATGTCTGTCCCGTCAGGTTCCGACAGTCTTGGTCATGGGATCTACAGTGAGCCCCCTCCTGCTCAGCTGGACTCAGCCCAGTATCATTAAAGTCTGTGTAGTCCATTCAGCGAGGCAGGACCGGCCCCCAGCTGAGGCCACACTTACTCACTAGCCCTTTCCCACAACCTCCAGGCACCTTGGAGGACGTCATCCATGCATAACCGCGCTCCTTAGTCAAAGGCTGAATGTAGAAGTTGTCCCGGAGGTTGGCTGCTGCAAGTGCGGCATTAGCAAAGCACATGCTCTCCTTTCACTGAGAAACAATGCTGCCCATTGTGTCGGGCCACAAGTGTCTATTCTGATTTAAAAGAGGATCTCACAAGCAGAAAGACAATGAAGAAGGAATATCTCGGACTACAAGAATAACACACAGGATACATTCAGGACTGCACACAGCATCATCCTCCAGATAACAGACACTGCATGCTTTACGGCAATATTAACAAAGAACCACACTCCACCACAACTGATGTCAAAGAAGTGAAGATATCATCAGCTGCCTGAGCTGCAGAGTAATGCCCTCTGTAACTGTTTTGACAGGTTGAACTTATCTCTGTTTTTAACTGATGTAACACGCTCTACTGGGCCTCTCAGAGATGTCAAAATAAGAGCTTAGTATGATAAATGGATGAGACCACCGGATCCCTGGATTTACTCTGATAACAGCATTAGACGAGTCATTAGTGAGAGAAAGCCTGACACACGAGGCAGCCACGCAGGCCTGATAAGTGTCATGAAATCACCTGAAAGTTTAATTTGTGATATGTTGAATCCAATACAGTTGGAGAATGGGTGTAGCGGTGACATATTTTGAACACAAAGCGTGAAATGTTATCCTCATGTTCCATCCCACCTCCTCTGGCCTCTTCGCTGGTTTATAAATAGCAGTGACCCATCTTTAAATAGGACATTGTTTTGTCTATTGTCTTTCCATCCCTGTGCTGTCCTGATCACTGATGCTGAAGCACTGCGGTAAACATCCTCTGACCCTCCTAACCCGGCACTCCCATGGATGAAAACTCTGACCTCATGTTCTTAATCTTCACTTACACTACCCAGGCCTCTATGTTTTAGGAATGTGCAAGAAAAATGTTTTAAACACAAGCTATTTGTAATAGAAGTTCATATAGGCATCCAGAGTTGAGTATATCAAATTTGTGTTTGCTGCCAAATTTTGGCGATCAACCCATGGCAATTTTGATTCAGTGGAAACTAACTATATCTATAAGTATGTTTCCATCCACCTGTTTTTATACGCATTTTAAATTTGCGCCTGGGTGGAAACACTGGAAGTACGTAAAAAACTCGAAATATCGCAAAAATAGTTTTTACGTTTGGCTGAGTCGGAATTGGTGTATTGATAAAAGAAAAATGTGACAAATTCTAATGGAAACAGACTAAATATATAAATCATGACGTACATGACGTAAACGTCCACTGAAGCTTTTCGTTCGCTTGAGGTTTGACTGGCGCTCTTTTAATTATGTTATCTCGTTGTGCCCTCTTCTTCTGCACTGGTTTAATGGCACCTGACTAGAGAATTAGAAAGATGCGCTCAACTCCTAATATTCGCATAACTGTAGAGGAGAAGTTCGGTTAAAATGTGCTCAAATTTGGATGGAAACTTCTGACAGGTTTTCTTGCACATTTTAACTTTGTCATTTTAGACCAAGGTTTCCTTTCATTAAACCATTTTCTTTGAATTTGTTGAGATGTTAAAGGAAAAAGCACCAGCTTTAGAAGCGGGAAATAAAACTTGCTAAACATGGTTTCTCCTTTCAACATGATTAGGCTCAGCATCAGGCTGTTTAAGAGGAGCCTTTTAAAAGGATGGGGCTTGGAGCAGGGGGTGTGCTGGCGTGGTGGTTCCCCATTCTTCCCATTATCCGGCTTACCATTTTCATTGGAGTGAAGGCCATCTATCAGGAGCCCCTATAGGTCCTTTCAGAGCTGAATAAAAGGATCACTGAACAGACCTGTCTGTGGGTTGCTCAGACATGGGAGACAACAGATGTGTTAAACATAGCCAGCTCCCTCACAAAAAGCCCAGAGAGCTGAGGCTGCATGCTCTCTAATGGAGAGGCAGCTTTATGTTAATTGCTGAATGGAGTCGGTCAAAGCTTCTGCATGTTTTTAGTGAGCACGTTCAAGGAGGAATCCCACATCATAAAGAAAACTTCACTTCCCTCCACTTTCAGGAAGGGAAGAGCTGCAAAGAAAAGGCCATAAAACTGTTACAAGACCTATAACCAAGCTGCGTCTTTAGATCCCACAAAAAAACTCACAGTGTAACTTTATCTGAGTGTAAAACTACAACAGGAGTTTGTTTCCAGAAGGTTTGGATTATTATTATAAGACTTCAGATTAGGCAGATCGATCCCCAAAGAATCAATACTAATAAGTCTTGTTTCGAGTATCACTACTATTGCGTCAATATGATCGAAACCAAAAAAACTGGATCCATCCAATTTTAGATCTGGGCTCTTCTGGGCTCCTGCATTTAAAGTTTTACTTAAGCAGAAGTACATACGTATTATCAGCAAAATGTAATTAAAGTGTCCAAAGTATTATGCAGAATGGCCCTTTTCAGAGTTTAATATTAGTTCTAATAATATTAGTATTATAATTTTATATATTATTGAATTTTTATCACCTAAGCATTACCATGTAAGCAGCATTAGCTGATCAAAGTGGTGCTGATTTTAACGATTATCTCTCTGAATTACTTTATATGAATTAGTCAGACTTTTAGGACTCAATAATAGAATAAATTGCTCTGTGGGGTAAAGATTTTTGCAGTGTTTGCACTATTCAAGGCATTAATCTACAAAGTAACTCAAGCAGTTACTGTAGATAACTGTAGTGGAGTAAAAAGTACAATGTTTCCCTCTGAAATGTAGTGAAATACAAGTGTGGAAATACTCAAGTAAAGTACAAGTACAGTAAATTAATATCAGTAATGATACTGGTGATTCTGGCTGTGAGTTTACTTGGTGTCAGATAGAAACCAAATTTTGTGCTATCGCCCCCACCCTGACTTCAAATGTACTTTTATATGTTGCTTTATTTTGGCTGGATGTTTCTTGGTTGCAGACAACAATAAAAAACATGGCTTCCAGTTTGATAGCAAACTGTGGGAGCCTGTTGCTGTTTGCCTGCTGGGGCCACGCTTACCTCCTGTATTCCTGTGAGAATCAGGATAATCCAGGGAGATCACAGCTTTTTGTCAGAGCACAAACGTCTCCTACCCAATGGATTTTACATCAAGTTAAACGTCCTTATACATTTAGCAACATGCAGTGCAGCTCATATTAAAACATACATGAAATATCAGATATTTTGTTGATTTCACCCAAACACAGAGAGTTTTAGTTCAACTTCTGCACCCCAGTATCCTTCTGTGACACTGAGAGAGGAGGAGCAAAGGTCCCTGCATCAAACCCCAGAGCCTAAACAATGGGACCTTGGCGTGGACAGCCCGAGGCGAAGCCATCTGCCACAGAGAGAGTGGAGTCTCTTTGTCAGCTATTGTGGAATGTGGAGGCAGATTGATGAGGGCCGGGTGATTCCTTTAGGGGCTGGTGAGGCAGCAGGCAGCGCTGCAAACCCGAATAGACACCACAGGGAACTCCCTCTCCTTCTGTCTCCACACTCAGTGGTCACATGACGGAGCGGCCAGACGCTACAACCTGGGAAAATGAAAATGGAAAGCGTTTTGAGAAGCTGATTTAGAAATTTAGAAAATTCAGGTCAGTCGCGTTCTCTGCAGACATTCCAATAAAAGACTTGAAGCAGGATGATTTTTTTGTCTCTATGCTTCTTTCTCATTAAGTGTATATTTTCTCCTTTGTTGTGTTTTATAAGAATGCAATGCAGGCTGGAGCCCTGCCAGGTCATGATAGTGTGTCCCTGCTTGGATGATGACCTCCGACCCTCTCAGCAGGTGTGTGTGGAAGGCCTTTATAGAGAAAAGCCAGTCCAGAAGCTCTCTGGCTTTTGGAGTGGGTGGGTCGGGGGTTGGAAGACAGGGCAGATGTTGTATGAGAAATCTCCCAGGGGAAAGTGTGCCGCAATGAGGGAAGGGGTCAGGGCAAAAGGGCGGATCTCTGACACAGCCAACACAACAGACAACTCTGGTTTCCATGGCAGCGTGCTGCATCACTAAGCCGTCTGTCTCTGGGACATAAAATATGACTTTAGGCTCTGGGATCACTTACAAAATGGGCCTTTATTCTGCTTCTGATAGCAGACGAACTCCAGAATCTGCTTTAGAATCAGAGTCAGGATCACAACGTACATTTTCAGGTACAAGGTGAACAGGAAGACAAACAAACAAACAGAAATTAAGTTTCAAGACTTCACTTAAATTTAAAATTAGATATCAAAATCAACTACCCCTTGAAAGTGCACCAGTGGAGGAAATTTATTATATTTATAATTATATTTACTCAAGTGCTGTACTTAAGTACAATCTTGAGGTACTTTAACTGAGTATTTCCATTTATACTACTTTATACTTTCACTTCATTACATTTCAGAGGGAAATATTGTACTTTTTACTCCACTACATTTATTTGACAGCTATAGTAATTAGTAAGTTTTCAGATTAAGATTTTATATTAGAAAACATATATGATAAGCTTATAAATGTCAACATAGTGTTAAAGATTAAACCAGTGGTTCTTAACCATGTGGAGTGTTTATATATACATACATAAAACAAAAGTGCCTGGAAGTAGATACAGTATTTAGATACTTTACTTAAGTAAAAGTACCAATACCGACATTTAAACATACTCCATTACAAGTCCTGTATTCAAAATCATTAGCAAAATGTACTTAAACTATCAAAAGTAAAAGTATTCATAATACAGGAAAATGGCCTCTGTGAGTGTTATATTATTGTATTTAATATTATTAGTGATGTATTAAAATGTAAGCAGCATATTAATGTTGTAGCTGGTCGAGGGTGAGTTAATTTAACTATGTTACATGCAAAAAAGCATCAACATAATGAAGTAAAAAGTACAATATTTCTCTTCCCTGTAGTGAAGTAGAAGTATATATATATGTATATATTTATGTAAAGTATCTCAAAATTGGACTTAAGTGCAGTACTTAAGTAAATGTATGTACACTATTTTTAAGAACAATATTTGTGCATCATTCCCATCATTCCTTGCTCACATTGTTTTTCTTACTTTTCTGCAGACCACACAAACACAATACTAAATCTTGACCAATAAAGAGCGACTATAATAAGAAACTTTAATGTCTGGGGACGGTTTCAGCTGCGGAGCTTCAAAGCCACAGGGTGCAGCAGAAATAAGAAGGAGATAAAAAGCACAGCTTGTTGTCCTGACTGTTTACTGTAGCTGGACTGTGAGTCATTTCCTTTGAGGTGACGGCTGCAGAGGAATGTGACTTTCTGCTGATGTCTTTGATCAAACCCTGGCTGCATCGGGTTATCTCGGTATGCACTAAATGGGCAATAAACCATTCACTAGCCCACTGATTCTGAGGTGGTCACATCCTTATTGCAACAGAATGTTAGGAGGGCGTGAAGGGAAGTTTTTATTCAATATACTGTAGCTGAAATCCTCACTGGACAGGATTATATGTCATCTTAGTGGCAACATGTTAACACGTTACTGCCAAGCTTGTTAAAGAAAATGTACCACCCAGGGCTTTACACAAAAACATTTCAACATCTGACCTTGAACATCACAGCTTACAGAATGAATGGCCATAAAGAGCATGTGATCAATCTGGAAACTCTTACAGTGTTATAATTAATAAACCACACTGCACTGCAACACAAAGAGGTTTGTTCCTCTCAGGCATTGCTCAAAGGAAGAGCTAACTTGAGTAATAAATAGCTTGAGGGAACAAAAATCAGAGATTACAGAACATTTTGCAGAAGGACTTTTAAGATGAGTTTGCGAGCAGAAAACATTGCCCAACAGTCTTGTTGTTTTTTTTCTTCCTGACCCTGTCCGTAAAACACCATTGTTCGTTTTGCCAGGGGTCTCTGTCTTTCGACAAAGGGCCCTTCTCTGCGACAACGCTCGCACGCCAAATGCTCGCTTCTTATGGGAGCTGTCAGTCCTGTGATGCATGACATTTGTATAACATTACAGGGGTCACAGCCTATGGTCACAGCCCACGGCTAAGATGATCGGGTGAATGAAAGAAAGTGGGTCAGGGCTCTGGACAAATCTTGAACTTCAGCCGGCATGAAGAAAGCACAGGTCAAATCATACTTAGATATGCATCTTCAGCCAGTGGTTGGCCATAATGTTTGAAAAGAACTCCTCAAAATCCCTGGTCATCTCTCTATAAAGCTATTGTTGAAGGAGCTAAAGGAACTGCTCAAGAGGACACAAAGACTTTCATATCATATCAGTAAATCCATCAAAGAATTTTTCACTCCGCCTTCTAGTATGGCTGCAAACCCTTTTTGCCTTCTGATGTGTTCAGAGTTTTAGCTAAATGTTAACTTCAGCATGCTAACATGCTCACAATGACAATGCTGATATTTAGCAGATATAATGTTTACCATGTTCACCATCTTAATTTAACATGTTAGCGTGATAACATGTGCTAATAAGCACTAAACACAAAGCACAGCTGAGGCTGATGGGAATGTTATTAGTTATGCAAGTATTTAGGCATAAATGTTGGGATAAAGGGATCACCAAAGTCTGAAAGGCACATGAATGTGTGTGCCAAATTTCATGACAATCCATTCAATAGTTGTCAAGACATGTCGCTAAAACCAAAATGGTAGTGTTAGAGGATGTCAGATGATCACCAGAGTCAGTAGGCTTCATCCTCTGGGGACCATGAATGTCTGTACAACATTTCATGGTAATGCATCCTGTAGTTGTTGAGATATTTCAGTCTGGACCAAAGTGGTGAACCAACACACCAAGGTGCTACGCTAGCCATGCTGCTAGCAAAACACAAATGACATTGAAACAGGTAGATTGTAGATTTGGGACTGGATTGCTTGTGTGAGTGTAGGTCACTTGTGGTTTACAAGATCTTTGTTTATGGGTTATATTATACAAGAATGTGATGTGGGCAAAACAATATGAAAGGAAGCTAAATTATTATAGCACTCATTATACATTGACAACTATTTGAGCACCACCAAACCAAACATCACCGAAAGAAAGGAAATTCACAGGATTTAGGGGATGCTAAACAAACTTGTCTGATGAAGCTTTGGAGTTCCTCTTTTCTATACAAAGCCAAAAGATAAGTCTCTGTATCCCTGTCTTCTGCCAAAAAGGATACAGGTACCGTCAGACCTCCATGAGC
This sequence comes from Macquaria ambigua, assembly GCA_008360985.2. NCBI lineage: Eukaryota > Metazoa > Chordata > Actinopteri > Centrarchiformes > Percichthyidae > Macquaria > Macquaria ambigua. Next base: position 286,477 of record VMKM01000137.1, read on the forward strand.
CAACACAAACATGGAAACCTCATCACTGCCTGAGCAGAGGTGGAGGGAGGAGTCCCTTCCTCTCCACAAATCTCCCTCTGATTAGCAGGAAAGGGTCATCGTCCTCTGACATCTCTTTGTCTCTGTAGTATTGACGGAAAAGATGCTGATTTCCCAGGTCATCGCCGCCGCTTCATTGGTCTTGGCCAAAGTTTGCCTGACCTGGTTCACCATGACCTCGGTTGAGACAACGTGAACACAGTCACATCTCCAGGAAGAGTCCTCATTGTGGTTTTGCCTCTGCTCGAATATATTTAACATCTGAGGATGGTTTTTGCCTGTTTAAGCCATGAAAAACATGACATCAGCCAGCTTTAGCTTCTGCAAGCCAAATTCAGCAGCAGCCTGGAAATAACATAATACAAGTCCTACAAAGTAATCACAGAGGGATGTCATGTATGGAAATGATGAACATCAGTTGGAGGATCTTCAAAGCCTTTGAGGACGTTACACTTGCCAAGTCATGCTGTAATGTTGCATCTGGGGTCCTTTGTAAATGACAAATGGTAGTTTAGAACAGAAAATCTGTCTAATTATACTGCTTTATGTGACTTTTATAAGACTTCATGGCAAGTTTACCCCCAATGACCACATTTTACAACTCTTCTTAAAATCCTGCGGCTAACTAAGTGTCATTTCATGCTTCCATGTTTATGAGTTGATCGTGTTAACTGTAAAAATCTCCCGCGGAGCAGAGCTTTTTTTAAAAAAGAGGGTTTTTTTAGAAGATTCCCTGGACATTATCCTCGATCCTGTCTCTGTGTTGGCGGAGATTGGAATAACAGGACAAATAGAGAGTAGGATGTGAGCAGCTCAACTCTGACCTCCATCTGCACAGTTTCCTCTCCAGTCTCCCTGGGTGGGACTCCCCCCAGGCCACTAAAACTCACACATATCTACTGTTTCCCAATCATGTCTCCAATTATGCAGTGCTATGCCTTCTCAGACTGGCTATAGTGTTTCTCAGGGTGCTGAGGTTAGGGACCCTCGTAGTTGAGGGTTTGTTGCAGTTGGGCTGCTGCCACCGGAGATATTAATCTGCAGTCATGGAGCAGGAAATCAAAAATAAGCTGTAGAACACACCGAATTAGTGGAAACAGCTAGATAATCCACTTTCTCCATAACAATAAAGTAACAGACATGTTTCTCAGAAAACATCTTAGTGCTGTGATCATCTATGAGAGAGGAAAATCATCTTAACACAAGACATTGTGGGAAGTTGAGGCTTGCATGGCTGTGGCTGCTTTAATTTAAGCAAACAGCACCATGGAACAGATTAAAAGATGCCTTTCAAAGATAAATAAAAAGTTTATCTTATGAGGTGATTTGCTTGATTTCAGGTTGAAACTGAAAATTTCCCAAGGACGTAATCCTTAACAAGACCGAGAGTCTACAGCCATGCTACTTAGGCACAGCGGTGCTTAGCTAAATGCTAACATCAGCATTCTAACATGCTCCCAATGATTATGCTAGCATGTTGACGTTCAGCAGGTGTAATGTTTACCTTGTTCAGCTTCTTTATTGTGTTAGCATGCTAACATTTGATGTTGATTACCACTAAACACAAAGTACAGCTGAGGCTGATTGAAATGTCATTACTTTTGCAGGTATATAATCATAGTAGTAGTTTGTCACAAAGTATTGGACAAAATGAAGTGCTGACCCAATAACAGCACTATATCAAAGATCAGGGGATCAAAGTTATTAGAAATCATTCTCTTGGGACTGTGAATGTGTGTACCAAATTACACAGCAATCCCTCCAATAGTTATCGAGATATTCCAATAAAAAAACAAAAATGTCAACCTCGTGGAGTCGGTTGATGAAAAGCCAGGGGATCACCAAAGTCAATAATCATCTGGGAATCATGAATGTCTGTACACAATTTCGCACCAATCCTTCAAATAGAACATTTTGACCTGTGGGTGGCGCTACATGAAAAGTCAGAGGATCATCAAAGTCATTAGAATGTATCCTCCAGGGAGCTTGAATATCTGTAGCAAATTTCATGGCAATCCATCTGATAGTTGTTGAGATATTTCAGTCTGGACCAAAATAGTGGACAGACCTAGAGCCATGCTGCTAGCATGGAAAAAATGCAACAATCTGCAACAAAATATTGGAGATTTTTCTTAATATTAAAAAAAAGCTGACATTTCTGAACACACTCCCTATTTATTCCAGGAGGCTTTGCACAGATTAAACATCCATTTTGGTTTTTACATATAGTCACATGAGGACATGGAGACAAGCGAGATCAGCATGTGGCTTGAATTTGCCTGGTTTGCCCATTTGCCAGCAGAGTGAAACACTTCCAGCCCTTTATGGAGATCGGGGTTCAATCTGATGCATCGCTCAATCCCCTCAGGAAGTGTGTGCACCAGTGCAAGCAAAGGAAGTTTACTCGTGCTCCACAGATCTCTGTTTATGTTGGGGCCACCTCGCTAGGATGTTGAGCAGCTTTGATTTCTTTTTTTCTCTCCATGTGTGTGTCATTAAATGAGTCACTTTTTTCCACATAAGTGAAAGACAAACAAATTGATTCTGTTGTTATTGATGGAGCGCAGGATGTGGCTCTTGGATAAACCACAGAGATGGGTTTGATGAAAGGGAATCCTCCTCTGTTACTTCAGTGTTGTCACATACCGGTGTTGAGGCAGTTTATTGTCATTAATGCAACGATACACTGATTGTCTGAGTTTGGACAGTTGGTCAGCTTATGTAACAAGAGGACTGTCATTGAAACCACGTCTGTGTCTCTACCACATCCAGTATGCATGCTAAAACTTTAGCTTGCCGCATGCTGATTAGCATTACTCTAGAAAAGAGAACATAGCAGTTTGAACCAGTTTTAAGGTAGAACATCTAAAACAGCTGGGATTCTTTTGCATGCATTTCCAATGGCAGATCAGATACATAGCCGGATAGATAAAGTGCTGTTTGACTAATTTCTGTGTCTGAATTATGTCACTATGTCACAAAAATCTAATAAAGGCAAATATGCCACACAAAAAAAACAACTTAAATTTGAGGGTGTAGTTACCCTTTAAGTAATGGAGCTTACTTAGGGGGCTAGCTAAAGCTGATCTCACCACTAGAGATGCAGAGATGATTTTGGTGTCAACCTCTTGAGGACGGAGTCTCAGTATTTTTAAGGTATATCTTGATTTCTCCTTTGAGAGCACGTTGTGTCCACCATTAATCTGTCATTGCTTTCTTTTTGTTGAGAGATGCTGAATTTGGTCAATGCTTGCTTTGTTAATGGCAAATAAAAAGGAAAGCATGTAACAGTGGAAAGACTCAAATCAGCAAAATAACAGTGTAACACTGTTCTGCTGGAATTAGCTGTATATAACTGATGAACTGGTTTATGATGCAGTTAATAGGCCATTAGGATTTTCTAGTCTGTAAACACATACACATATCGGTCTTCTCTATCTTTTAACAAAGTATATTTTGATATAAGTTACAAAATGCCATTTTGTCCCCAGAGGCATAATATTACAAAACATCAGAATTTCCTCTCTTTGATTTGTGGTGGTCTTACAGATGCAATCTATCTTAAGATAAGGAGATTTAGTGTTTGCTTTAGTGGTGGAAAAATGTAGGATTTGTTTTTTCTTTTGGAGAATGTTTGGGATTTGCTGTTATCTCCATCATGTTTCACACACAGCAGTGAAACAGAGATGTTCTGGCAGCCAGGCACACAATGGCACAAGGTTATCAGCTGTGTCATTTTGGCTTGTCTTGCAGAGAATCCCCCTCCCCACACACACACACACACACACACACACACACACACACACCTCCCCTCTGCTCCAAAGTTTGCTTTGCCTGCAGAAAAGGCATGTCAGCCAGGGCCATAACTTCCACTGAGGACATGGAGGTCATGATCTCTGTATAGGAATGGTAGTGTTCATTTCCATGTTTCACACAAAGACACCATTTAAAGTCTTCTTAAGTTCTTGTATTCCAACTTCCAATGGAGATCTGTGACTTCAAATCACATGTTACTGCATAATGTCTCCCTCAAGGAGAAAATACCTCCAAAACAGAATTGTTATTTCTATAAATGTACCAGTCTGCATCAACAGCTTTCTTACAGTGTTACTTGTTATAAAGCTGAAAATCCAACTTTGTATCTGTGATGTCTGTCACTAAAATTCAGTTCCCTTTTTCTGTCTGTGGAAAAGTTGCACCGACATCAACAGTCTTTGTTTTCTGAATTTGGTTGAGCCTACATTGGAGCCTCGTCCAAACAGAAAAATATCTATAGTCTCATGATTATAGACAGATTTTTAACATTACACATAACATACATGCATTTGATTTAGAGTGTGTTGTTCTGTCGAGCTGGAAAGGCACAAAATATCTTCCAGATTTCATTGAAACCAAAAGTCTGCCCTGATGTTAAACTGTGTGAGAGTTGAGCAGGTTTCGCTCAACAAAGGCTCACATCCTTCTTAAAGCTGAAGTGGAAAAGTTAACAGTAAAGTGACGTTTAACGTTTAATGAGGTCAAATCTGTGAGAACTGAACACACTGTTTCTCATTGCATTGTCTGAGATGTAAAGAACTCCATTTCCCTTTTCTTGGCATATTGATTGTATGACCACAAAGGGAACACAGTTTGAGTCGCACAGACAGTGATTGGGTGTGTTCTTTCCATTTGATCTCTTTTGTTCTCTCTTCAGCTGCAATTTACCGAGGCAATAAGATACTCTTTTTTCTTCTCTTCATATAGAAACTGGTAATGAAACAGATCATTGTGAAACAGCCTTCACTTCCTTCCCTTTATGTTTGCACAACAGGGTTTGAAATACATCCTCATTTAACTAGACTGTCAGGGCTGCGAAGCTAAAAGTTTGATGTGTAGCCTGTACATGTTTTATCCCACATGTAGCACACAAGTAGAGACAGCAGCATACTTCCGAAAACAGTTGTATAGTTTCTTCTGTGACTCTGAAAGAGAGCTTTGCAAAGTTTGAAAAAAATAAACTTGTTGCCAGGGCTTCAAATTCTAAACCAAAAGCCTGTGTTACAAACTGGAGGTGTTGAGTTTGATTGAAGTAGGCATTTAGGAGGCAAGGAGGATCTAATGAAAAACATGATTGAATTGCATTGTGGGAAATGTAGGATCCAGTGATTTTGGAGCTTGACCCCTACTAGGGGATCAAAGGTCAAGATACCTCAGCCTCTGCTGCTTCAATTTTGATTGTCCTTTTTCTAATCTGTCTCTTGTGAGTTTCCTAACATTATGGAGGTGCAATACCAATATGCTGGAGTACCTCTTTAAGGTGAGGCAACATACTATAGTAGTAGTGTACTGGGCCTAACTAACCAATTACGTTGTCCATTATTATCGCTGACTCTCGTTACAAGAAAACATTCATCTTTACAAGTTATTTGTCTCATATTCAGCCAAGGCAAAATAACACAGAATAAGCACAGCACTTCAAGAAAATAGTACTTTTTGCAGGGGTCATGTATGCAAGTGCTTACACAAGTCACTGCTATAGGATTTCAAACATGTCCAATGTGTTATTTTTTGTCAGAATCTTCCCTTATGCAACTGCGTCTCCTTGGTCTATGCTCTGTTAACAAGCAAGTATCAAAGCAGAACATTTGACCTTAAAGCTCATCAGGTGTTGGGAGTGATTTTCTGAGGACATGTTGAACAACAGACTTGCTGGTAAGACCTAAGATAGCTTCACAAAATGGATGATCCCTGTTCAAAAAAAGCATTTTTGACAAAGCAGGTCATTTTCATTAATACTGTAATCTATTATCCTGCTTGATGAAGAGCCACACGTTCAGGATAAAGCAGTCTAACGGAGCTCAGTGAGAACTGGGCCACTGTGACAATATCTGACTAAGATGGTGGGAACCGAGGTCACACAGGAACTGGATGGTGTTTTCTCAGGGAAAATGACTAAGTGAAAATTAAAACAGTGGAGCGCAAGAAACAAGACGACGACAACAAGATTCTCCACAACACTGTGGTTTGGTTAAGTAGGTTGCGAGAACGGGGTTTTCAAAATGCAACCAACTGTGGTTACCCACGGCAGCAAATTTATGGTCTGACAGTTTATGAACTCATATGGAGAGACAGAGTGAACGAGTGGAAATGTTCTCCCATTGTGAAATGACACCAGAGAACATCAAAAAACAAATTAAAAGTCATTTTAGATGGTAGATATTTGTGTCAGATTTTACATTGCACTGCTTTGTTCTGCTGTCAGTACAGTAGCTAATACACAAAAGTCCTCTGCTCTCAAAGTTACTTCCTCTTTATATTCACTATAACCACACCTAATTTATAAAAACTCTGAGAAGAGCTTCCCTGAAAATCAAAGCAATCTGTGCCTTAAACACAAACAACACAGAAGCTGTCTGCGGGTTGTGATGAGAAATGAGATCCACCAGAGGAGGCAAGATGGAGAGATCGATTACTCTGAGGTTTCCCATGATCCTGCCTCTCTCCAGGGAGAGAGCGAGCCTCTGCTCCGGCACTGCGTGGGTCTCTCAATTGTCATTATCACCGATGGGAGCCACAATAGGTCAGGGAGATGAGATAACATTGTGAGCGGCGGAGCAGCAGGTGAGAGGCTCAACAGGGCATGATTAGGTATCCGGGTCCCAGGGTGTAGCATTGCCTGGGGCCTCGGGGGCCGAGGCCCCGCCATCTGCCAGGGCGAATTCCTCCTGCTGGAGAGGAACCACTCAAGAGCAGCACAAACTGTTGCTGTGGGGCGTTGCTTTGAGTTTCTCCTGTTACCTTTTATAGAGTGAAGTGTTACACTTTACAGTGTCTTTGTTACAGTCTCACACACAAGCTCAAAGAATGTAAGAAACCCTTGCAGACAAAGGACTGAAACTTCTGGTATTTGTGCAGTGATTCTTTGTTGTTTTTTTGTCTTCTTTAACAATTATCTGGTTTCTGTGCTTTAAAATTTCAAGTTCTGCTTTATGTAGCTATAACAGAGCAAGTCTGTATATATAAATGTATTCCATCTGCAGACCCAAGTCACCTGGCATCATCCATGAAGTTGAAAATAGCTCTTATTAGATATGCAGTCCAGATCGTGCCTGCTGTCTGGATTGTAGGTTTCGGGGCTCCAGTGTGAGGCCATCATTCAGCGAGAGCACACCCCAGGGATGCTCTGATGACAGCCATGCTAGATGGTTCACACATGACCCGAGAGCGCTGCTGCACGCAACACCCTGTCCTGTGACCTGCCAGCGCCAGCCTCCACTTTGATCTGACAACATGGTGTAAAATTGGAGATGCCCACCGCACTCACACATGCCAGACATGCAGTCTGTCTGACAGGCAGGTGTGAACGCGGCTGAACATGAGGATATTGAATTAGGAGCTGTCGTGCAAATCTAGGACGTGTTGTGAGGCTCTCGGCTTACCAGACAGGCCAGGTGAGCGACGATCAATCACGATTTTGCAATCGATACTCGATGGAGCTCTGCAGGAATCAACCAGCAGGTTCCAAACTTTCCCCTTCAGATTGTTTTCACTCGCATGTTAATACAAATCAGCAGTCTAAATAACCAATGGTTTCATAAAGCACTGACAGACTCTTTATCAGGTACACAACTCTGTAGTTGTGATGAGATCAAAGGTGTGTGCGAGTGAAGAGCAGGAGCCACATCTGTTAAATCACTTAAAATCAGTTAAGCAGCTCACGGTGCTGTTGCAGATATCAACACTGATAACTGTGACCAGAACCTCTAACCTGAAAGTAATAGATCTTGACATGCTCATTATCCACCATATCTACTTTCATTGACTTAAACAAAATCCTGACACCAAACCCAGACAGTAGGCCATACCAAACCATGTTTAATATGTATGTAATATAACAGTTTGCAGCCCAAACACATGACCATTTGTTTGTGACTTAACGTAATGGCACATATTTTTTAAGAGGATGTTGTCAGACACCAGTCTGTCTTTTGTGATTTGGACACTGGCTGTCTTTGTGCAGATCTGGACGGCTGATGACATGTCCAGATGTGGAGCGTGACCCCGCAATGACCCTAAGCGGAGTCCACAGTGTTCCTGTTGTGCACCCCAGCAGTGAGATGCTGGATAGTGATGGGTTTAATGGCTGCATATTATATTGCAGTGAAAAAACTAGCAAGAAGAAAGTCTGTGGCATAGGAGTAAGCCTCAAAAAGTATTAAAGATTGGTTTTACAGTCACATTTTACATTTATCCACCTCTTAGACACCTCTTTAGAATTAAGTGTACAAAGACTTGTAGTACATTAGTAGGTTTTTAGGGCAGCTTATGGTGGTAATGCATTTATACTTTCATGGCAACTACAATGTCCAATCACAGCAGGGATCTGTTAGAAATGACTAATTAAGAGTCAAATCTCTCAAATCCCAGTCAAATCTCTGCTGATATATTCTTAACAGTTTGTGCTACAGAAGAGTCAAATCATTTAATTGCCCATTTATTTATATTGAATGAATGTCACTCTTACTGCATTTACACAAATACTGTATCTGTTAAATAAATGAATCAGTCAGTAGTGGTGGAAAGTAACAGAGCACATTTACTTAAGTACAGTTTTTAGGCGTCTGTACTTGACTACTTGACTAGGCAATGCTACATTTTATTTGACAGCTTTAGTTACTAGTAACTTTGAAGATTCTGATTATTAACATAAAATATAATCAAAGCATAAATTAATATGTATTATTATAGATTAAGCTACCCAGAAGTATATCAAGTAGTTAAAATTAGCCCCACCTTTACCAGCTGCAACATTACAGTGATGCTTACAACTTTATTCATCAATAATTATAATCCACCAATATTATATCATATATAATATTATTCTTAAATAGGCCATTCTGCATAATGATGACTACTTTTGGTACTTTAAGTATATTTTGATGCTAATACTTATGTTCTTTTAAAATATCTGAGTACTTCTTCCACCACAGTCAGTCAATCAGTCGGTCAATCAATTAATCTATTCATTTTATTTCAGACCATTAGTCAATATACAGTGAGAAAAAGATACATAGATATAATTTAAAAATAAATTAATACACACACATTTTACTTTATCTTGCTCAGCCTGAGATGAGGCCTGTTTTTCGGTGTTGACAGAACAGACTGGGGAATGAAGGGCTTTATCTGTTACAGCTCAGGCTCCTCTACATATAACATGGCCTCCATCTGTTCATCCCATCAGGTCTGCTGCTGCTGTTCTGCTGGAAAACTGTTTGGATGCTGCTGACAGCCTCCAAATAACCCAGAACAAGGGTCCAGCATGGGACTATTCGACCCCCACCTCCTGCCCAAACCTCCTGCTGGGGCACCAGAAGGCCTCTGTTTTGATAGCGGCCATTAACCTCATTGGGCTGACCCTCTGAGCTAACATCCCTGCCATTAGATACACAAGTAAGCACGACTGCAAGTACGCTCCATGACACTGGGTAAACATGTTGGCAAACTGGAGGAATGTGGAGTGAGACAGTTCAAAAGACTGTGTGTCTGCTGCCACAGACAGAGAAGAGACGTCCATCCAGAGTTTCTATAAAAACCTGGTTTTGGCATTTTTTCCCTCTCTCTTTCTCAGACTACATTTGTTTTGTAAGGTAACCTCTGACCTTGCTGGCATGGGTGGGTTGTCAGCCTGTGACGGACGGAGCACTAAATCTCAATCTACACTGTTCACTTTCACCTTTTGGCGATGCCTCCAAATGGAAAACTGAGTTATTAAGCAGAACCATGAGATAGGAAGAGCCTGGCTTCTCCATCACTGAAACTCACATCACCACCTGGAGAATTACATGGCTTCGTCGTTCAAGATGTGAGGCAGGAAGTGTGCTGTTTAAATTAATCCAGCAATAAATTTAAGGTCAAAAGCAAGAAATGTATTCCCTCATCCTTTGTATCAGAAGACCAATCTATATAATCTGTCATAACATGCAATTAAACCAAGAATCTTTCTGGCAGGTGATTTTTATTGCAGGAGTCAGAGATGGAAGAAAATCAAAGGGTCATAAATAGTATAAAGAAACCATGTGGCTTGCAAGATAGTGTATAACAATGTCACTGTGTCACAACAGTTAAGATTTACTGGAGCCAAACATTTGTTTTATTGCCTGGTAACACAACAACAGTGTTTTTGTTCACTCAAACTCTTACATCACTTTTGTACCACGATTCTTTGCCTGTGATACAAAATGACTTTTGCTTTAAGATTCTATCCCAATTTTATCAAGACCACAAACTGATTCCTTCAGCTTAACTGGTACAAACGGTCTTATCTTGACTTTGTTATCTTGATTCTCAAATGTTAAAAAAAAACAGACAGAGATCAGGAGATAACCAGCAGCTACACTAACATGCTTCTCTAATAGCACATATCCATCACAGTTTAACTCTGTCAGCTTGGGTTTATTATGGTTGCTCAGACATTTTGAGGGATCAGACCTCTGCCCTCAAACAAACACTCTGTGGGAGCATGTATGCACTCATGTGGGCTGGGTGGCCTGCTGGGCTGTCTTGCTCCCTGGGGTGTCTGCTCATGAGAGGGCCTGTTATTCAGAGAACATCCTGAGGCCCTCCCACCCTCCTGTAGTGTCTGCGCCTATGGAGGGAAGGAGCTGGGAAAGCCCCGGCACAAGAGAGAACAATTTGCTGTTAGAAGCTGAGACACTGCTGTTTAGGTACATATTGTAGCATGGGTGGAGAGCTGGGATTGTTGTCAGTACAACAAAAACATAAGTGAAAACTGTAATTGAGGAAAATGTTTGGTTATTTCAAAACAAACGTTCGGATGATGGCTGCTTACTCTGCTAATCATTAAGTGATGGAACTACTTACATGGCTGAGCGCACATTAACCACTTTCTCCTCTCCACGTCATCACCATATGGTCCACATTCACTGGAGCATTGGGAAAAAAAACATCTACAGCATCATTATGTTAATGGTGACGCCTGTGCCACATCACTCAGCAGACAGAAGGCCAGACTGAGCGGAGGATGAAGGGGTGGGCTGAGTGGGGAGCTCACTGATTCCCATACAGAAAAGCTGTCATCTTCTCAAGCAGAAATAAGGACAAATGCAAATGACTCAGCTGATGCAGACAGGACATGAATACACTCAGATCCATGCCCGTATGTATTTGCATGTGTTTATTTGGATCTCAGGCACTATTGAGCATCATCACGCCTGTAACTGTACAAAGGAAGGAGGTCATATCTTCTGATGGCTACAGCGTCATCAGAGTGATGCTGAAGCCATGGGATAACAGCAATTGATCATCTTGTTTCTCCCTCCTCCTGTTCACCTAAATAGCTGACCACCATGTCTAGCAGACTATAATCAGAGATGGAGGACATTTAAAGTCCTTCAAAGTTGCTGCTACAGATATAAAGTCCAACATGAGGATTATGTTCAAAATGAAGATAACTCAGCTGATTCATCACGATTGTGTTTGTTTAGGTTTCCGGTATATTCACAGTTGTAATAACACTGTCAAATCCCGCATTGTGCACTTCTTCAGAACCACAAGGATTTGTGTTTGGCAAAATCCTACATGTGCATCTTTATTTCATTGATGGTGAGATGAAATTAGTCTCAACTTACTAAAAGGAAAAGCCAACCAGAAAAAGGATTTTGGGAGAACAAAGTCCTCCTAATAATCCAAATTTACAAGTTAACATCACATATGCTGGACATTTAATCACCCAATCACGTTCCTGATTGAAAGTGAATTAGTTAGTTGATTTAGATACTTTATTATTTTTTAATAAAAGAAAGCCAGTAATGTAATTCTTACTTTTTTGAGTCATTACTATTGTAAATGAGAAGCTCTCTCTCACAGAGCCAGCACTGTCAGTACATAAAATAAGTCATAGAATTAGATCATTTACACATGCTTACTTACACAGAAATACATGTAATAATGTAGAGATTATAAATACTAGTACATTTTGTATGATTATCTAATACATCACTGCAGGAGTTTTCTCATTTTGAAAAATAAAACCAGAGGAGCTTTTACTTCTTGTTCAAAAGGTTGAACAAATACACAAAGTAGCTCCTCTACTGATTCATCGTGTACAGAATATGTGTTGGATTCAGGTCTTGATTATCTGTTATCTGTCGCCATCTGCTGGACACATTTCTTTTGTGTGAAAAACATGTTGTGAACTTATAAAACATTGGGAGGCGCTGCTGTGCACAGGTATATTGATAGCTCAAAAGAATATTAAATATCAAGGTATACTACAACACAGTGTCTTTATAAAAAATAATTGAGTTTTAATCCAAACTGAAACATTGAAACCAGGACCTTCTTGCTGTGGGCTCAGCATGCAGCCTCTACCAATATATATGAATATATGTCCAAAAAACTAAATTCTGTATCCTATACTGTATGTACATCTGGCTCTTCCATTTCATTGAACACACTCCGGTCATCACTGTATGTCATCTCTACATCTATAGTCTTGGATAGATTTGAAAGGTGTAGTTCTGTCAAAAAATGTCCGTTGCTCGCACTGATGTGAAAAAGCAAAGTGCTTAATATCTTGTACCTGTTTTAAATTCCACATATTTTCAACCTTATACTCTCAATATTTTGTGTATTAACTTTATATCACAAATCTGTTTTTCTTTGTATTTGTTAGTCTTGCTCCCAATTAAGCAAACCCTGATAATGTTGGGATATATCGGGTGAAGGAACTGTTTTCATTTTAACCTCTTACCTCACTAGTTACTGGTCTTTTTCTGCTGTGGTCTGATCTAAACCACACTCATATCCAAGCTTTCAGGTTTCCCTAAATGTGTATTGTTAATAATGTAACAACTGATCATACAAACATTTTATGCACTCAGTGTGTCAGGGAGGAAGATGATGGGTGAAAGAGGGACCTTTAGTCTTCCCTTCCATATTCTGGGCTACTACTACTACTACTTATGCTTTGACTGACTTAGTAAAATTGAGACTTTCTTTTGGTAGCAGGGTCTGACAATTGCTAGGATGCAGAGATGACAGTCCATGAAGAGGAAGAACTTTCCTCATTCAGCCTAGCTGCCACATCACTGTTGTTTCTTAATGGACTTCAGATCTATGAACAAAGAAATACTTTGCTTAGAAATGGCTAGTTTACTTCCTGATGTTGTCAAGGAACTGTGCCACCTTGGAGAAAATGGAGATGCAGTTTCAGATGTCCGTAGACTAAGCTTTACATACGTACATGACTAATTTTGGGGGGCCTCATATGACCTGCATCACCCTGTTTAACCTTGTTCAAAATAATTTTACTAAGCTTACCAGTTCAAGTTTTTATTCTCCAGATGTTCAGACCAGATATCAAATAGCTGTCCTAATCAAGTCTTAATTTGATGTTCAAAATTAGCTAATCAATAAGGAGATTAATTTCCTTGATTTCATGGATGAGGCAATCTACAACACCTTGTCACAACTGGTAATATGCAGTGTACCACCACATCTTATTATGCACAAGTAAAACAATGAATACCTTAAAGACAGAAAAAAAAACAGAGGTAGCTGAGCTTATTATGTGCATGTATTATTTAGTTCCAAATCCAAAAGGGGATGACAAGACAAAGGCAATTTAAACAAGATTTTCTTTATTTGACAGTGAGACAAGTTAGCCAATAGCAGCCTTCCTAATCACAGTCACACCTAAAACTTCTGGAACTGCTTCTTGGCTCCAGCAGCCTTTGTCACTTTGAGGACGTTGAACCTCACGGTCTTGCTGAGCGGTCGGCACTCTCCGACGGTCACAATGTCTCCAACTGTGACGTCTCTGCAGAAAAACACCACAACCAAGACAGATATTAACAGGTGGTTGGGGTACCTCTGTCCAAGACCAAACTGATAAAGATGTAGCCATGTTTGAGCAGGAGGTGTAAAGCTGCATCAGTGTTTGCCAAAGGCAGTGTCGTCAGAGCTTCCTGAGCTTGGAAGACCATCGTGAGAAAAACATCACTTGCAGCAAATTATGATGTACTTTTTGGCGAGATTATAACATCACAAACTGACATTTAGACAACAGACCTGTAATAGAACTACTACATTGTTCTTTGAAAAAAGTAGGTTAGTTATAACAATTACAAAATTAAGCCCGATATCAAATTTGGCTGAGGGGGAGCCAATTACTGCACTATTTTCCAGACCTGAACCCTGCATTAACAGCAAATGAGAGGTGTAGTACCTGAAGCAAGGTGACAGATGGACAGAGATGTTCTTGTGCCTTTTCTCAAAGCGGTTGTACTTGCGGATGTAATGCAGGTAGTCGCGTCTGATAACGATGGTCCTCTGCATCTTCATTTTGGTCACCACACCTGTAGACCACACACAAAAATAGAGTTTGAATTTTACATGCATGTTGAACAGCCTTCTATGGACATTGATGGGAACACTCAAATCACAGAGGTCAAAACACTAGAAGGACTTGAAAATTGACTTTTTGGTTGTTGGTTTTCTTTTTTTTTTTTTTTTTTTAAATAAGATTGTCACTCCTCTACATCAGTATTGCCATTAGGCATTGTCGTCAGAACCCAGAGGGCTTGGAAGACCATCGTGAGAAAAAACATCACTTGCAGGATAGTGACAAGAAAAAGAAAGTCAACATGGAGTTTGTGGCAGGTTAGCCTGTAGAGACACTGGTTCTGGCTTGGGATGCTTCATCTGCATCTACAACAAGGCAAAAACTGAGGCACCAATACTCACAGTACCAGAGTGGACATTCTAACCCATGATGGAATTAAACCATTTTTAACTGAGATGAAGTCTCCTAAAAAAGGTACACTAAATAACAAAACAGACGAACCATCCACTGCCTGGTCTTGCCAAAGTAATCTAATTGTGTTCCCGTTTGCACATTTCTAGATTAAGTGCAAGACAATTACATCAACAGTCATCATAGTAAAGTTTTTTTACACTGAGTATTGACAGATCCTTTGTGCAGTTTTTTAATTTTTTTGCAGAGTGTGATGTTTAAATGACAGCAAGTTCATGTGAAAACACTGTTTCAGCATCCCAAGCCTTTGCCAGTGGGCTAGTGTACTGTAAAGTGTTAAACTGACCAGAGAGGATACGGCCACGGATGGAGACATTTCCAGTGAAGGGGCATTTCTTGTCAATGTAAGTGCCGTCAATAGCCTGGTGAAAACAAAGGGTATCTTTAGTGTCAATACTCTATACATGTTCCTTAGCTGTGAAAGCAGGTCATATTTATAACTCTTGTAACTGCATCAGCTTTGCCAAAAGGCACTATCGTCAGAACCTTGCAGGCTTGGAAGACCATCGTGAGAAAAACATCATTTGCAGCTAACAAAAATAAGAATGGGACAGCTCTAGCATTTTTTATTAGCGTGGATAAGTTTGCTGGACAATTCAAGTTACCTCTCGTGGGGTTTTGAAGCCCAGCCCGACACTCTTGTGGTAGCGGGGGAGCTTTTCCTTGACCTCCTTGCCACCATCAGCGACCAGAACACGCTTCTTGTTCTGGAAGATGGTGGGCTGTTTCTGATAAGCCCTCTCGGTCTGTGGAACAAGGAGATCAGAAAGTTAAGGCCGTGCAATACAGAAACCAGGTTAACTTCGCCAGCCACATTTCCAAGCACTGTGAAGACACATTCACATAACACCGCCCGGCCCCTTAACTTCCCCTTATGAAGGACTAAGATCACCCGTAGCTGAAACGATAATACTATCGTTATATAGCTTATAGGTAAAATATTTTGATGAGAAACGTTACCGCTTGCCATTTGTACATAGCAAGGTACTGTTATTGAAAAGAGTTAACTGGTAGCGGGCTAAGCTAACCGAGTTAGCATTCCGGCTAGTTCAACGTTACACGAGGGTATGCAGAACGGCAACAACAAATGCCAGATATAAGAGCCTGAATGTGGTTTGAAATGTCTCAGGACCGTGTATGAAGAGTATGTATAGGCACATACTTAATGTGCCCTGACTAATGTGTTCATTAAAATGTATAAATATCGATTTAAATTCACCACGCCGTTTTCCTGAACGTACTTGTGCATCCGCCATCTTTGCCAGCCGAGTCGTAAAGAGGCCTGTGAATGCGCGCGACGCACTGAAGACTACGATCCACGGGAAATGACGTCTATGAAAAGGCGAGGCTCAAAAATCAACACACTTGTGATTTTATTGTTTCATTAACTTTACTAACTGATAGACGTAGTAAATAATGTAAACACAGCAAAAATATTTCCTTCCAAGTTCTCCCAAAGCGTCGTCTATAGGCAACGTGACAAGTGTCACGCTGCGGTGAATAGATCTATAAAACAGTGGATGATCTCACTTCCACTTATTTAACGTTATGATATCACGTCAGTACACCAGTCCCATCAGCCTTAACTAAGATTAGCACATCTGCAGCTGCTATCGGGTGCAGTTGCCACAAATAAATAAAATTCTGTCACATGATTGTACGGAAGTAGTAGCGATCCAAACAAACAACAAGATGGCATCACACCCGGGAGGAGGCGATCAAGGTACTAGCTAGCATTAACGATATTATGAAATTAAATTGACTGTGACAGTGTCGCCAACAGTGTGGTAGACATAAACAATCTGACACTATAACAATTAACTCTTGTTTTGTGGTTGTAGCTTGTTTGCTTGCTAGCATTAACATTAGCTGAACTGAGGTTAGCAAGATAGCTAACCTAAACGTTAGCCTTATGTTAGCCAGCACTTACTCGGCGTTTTTATAGATAGCTTGGTTAGCTGCCTAGATAGCGATACATGAGTGAGTTAGCAAATATGTTTGAACAAAACCGAAACCTAGATATCCGGAAACTACATCGTTTAACTTTGAAAATGTAAACGTTCATATAGACGGGCGTTCAACATTATGTAGCCACAAAATTGACTAACGTCGGCAAATTAACTTAGCCTAATTAACTTAGCTAACAACTAACAGACTATGGGCATTGTGTGCTGCCTTTTGTGTACTGTAAATGTCTCTCACAAGGTCATTTTATACACTGTGGATGTTAAGAGTAAAACAGAGGAGTACATTTAAATTTACGGACAAATAATCAACAAAAATGTGCTTTCTTATCAGTTATTTTAAGTGTGGCTAACCTAATTCAACTCACTGTAAAGCGTGACCTTAGATTCAGATTAAAGTGACCGGAAACATAAAGTTATAGTAGCAAATCAATTATACACACATTTATTTCTAATATGAGATAACTGGTTATAAAGCAGTTGTGACAGCGTTTGGGTGATTTAACACTGACCTTTTGTCTTTCAGGAAATACTACAGATCAGATACTGGAAGTAGGGGCTGTTTTGTTAAAAGAGTGAGTATACTCTATAGAGTTATGCTTCTCATTATTGAACTGGGCAAAGGGTGAGATCATACTTACTATCCGTCTGTGTCTCCCTGTGTAGTTTCATCTACGAGCGGGTTCGGCGGCATGGAGACAGCAATACTGCAGTGACCAGGGCACAGCTGGGTGGAGGAGAGCTGTGTGACCCACACCACAAGAAGCTTGCCCAGTGCCTGCAGCAGATTGGAGATGAGCTGGATGGCAATGTAGAGCTCCAAGGGTGGGCCATCTGTCTGTGTGTCAGTTCTATCAAATTCCAGACATGAGGAATCATGAATTACTAGGTTTTACTAGTAATAACAGTATAATTAGCTTGTCCCTAATTGCAAAATGTTGTTTTCCCCAGGATGATAAACAACTCTAATCTCAGTCCAACAAAGGACGTGTTTATGAAAGTTGCCATTGAGATCTTTTCAGATGGAAAATTCAACTGGGGCAGGGTGGTTGCACTGTTCTACTTTGCCTGTCGACTCGTCATCAAAGTGAGTTAAGCAGCTCTGTTGTACCTCACCTCATTATAAAAACCAGACAAAGTGAGATATATCTGTATTATAGAATTATGATTGAATAAGAAAGACCTTAAGTCTGAAGCATCTCCTATTCATACCTTCTCAGGCTCTTGTGACCCAAGTTCCTGATATCATCAGAACAATAATCACCTGGACCCTGGACTACCTCCGGGAAAATGTGATCAACTGGATCAGGGAGCAAGGTGGCTGGGTAAGGAGCTACCTAACAAATGCAGCTCAAACTCCTCATTTATTAGTAATTGAGCTTCTGCTCCTGATTGCTTGTATGACACGTGCTAATATTTGTGTCTGCTGTTCATGATTTTTAGGAGGGTATTCGTTCCCACTTTGGCACACCCACTTGGCAGACAGTGGGGGTTTTCTTGGCCGGCGTTCTCACCACTGTTCTAGTCATTCGCAAGATGTGAGGGATTTGTGAAGAGCAGACAGATGAAATATGGGAGGACCTACATCTGAGAGACATGGGGACAGGAACAAGAACATAAAAGAACAACTGAAAGAGAACAGAAAGAAGTCATGGCAGAGTGAACCAGTGAAGAGCTTGTATTTGGACACGAAGAGCTACTCTTTGTTTCTGCCTCCCTTTAATTTCCAAGGATTGGGAGTTAGACTGAACGCGCTGTTGCACTCATGATCCCTACGCCACTGAAGAAGTGAGCTGTGCAAGATTGCGTGCACACAATGAGGGGGGGTGGGGGAGGAAAGTTTGTCAGACTTGAATAGGGAATGCATTTTAAGTAATTTATTTTTTACTCGGTACAGATTAAAGTCACTGCATTCTGTTTTCTGCCCTGAAAGATATATATAGATATATATATATATATATATATCTATATATATCTATATATATATATCTATATATATATATATATATATAGATATATATATCCCAAAGTTTAGAGTTTCCTTTCTGCATTATTTTCATTGTAGTATTATTTTTGTTCCACTCAGATTGCTTTTCTGATTTTCCCACTCTCTCTATCCATCTCATCATGGAGTCTGTATGCTAGAGAATCCATCTTCATATGTATTTGTGAGTGTTTACTGGTGTAAATCTGTAATGATCTGCTGGCAATGAATGTGTTGGAGGGTGGTCACATCTCATCAAGTTAAGAAGAGATATTTAACACTTGTTAGATTTACCAAGAAGATGATATAGATGAAGAGAAATTACTCCGAAAATATTTGGGCTCAAACTACCCCAAAATAATTTCTCCCCCTGAATGCACAGCTTAACCTTTTTTCAGTGGATAATGAAAGTGCCACAGCGGGTGTACAACGTTATGTTTACATTCAGCATGAATCATCACATGGTTAAAAGTCACATGATTTCAGCAAAATGAGTGAATCTAAATTTCTGTCTTCTGTAACATTTAATCATATGCTGCCTTTGGGCATTTTGTCCAGCATTGTGACCTTAATGTGGCTCCCACTTAAAAAAAAAGTCCCATTTATTATTTTTGTCTGTTATGAATTGAGCCACATGTCATGAACTGATGTTTCCTGTGGTCTATGGATGATGTTGCACTGCAGACACAGAAAGCACTGGATTGCTCACAGATGCTTACCTCACTTCATACATATTCAAAGTACTGTATTTTTACATGAGTAATTCAAACTGCAATCTTATCTACACAGAAAATGACTTTTTATACTCTTCTTGTTTGTCAGTGCCTTGGTGTTTTTTTTACTAAGAAATCACTTTGATATCCTCCAGTTTTCACCTTTTTCACATTTGTAAAACTGAAATTAGTTTCCAGTTTCTCTGAAAATCCTTTTGCAGTGACCTTGTATGTTGTAATATGGAAAATAAATCTTATAACTCTTACTGTGGCTATGGCTATGTATTATTTGTGTAGGAATGAGGATTATATTCAACAGGCTTACAGCGGTACCACTATGAAAAATTATTAAACTCAATTAAACCATTTACCCCAGCTAGACTCCTAAAGGCTGCAAGATTCACTACTTCACTACTGATTTTTATCCATGCTGGCAACATGGCTCTTTGGTTGGCATGCTAACAAGCTACACTAAGATGGTGAACAATTTACCTTAGCATCAGACTCTTACACCTGTTAACTGCATTAACAGTATCGGAGCAAAAAATATAAAATCGAGGGAGGTATTATATTGAAGGATAAGATATATACATTGGGTCATTTTGTCAGCAAACTCAAGCTCAGCAAATTACATCGCATTCTGGCAGTTAAGATACTGATTCTTTTTGTGCAAAGTTGATATTTTAGCCTGTAGGAAGCACGGGAGGAACGTTTTTTGAGACTCCAAAGTGTACAGGGTTCATACTATGGGGAGCATTAATATGCTTAGTAAATGTAATGGTAATCTGTTTTTTAGATCTTTATATCGCTTATGCACAAGTAGAAAATATGGCCTGAGGACAGTGCCAGAGGAAAGGTCAGGGGGTCACCAAAACCACTGAGAGTCAACCTTTAGGGCTCATGAATGAATATGAATATACACTGCAAATGTCATGGAAATCCAGGCATTGCAGTACTTTTAAAGTAACTTTTTAAGTTACTTCCACACATAAGAAAACTTTTTAATTATTCAAGGGGATTTTTGATTTCATGGTGGAAATAGAGGAATGTTCACAGGGTCATCAAATCATTCTCTATAATTTACTGTACCTATTATAATGACAATCTGGCCTGTAGTTGTCTTGCTCTGGACTTTTGCTCAGATGACTGACTGACATCTCCATCCTTTGGGCACAAACAGGATATACCTGATGACTAAGTGACTTTTTATTTTTTGGTGGGCACAATTATTTTTTATCACACAAAGCGTAAACAGACTGAAATTGTGTTTATTTTCTTTACATTTATAACCTACAAAAGGCAGTTAATTCTAACTTCATATAATGTCATTGAGAGACTAAGCAAATCCCAGATAAGGTAATTATAATACAGCAGAAGTCATTTTGTAGAATTGTGACCTAATTAATCAATATGGTACTACAGACTGGACTGTGAATAAGTGAGATCAATAATATATCACACACATACCATTTCACATACCGTTTATTGACTCAATGTAAATATGCAATAAGAAAAGGTGCAACATGTAAACGTCACAGTGGTCACAAAAGCTCTGCTATGACAGAGTAACGAACACTTTACAGACAAAAGCTACACAACAGCCCCCCATTGTTGCATTTAAAACATGACAACACGTTTGTTAAAAAGGCAGTTCTGACAGATTTATTTTTACCGCCCATTAAAGCATGGTTCATTGAGACAATTCAACAGAAGGCCACGTGTACAACAGTTAAGATGACACTGCGGCCAATGGAAGGAGAGAGCTGTGGGCTCTATCTCGTCTCCAGCACTCCGTCTCTGATCCTCCACCTCCAGGCACAGCTGAAGTCTGGAGCAGGAACACAGCAGAGCTCCAGACCGGACTCCTGCACCTCCTCATCGTGAGCAACCTGCTGGCCCTGCTGGGTTTCCAAGGTGAAAACCCTCTCAGAGATCTAAAAAGGAGACACACATGAGCATTAAACACGTGAACTCTTGCTCTTTATAAACACTGAAACGGACTAACATGAATAGCTCCTAACTCTCTCCTAACTCTCACCTGATCACTGATTCCAGTGGCGATGTGGCCCACCTTCACACGGCGCATCTCTCTGATGCGGATGCTTTTCCTGTTGAAGTCTCTGATGCAGACATCCACCCCTGAGCCAATCACAGAGCAGAGAGATACGCATAGCGTAAAGGCAAATGAAATCACATTTTACAGGTTGGTAATGCATTCAATAGTTTTAAAAAAGAGAGATGTTATTGTTTTATCTCACCTTCAAAACAGCAGGGTGGTGGTAGCTGTGTGTGATTCAGCAAATCGATACTGAAAACCGGCACATCCGGCTGGCTGTTGTAGGAGAAGACACCAGAGCTGAGGTCGTCTCCTGGGCTCAGGGACCAGCGGCCAGAGTCCTGGAATAACGGGTTAAAAAAGAGGAACACGAGCCAAACTGTTAATACTTCAGCCAAAATAGATAAACACCAATAAAGCTCTTTGTTTAAATGGACCCAATTTCGGTAATATCTTGAGTATTTGGACAGGTCACAGAATTGGAAAATTCCTATTCTCAAAAAACACTTGCCAGAGCAGCCAGACCTTAACAAACTTGTTTCAAATGTCTTTTTCTGGATGCCTCTGATGGCCACACTAAGGTTTGCTCTTAAATGAAGCTTTGGCGAAAGTTCCCACACGCTCTGCCTTTATTTCTCTATGGGGTGAATGTCTGCCATTTCCTCCTGTTCTAATTTTCTCTGTCACTTCCGCTTTCCCATACTGTCATAGTCCCTACATTCACAATTCTAATGTCACCATATCTGATCAATGATCTTTCTCCCGGCGTTTTTCAAGACAATTAGTCGGCAAAACTTTTATTTGTCTTAACAAATTACACTATTTTGGATCTATGTGTAGCAGGACGATGATTAGACAAAGTGATGAATTGGGCCGTTATCAATCTCACTCCCAACTGTTTGTCTTCTGCATAGTGTGAAGTAAAAAAAAATAAATTAAATGTACTCAATTGTGAATTTTGGGTTACCTTTTTGTCCCATGGTTCCCAAGTGGAATAAGTGTCACTGCTGAGACAAGACAAGAGCTGCTCCTGCATCTCAGCAGAGTGAAGCTGCGACAGACTGCACAGGTAGAAATCTGCAAACAAGCAGGAAAACAATGAGTGGAGGTCAAACACTTAATACAAGAAAATAAGCAAGACACTGACAGAAACCTCACCTCGCTCCAGTTTACGTAGCTCAAGTTCAGGCACAGTGGTGATCTTGTTGCCCCTCTTGTGGTTTGGCTCAGAGGTCAGCGTTTGTGGAGAGAAAGGAGAGCCTCGCTTTGACTCATTAGAATGAGCCTCCTCTTCATCGTCATTATCCAGCTCCTTCATCCTCCTCCCTGCTGGGACCACTTTCTCAACAGACTCTTGGTGTTCCTCTTCATCCTCATAGTCAGCGCTGCTATTAATGAGTTGCAGGGAGTCAGGAGGTTTGTTGGCAATATGCAGGGGCTCTGTGTATGGTCCCCTCACTGGGCTGGTGAGTCCACCCACTGCAATCACACAAACACAACACATTAAGTCTTTACAAACTGTAGATGATGGAGTATCCAAGGGGGTAATTTCCACTGAGGACATGTGCCCCTTACTTTTCAAGTTGGTTTTCTACTCAGGGATGTAAAAAGGTACAGGCAACTACTTTTTTTCAGGTTAAAAAAATCATCTATATTTTTTAATTACACTTAATATTATCAGGTCTATACAATCCAGATGTTTACATAGCATTTTAATTTTTTGTTACACTACTATTATTATGGAAAGTACTATAACCAATTTTACCATAATTTGTTATTTGCTCAATTGACTTGAAACCAAACCTATGCCCCTGGATGCTTTGCTTGCATTGATATGAACAAAAGAAATTGCAGTGCAGGTTTAGTCACCTTCTTTCAGAGCTCTGGCAGTTTTTTCTTTGAGGTGAGATGCTGATGCTCTCTTTGCTGGATCCTTCTGAAATCCCGCCTTGATAACTTCAGCTGTGAGAGGGCTACAGTCCGGTGGGATCTCTCTCAGAGGCGGAGGCTCGTTAGCAATCTGTAACCATCACAAAAAAGGGACCCGGTCAAAGTCTGGTGTGAATACTGTGAAGAGCGGAACCGAACATCTGCGATGAAACCTCAGGGTGTAGTGTCTGTGTGTCGCTTTGAAGTATACCTTCAGGTAAAGTCTACAGGTGTAGTATCTTGTCCAAGGTTGACACCCATTGAGCATGTGCAGTAACATACAGCAGCTGCTCCACACATCTGCTTTGGCTCCGCGGGTTTCCCCTTTTACAATCTCAGGGGCCATGTGGGTCTCTGAGCCCTTCAGATCTGCATTGAATTACGTTGGGAAAACAACGAATTAAGACATGAAAGTGGATAAATTATCCATCTTCTTAACTGAATCCCTTAAGTTACACAGTGTTTTACCTTTGGACCCACTGAGGCTCTGTCCCTGATTGTCAAGTCTCTCTGCGTGTCCAAAGTCACACAGGAAAGTGTCTCTACCGTCCTCCGACAGCAACACATTGTCAGCTGTGGGAAACAAGCAGAGTCAACAATCAACTGCATTAATATTGCATTAATCATCAATGGCACCTGGTTGATATCCAAGACTTGTGCAGTGTAGTTTATGGATGGCATAATTAGAAACAGGGCAGCTGCACAGACAGAGAACAGACAAAGGAGCAAAATAAGAGGGAAATATGAAGTCACTGAGGGACAGCTGCTGTAGAAAACACTTTCATATGGAACGAATGTGGAGTCCAGTAACAAACAGGCAGCAGATAAAGAGATTTTTCCTGACAGACACCAGGTGGCGCCTGAGCTGCAACAGCACAATCATGCTGTTTGTCTGTCCTCCAGCTTAAGTCTGTTTTTTTTTTGCTCATCCTCTAACTTAGTTCTCTTTCTGTTTTTCTCTTTCCTTCTTTTTTTTAATACTTCTTTCCATTTTATTTTCATCTTCTGCCTTCTTTCTGTCTTTATTGTCTCTGCCTGTACTTTATTCTCTCGCTAACTACTTCCTGCTCCTCGTCCCATCCCCCCCTCTCTGTTTCGTTCTCCCTTTCTTTCTTGCTCTCCTGATTCTGTGCACATGCGCTGTTTCTAAAGAGCGGCGGTGAGTCACACTGTGGGAAATTCCCAGCCCGTCGTCTCCTCTGTGGTAGTCTAGTTTCACAACACAGGTGCTGAGGATCAAATCTAGGCTGTATCTGTGACATTTGTGTTCCACACAACAGCTGCACAAAGACAAAAGCCTCTGATGAGAACTAATTAGAAATCTGACTTGCTCTCTCTGTATATTTTTGTTTTCCATTAGATACCACAACAAGTAAAAGTCAAGCTGACACATTTAGTTTTACTGTTATTACTGTTGTGCTACTTTGATCTGCATATTTACTGATGTTAAAATTCATCCTGAAAGTGTTTATGGGCCGATGCCAATATCTCATGC
This sequence comes from Macquaria ambigua, assembly GCA_008360985.2. Lineage (NCBI taxonomy): Eukaryota > Metazoa > Chordata > Actinopteri > Centrarchiformes > Percichthyidae > Macquaria > Macquaria ambigua. The sequence goes on from VMKM01000137.1 coordinate 311,475, forward strand.
CTGTGTAATCCCTGTTTTTAGTCTTAACATTTATATTGATACTTTAGGCAGTGAACTGTATAAAAACAGTCTGTGGCAACATCTAAGAGGACACAAGAATGTTACTATCCACTATTAAGTTGTACACAATAAAGAGATTTTTGGGGGGAAAAGTAACAAAATCTGCTTCTTTGCTTTTGCTTTTTAAAAATATTTTTCTGTTGCACCAGACAACAAAATATTTGATATAAAATCCTGACAATTACTCAAATACTTTTGATTGCTTAGCTCTTAAGATAACTGTCTTGAATAAACTAAATGATGATGGTTAATTTGAGGTTAAACCTAGTAGGGTTCAGGACAAATAAAAGTACTACAGTATATGTCTAAACTGTTGGAGGGATTTCAGTTATTACTCAGTAATTATGTGGCTAAAGGAAGTTTTCTTTGTGGCATCACCATTCGTGTTTTGACCTTTTAGTATGATTCAGATGCCACTTGAACATTAGTTGAACTGCTGTAAATATGTGAAAAAGAAATTGCCAAAATATCCCTTTGTATAACATACCTTTAATGTCTAGATGTACCACTTTTTTCTTCACTAAATACTCCAGCGCTGTCAAGACTTGCGAGTGGTAGTGGAGACTTAGGTCCTCTGGCAGCCGGCCGCTCTCTGCTATCAGCTCGCCCAGGGAGCCTGGAATAACAGATAAGGCCAGATCAGGATAAAGACTGTGTTAATATTTACTAATACAAAGTATCTGATTCAGCTTGGAATTTGATGACAAAGAACAAGTGTGAGATTTGTCATTGTGTATAAAACAGACATCTCCCATGCCAGATGTTTGGTGTAATTTGGACCATAACACTTCAAGGAAGCTCAAACAGTCATTTCTGGCATCCCAGAACCACCCACTTCCACATCTCGACACTAATCACATCCGTATTTCTGTAGTCTTCATGTTATCCTCATGTTGCACCTAGTGTACATGTGTTTGCACTTAATTCATCACATCTCACCCAACAATTTCCAGCCTCACCCCTCCAGTACTGACAGAATGTGCTGTGTGTGAAAGGCAGAAGTGACGCTTGTTTACCAGATTTGTGGTCCATGAAGAGGACAACATTAGGCCCCTCTCGGACCACTCCAAAGAGTTCCACCACACGAGGAGATCTGAGGGCACTCCACGCACCCACCTCCTCACTGCTGAACCTCTTCAGGGCGATCTGTGAGGAAAGGATGGAACCAAAGAGTGAGCAATCAGTGCACACTTTGAAACCGGGCAGCAGAAAAAACAAAGTGTGCGATGTGCTTGGCGTTACCTTTTTAACAGCAAATTTGAAGCCTGTGTTGACATCTTGAGCACTGTGTACTTCACCATAGGAGCCTTCCTTGATGAACTGTGAGAGGACATACTCCCTCCCTTCCTTGTATTCAGAGTCCACAGGCTGGATTTTCTGATAGAATAAAAGAGAAACAAGTTAGTTTGGTTGAACCACATTTTAAAACCAAGAGAGAAGACGGGCAGTAGATTGACATAAGGCAGAACGTACTTCATTATAAAAGATTATTCCCTCATTGCTGACAGAATCTGCTGCTGAGGGCTCATCTTCCTCTTCTCTTGCATCCCACTCCACATCTTTGAAAAAGGGCCCTGCGTAGCACGGGTCCCCCTGACTGACGCTGCCCCTGAGGCCAGCAAGGGCCAGCGAATAGTCTCCCAGACTGCTGAGGGAGTCGGAGTTGCTGTCCTGCCCATAGGAATGGAGACTGGAGAGGCGGCCGCAGACCTGGTCCCTCCAGTTCAGAGGAGAGCAGCTGGAGCCTGTATTGTAGATCTGTCGGCTGTAGAGAGAGGGCCCTCTGTCCTGCTCTTCTGAGCTTTCGACGCAGCTACAGCAAGAAGTAAGGGACGACTCCTCCTATAGGAGACAGGCAAAAAGTAGGGTTGATCAACAACATGATGATCTTTACATTCGCAGGTGGATTTGCTCAGGGGTTGAACGTTCAAGGCCATGAGAGGCAGCTTTGTCTGAATTCAGTGATTCACTTCCACAACACAGGAAAGCTAATGTTTGCACGGGAATGTCTGGAGATCGAGCCTCCGACTGCCAAAGAAAGTGGCAATTTATACTGATGATGATTCACAAGGCAAACACTGCAAGCACTCTCAGTTCTTTTAAGAATACAAGAGTATACAATGTACCTACTTCTTAATGGCAGTTTGAATAGCTTTTTCATATGCAAGACTCAATGAGATTTTAAGAGTTCTTACCAGGATCTGGACCAGAGAACTTCCACTCTCCTGTTCAGGGACTCCAGAAGGCATTCGATGTCTGTGTCGCTGCTTCTCCTTCTTCTTCTCCAGTTTTTTCTTCCCCTTTCGCTTGTGTCTCTTCCTGGTTTTCTTTCTTTGGGTGAGCTGTGCCGATGAGCTGCTCGGCTCCTGGATGGAGGCTGCGGTTGGCCACGCCACATTGTTGTGCTCTGAGGAATGACTGAAGCAGAAGTATGGCAACGATGTAAAATTTCAGATATGGCATTAAACAATTCAGTATTAGCCCCTGTGAACGTGAACATGAAGTGTGAAATGCAGAAGCAGTGTTGTCAAGGTAACGTCATACCTGCTGGAGAAGCAGTTAGGGGAGGGAACAAAGGAACGTTCAAAACAGGATGGACTAAACTCTTGGGAGTCCTGGGTTTCACCTGAGGAGAGCACAGTGTTAATGTTAAATTCTCTGTCCACGCACAGTTATTTGATTTATAACTTATTTTTTAATTTAAAAAATCAAAAAGACATAATTACATTCAGCTTGGGCAATGAAGGTTGATGTCTTCAATGGCATTTCTCCTACTTGCTCTGCAGTCCCATGTGTCAGGAGTTTATTTATCAAAGGGCTTAAACAGGCTATGTAGCCCATTTTGCTGTCCTTGCCCTCCTCTTCCTCCTCCTCCGTCTCCTGGTCCGGAGCTGAGCAGGATGGGTATGACCCCTTCAGCTCAGCCTGGGGTGACCCGGAGAACGGGGAAGTTGAGTTAAAAATCCTTTGCCTCACCGCCATTTCATCTGCTGGATCTGGAAAGAGAGAATATCATAGGCAACTGATAAGTACAAGTGTTTTCTCTACAATTGTACAAATAACACCATTAATGTCAAATAAGTAGTTTTTGTAATAATAACTGATCATATACGCCTGAACCTGTGTGCGGCTGTTTTCTGAAAATTTTGGGAAACCCTCAATGCCATTGTGTCTCTGAGAAAAAACTGCAAATGTCATGTTTTGTCCGGCCAACAGTCCAGAACCCAAAGATATTCAGTTGACTATCATATATGACAAACAAAACCATCAAATCCTCACATTTGAGATGCTGGAACCAGCAAACGTTTGGCATTTTTGCTTAAAAAATTACGACTGTTTGATTATCAAAATTGCTGCCAATTAATTTTCAATCGATTAATCGCTGCAGCTCTAGTTTATAATGTTTAATATTTTAAAGTGGAAGTGCAATGGAACTGCACGTTCAATTGATTATTACATTAAAACTGATTTAGTTAAAAATGTTGCTTCAACACATTGTTACTTATTGCTTCATGTCTATACAGTAAATGACATGGTTGCTGCCGATCATCGCTAGGGACTGACCTTTATAAACTGTTTGCCCATAGTGTACCAAAGGACTTTTTACTATCTGCTAATGTGAGAGTGATGGTGCCTAAAAAGACAAAAATGTAATAGTGACAACCAAATATATGTCTTATATTCAAGTTAAACGTTTTATTAACTTTTATTTGTTTGTTTGTTTTTCATTTGATTCTTAATTTAGTTCTTAATGTTATGTTTGTTTATTTTTAAGGGCAGTTGGCTAATACCACCAGGCCGAAAAAGTTAATTTTGTTATTTCCAGGAAGAGCTCATAAACTTGACTCAGCTTAGGATGAAATGTTTACTCAATGACAGGCTTTGTACTGTGGTTAAGTACATATTGATCTGCTTCTTTAGAGCTTGTTTAACGTTTAACACATCTGACTTTGACAAGTAAGTTCAGGATCACGTCGATCACTTGATCAAAAACGAACTGAAACTTTGAAAGTTTGCGGTGGGGAGATGAGACAGGAAACTCAACCCTGGCCTTGTTTTGACAGTTGCAACTGTGTCGTTATATGCACGTACAGTGTTTCAGTCAGAGGAAGTAAACTACAGCAAATCAGGAATGGCCGGGCTGAATTTCCAATAAAGATCTGTATAATTGACTGCTGATGGCTTGGAGGTTATAATCATCAAAAAATGTAAGACTGTAAAATCAGCACACTCGGTCCACCGGTTATATGCATTTAATGCAGTTTGAAAGGCACAAACTGAGAACTGTGGCTACAGTTGCAGCATGTTGCATCAGTGTGTCCATTACACTTAACTGAAGCTTCTCCCTGTCATTCAACTTTCTGCACATATACATATAGATATTATTGACAGAGGCAATACCAGGACTAATCCTGAGATCTTGACTAAAACAATCGCATGGCTGCCAAAAAAGCTCCCCAATACTAACACAGTTAATAACACAAGTAAAACTTAAGTAAAACTGACATCAAGCTGTAGTCAAATTTCAATGAAAGCTGTTTAAGTTTAGTCACGTCATTACCTTGTGTGCCGACTTCATGCACTGCAAGATTATCGAGAACAAAGCAATTGAACTGTCACTTCCTTCTTACGACGCTGCACCGATGCTGTGAGAGCACGGCGCAACACCACACCACACCCCAATGAATTTACGTGGAAAGGAAATAGAGAAAAACCCACTGAAATAAACACAACCACAAAAACAACTCTGTGTGTGTGTGAGGCCGAGGGGCGTGTACACATACCAACAGATGCCAGTCTGTTCTGCTATCTCTCTCCCGTGTATCCGCTCTGAATAACCTGTCTTCTACATTAGTAAAACTAGGTGCTATTTGTCTGCCTCGTCCTTCATGCTCTGATTCTCAGTAACGTCTCGGCTCAGGCTCTGCTCCCGGCTCTGCTTGATGCTGGCTCTCAGCCAACCGGGGGGAGGAGCTGGCTGACAGTGACTTATGGGAAATGCATCTCCACTTCCCCATATTCCCCCCTCCCTCCGCTCCCTCCAACAGGGCTGGCTTACTTGCTCTTCCCACAGACTAGATTAAAGGATAACAAGTTTGGTTATGCCTTTGATGATCAACTGTGAACTATGGACAGTGACAAAAGCAGAACATCAGCTCTCTCTGTGGCCTACGCCTATCCAGATATATTCAGGTTTTACTCTAAGAATTAACAATGGATGTGATCTTTACAGCATAGCATTGAAGTCAAATTAAAGAGACACTCTGTCATTTGGGATGAGTTTCTGACCTTCTGCACACACCCACAATACTATATGTGCCTTTCATGTGCTCTGATATCCGAATGAGCATGTGCCCTGTAGCCAGCTAATGTATATTAGTCTGTCACATGTCATGTCATGCACCCACACACTCTCCACTCTATTTAAAAAACGAGCATCAACAACAATACAGGGTTTTCTTTAGACAGCAAACTTCTGTCTGTCAAAATGTGACAATCTGATATTATGAGGATCTTACAGAAAACATTTGTCGGCAAGAGAATTTGGAGCAAGCGTATGAGCCGTCACTTGACGTGTGTAAGGTGTCTTCTGTATCTGAAAGAATCTCACTAGCTTTTCTTTTCAGCAGCAAAACAACTTACTCATATAAAAACCGCCACAGAACACAGGAAATTCAGAATACCACTTGAGAGGCTCCGCCATACACCATGAGCAAAAACCTAAATGCAAGTTGCTTACTGCCTCCTTAGTGTAAAGGCAACTGTTTACTGTCATGGCAACAATATCTAAGAAAAACTGTAAGAATTAGGATTGTGGACATAAGCACACCATAAGCAGTTAGGGTTTAGTTTGGGTTACTCTATTAGCCACCGAATGAGTCCAAAACTTTTGAAATTTGTGGGGGGAAAATGTAAAAAAAAAAAGTTCTGTTGCATATTTCAAACAGCAGTGATTCAATTTGAATCAACAGAACAAGACCTGGATAGTTAAGTATTAGCAGCAGCAAGAGTCAACATGGCTGAGCACAGTGAAGACAAGGCCTCAAATCACAAACTTCATCAAACAATACAAAACAACATTATTGATTATTGAATATTTTCTCAATTAATTGTTTGGTCTAGAGCTGAAACAATTAGTCCATTGACAGAGAATTTAAAACTATTCTATTCTAAGCACAAATGGCAACAATTCACTGGTTTAAGCCTCTGAATTTTGAATAATTTCTGGTTTTCTTAGTCTTCTACAACAATAAGCTGAATATCTTTGGGTTTTGGACTATTGCTCGGACAAAACAAGACATTTTTAAGACGCCACCTTGGGCTGTGGGAAATTGCATTTTTTTTTACTATTTTCTGGCATTCTAAAGTAAAGACTAAACGATCAATCGATTAATTGAGAAAATAATAGGTAGATTAACCAAGAACGGAAATAACCATTAGTTGCAGCTCTGGTTTAGTTTATAAAATATCAGAAAATAGTAAAAAATGCCTGTCACAATTTCCTAAAGCCCAAAGTAAAGTCTACAAATTGCTTGTTTTGTCTGACTGACAGTTAAAAACACAAAGATATTCAATTTCAAATCATATAAAACATAGAAAAGCAGCAAATCCTCAGAAATTGAGAAACTGGAACCAATGAATGTTTGGCATTTTTGCAAGATGTCGATCGAGTAATCACTTAATCGATTAATTGTTTCAGTTCTAAATGCAATACGTACAATACAATACAATACAACCACTAACTACTGCCTTCAAATTTACAATCAAGCTGAACCTACACCTCTCTGACAGAGTCAACAGGAACTGAACACTATCAGCTTCACAGAGAGTTGTTACGGGCTGTTGCATTGGATTACATGAGATTGTACAGGTGTACCTAATAAACTCATAACTGAGAAGACATACACAATAACCTTAAATCCTAAATATGAAGTGGTACAATCCATTGTAATCTAGTTTTGCAGAGAAATCCTGAGCTAAACTCCACACACAGTCAGTGGCTATATTGAGCCGACTTCTGCTGTACACCCACACAGATTAATGAAATTCCAAAGCCTTTAGTAAGGACAGTGAAAAGGGACTCAACCTGAAGTCGGCCACAGAATACACGCTGCCAAGCCTTCCTTAAGGGAAACGCCGGCTGTTTCTCAGGAAAATGCCCCAGTACTTGACTACATATGTCCAGAGCATTTAAGAAACCATATGTGTTACTCACACTATTCAGTCACACCTCTCTGTGTCTTTTCTACCAACTTCTCTCTTTTCTTTTACTTCATCACTATTAACTACAATGAAGAAATAGGTGTCATGAAATAAAGATTCACTCAGCATGGGTGCACAAATTTTATGGAGTCCTCTGTTCCCAACGATTTCTGCAAATGTTCATTCAACTGATAATGATGTTCTGTGCATTACTTGTGGGTATTTGAAAATGATCATTTCCCTTGACAAGTCTCTGTTTTATATCATTGTAAACTGAATATCTTTGGGTTTTGAACTGAATTGGTCAACAAAACAAGAAATGTGAGGATGTCACCTTAACTTTGGGAACTTATAATGGGCTTACAACTTATTATTGACAATGAAAAGAAGCATTAGTTGCAGCCCTATGTGTATATTCAACATACAAATTAGAAAATTCAGAAAAAGCATGTATCCCCTAAAATATCACTATAGTGAATGTCCATGTCCAATGAGTGAAGTCCAAATGGCATTTTTTACACAGATAAAAGATCAGAAACATAAACTTAACAAGTGGACTGAAAATTCACATAACACTAAACTACATGAGTGATGGCGAAGTTCAAAGCAGTTACACTGTGGTATAATTTAAGTCATGTATAACTTGAAATCTGGCTTGTAGTTTATATATTGTATGCTACTTTAGACTACTGTGTTCGAATATATAGTGAACTTCTCTATGGTGTAGAAGTGCACCCTACTTTGTATGTAGTGAAGAGACTTTATACAATGTCTTTTCTGCACTTTCTTTCTATTTTGCAGAACATTTGCACTGACAGGACACCATTGGTTTCTCATTCAAGGATGGACATAGGCCAGGGCTGCTTAGCTGTAAATTCAGCCCAGGAGTTTGACTCTGGGCCTAGAATGGTCCGGCATTTATTTGTACAGTGTGTGAGAAGCAGCAGAACTTGGACTCAAAGCATACAGTACCTGTCAAGGGTGACTAATGCAAACAATTAAATCTGGTGGATATGAGCTAACAATGGTTTTATGTTTAATATATCAATCAGGCAGATAAGAGCTGATTATGGCATAACATCAAATATATCAATATTGGATGACATGAAATGAATATAATAGCTACTCTTATGGGGACTACTCCGTACAAATCACACCTTTTTCTTCATTGGACTTGCGTATTACATGTGTATCATGGCTCTGAATGTACTATTTGTATCTAATGGCATGATTTTTATGTGTTTATTATCAGATTATAATAGGCCCATTTCTTTCTCTTAAAGGTAATATAAAGAGGTCCTGTAATAAGACTCCCATGAATAACAAAAGCACCCAACAACAGCCAGTAGCACTGGAAACAGTACAAGTTGGAGTACAACATTTGTTTTAATCATTGACATCTGGCTTCAACAGGCGTACGTGCGGTTTAGAAAAAGTTTGGTGACATGTACAGCCAAACTTACAGTAACAACAGCCTACCTTTTATTGTGCCGACCTTTTTTGTTTTAAGCTATTGTCATAAACTGGTAAAATATAACCACATACAACATATACATACATCTCCCGTTAGCTGTATTCTTATTCGCTCTCAGTGTACTAAAAATAATAACTTCCTTCTAGTCACATTCACGTAAAAACTTAGACAGACATGTTTCTGCCATTCGTTGAGAAGTCGAACTTTTGAAATAAGAAATCGTTGTCTCAAAAGAGAGCGGGAAAGACTGAGGTCGGAAAACGATATCACTAGTTAAACTATTTCATTTAATAATAAATATACAGTAGATTCTTCACTTACCGAGCTTCCAATTAGTAGGCGTCGGCCGAAGGCGATCAGATTCGTGTCTAGCTAGAATAATGGTTTCCGGTTATGCATTTCAAAGTGGCTATTACGTTCTGTTAAATTTTCAATAATGATATTAAAAATGCCAAGATATAAAATCGGCTTAGCGTTATTATTCTTATTCATTGATTGTTTTGATATTTTTTTTTTTGCTGCTTGCGCTCTAGTAATATATTAGCATTTTTTGTAAGTGACCGTTATGCGTTTAATTTGAAACTGAAATGTCTGTACTTCCTGTATGCGCCAGTTTTCAATTTGGTCAGTTCCTGAAGAAACAGAGAAGGAAGTGGTCATGAGGTGTGAAAACTGAAGTAACTTTTCAAGCAACAGCGCTGTAACAAATTGCACAAATTACTCCTTTGAATCCCACGCTAAATTACAAATTTATACTGGTGTATTTTTCTTTATTTCTTTTATATTTTTGTGTTTTCTATCCAATGCCACTCTTCCTTTTAAGGTGTTGCTGGCTGTCTGTTCCTATAAAGATAACGATTCCATGCTATAAATTGGCCTAAAGTTAGACTGTCCCAAAAGTTTTACCGGGCTGTGAATAATACTTTTTATTTGCACATATAGTACGCCTCCTCTAAATAGGTTGACCTGTACTGACACAGATTCAACACAAGATGGAGTCATAAACCACTGACTAAATGCATTTCTGCCTCTATATTTACATGTAACATTATAGGCTGCCTGATATGCAATCTAAGGTAATTATACTGTGATCAAATAAAAAAGTATTAGTGTCTTTCATATATAATAACTTTACAAACATGTCAATCAATTGTTGATCTTGTTCATATCCTGTGATTTTGAAGTATGTGACTGAAATGTTAATGTTAAGTATCACTGTTTAGGAAGTTATTCCAAAAATGTTCAGATTTGCAGATCTCCTCAAATTTGAACAAAAATAAACATGAACATAGTAAACCTGCCATAGCCTGACAGTGGTTTTAAACTGCCTTTGCATTAGTATTGACAACACAGTGGCACAAACACTGGACTAAATAGATCTATGTTTCTTACATCAATATAAACATACTGTAAGTCATTTAAGCAGCTTCATCCAGAAATGTGCTGGATGTTCTGTGTCTGTGTCATGTGTGAATGGAAGCCAAGGAAGATATTGATGATCTGGTAATTTCCCCTTTTCAATACCAAGTATCTTCATGCCGTGACACTTATGTGAACAAAAGCCAAGAGATTCTCAAAGTAAACCACTAAGTATTTTGTTGTAAAAAAGGCAAGCAGAAAATGGATATTACACGCTACCATTTGCTCCTGGCAAACATTTCTTTGGAGCAGAAAATATGAAAACAAGAAATGTGAGCATTTTTTATGTCTGCAAATTGGACGGACTCTTACACAAAGCAGTTATCATCTGAACAGAGGACAAAATTGTGCAATATGTTCCAATGATAGGAGAAACTACAGGTACTCATTGCTATTTTTCTATAACAATAAGGATACATTGTCAGGGCAGGTACCTTAAAAGGTAACATTTGACCTCAGCATATGCTACGTAGACAATCATGTCAGGTGTGGAAATTTTATACATAGTTTCACCTGTAAAGATGGCCATGTTCTAAATGGGGACATATACAACATATATATCTACTTGTAGATACATCTGATTCTTTTTCTTGTGGTCATACCATCACAGCTAATGGACTGGTCCCCCAGTTCAACCAGTAGGTAAAATTTGGCTCCCGTTTTGATTAGGCACATTTGACATCATTAGGCCTATAGAGAAAGAATTGATGAACAAACTCACTCATTGTACTGCACTTGTGTGAAGAGTGCATGTCATGTACAAATGTACACAAGTGATGTTCTCAGGCTATTGCAAAATTGCCTTACTCTTACCATCCAGAAGTAGTTACCATAAATTACTGTCTCCTGTTGATTATGATGCGTAGGCTACATCCATGGCCGGATTAACCTGGGCCCTTATATTGACTCCACACCCCTGACTTTCCATCAATTATGCATTGTATAATCTGTCAAGTACCCATCAATTATAGTGCACACAACAGACTACACATGGGAGCTTCATTATATGACCACAGACCCAGACACCAACCAGTTAGTACAATATATCAAAAACAACATTGATGTTTACTATTGTTTATGGCCCTTTTAACAAATAATATCAAAAAAATAATTTAAATGCTAGAATAATAGGGTTATAATTACCCCAGGTTTTCAGTGTGTCAGTTTGTTGTAATTTGAGTAAACATAACTTTATTTAGAAATGTACAACATGTGAGCACAATATAAACTAAAATAATAATGGCCAGGGCCACACAATTATGCTTTATAATGCAGGACCTGCATTAGTTGAAATTGTCCTTTTCAACTAATTTGCACAAATCTGAATAAATTTGCAATTAATCAAATCAACAAAACCAACTGACACCCATTGAAATAGGTAATCCAGTTATCCAGCCTTGCCTACATCCATTATTATTATTATAACTGTAAAAATCCAGCTCTGTCTGCAGACTGTAAACAAACCTTTGTCTAAAGTGAAATATGCTAAAATACAAATGATCGGGGCATATAAATTAAATATAGATATTACAACATTAAAGTGGCTTAACTAAATTACCATAGGTGACACTGTGAAAGGTCAATTCACAAGCACCGAATCGTTTGCGAAGTGCACATCATCGCCACAGCGCGCTTCTGTTGGACGCAGACGAAGCGAGCAGAGAAGCTGCTGCTGTGTTCAGAAAATGGCCGACAGATTTTCTAGGTTCAACGAAGACCGTGATTTCCAGGTAATGCATGTTAGTCAGTTGACGATTTGCATGTGTTTTACCATGTCTAGATGTTGCAGCACATAAGTACGGAATGAAACGTCACGGACGGCTAAGAATTATTACAAACTGCATCGTGCATTTCGGTCTAGATATCGCTTGCTAGCACTGCAAGCTAGCTAAGCTAACGCTAGTGAATGAGGCTAGTGCACTGCGTCTCTTTTCAATTTAACTTCCCTGACGTCTCAGTGTTTGGCTGCGTGCTATATTTGACTCCTATCGTGGGTTGTGCACTGTAACATAATGCGTACCACGTAACCCTCTTAACCATGCGACAGCAAAATGGATATTGAAGTCCAACTAGCTTGTTAGTGACCTTGGGTAGACTGGTTATTTATCGACATATGCTAACGATGGATAGCTAGCTAGCAGATAGCTACGCACATTGGGTAATTTTAGCACTAGCAAGAAATGGCTGTATCATTTTGACAACTTGAATACAACCACCGCAGCTAGTTAGCACGTTGAAATGATCCTAGTTACAGTCGGCTATCTGTTGGTCTAGTAATTTAATGGCATTATGTGAAATTACCTCTAATATTTTACTACTTGTGTTGATAGTTATTGACAGATTTTAGATAAACGACATGTCCTTGGCCATTCATTTGCTGATTTTCTCCTAATAAAACCGTGTATAGCTTGTGTGTTTTTCCTTTTGTAAAGGTTAACACCATTTCATTGTTGTTTTTGATTGATTTTGTTTGTTTCTATAATGGACTTAAATGTGTTCTTCACTTGAAACAAAGTAGCATGGACGCACTGAGATGGTAACAAGGGGTTCTTATTTTGCTTCAATTGTGTATTCATTAATAATACTAATAAATCTGTCCCTACTGCACATTAATAACATTATCTTTGTGACATGACATCATTTCAGGTTGTATATTTACAACATTAGTGCTGGAGCTGTGTTGCTGAATTTCACAACCCATGTATGAGCTGTTTGTCTTTCACTTGTCTATCTGTGATCTTAGACCGCACCCAGTAGAAGCCAAACACAACATTACAGACTAGACTACAAAATAAGATAAATACACATTTGTAGCTGCAGTTTTATTCATCAGTCACTCATCACACTTATTTTCTTTGGAATCCCTGAGATGACATTATAATCTCCCTGCTTTACCCAGCATCAGTCATACTTTGTATCCATCCATATTTCTAATCCACCTAACAGGTTTTTAATGCTTTGACATAATTATTATCAGCTTATGCACAGGTGTCATTTATCTAACAGTTTCAAAACATTTATTCCAGCAACCATCTTTTCACACATCACATTGTCCAATTCGAAAAGTTGTGGTGTCGTGTTATTGTATAAACATAGACTACTATGAATGTGAACATAATTACTAGGTAGTAAAGATATTTGGTGACCAAAATTGGTGCTTTTCCTCATCTGCGTGACCTTGTGTGCTTTTTCCAGTGATTTGTGAAGGAAGAGGAGAGTTGCTGTATAAACAGTGACGTTCAGGGTCAGAGAAAGCTCTCGGATGAATAATTTGAACTCCAGCCCAGCTGCTCTTCCTTACATTTTGAGGACAGCATTTTGTTCTGTCATTTACACCCCCATTAAAAATATGGCGAGTGTTTTTGAACGAGGACAGTGAAGCCAGCGATGCTCTGGCTTGGTTTGAGGGCTTTTTGGTTTATGAAAATGGGGTCTTTTTGGATCGGAGAGAATAGCCTTAAACTTTGCTACAATTGCTGTAGCTGTTTGTTTTAGAAGTAGTCAGCTGTTTGCTGTAGCAGTGACGTAGCCAAACGGGCAAATTACCAGACATTCTACGAAACCCCTTTACAAGCTTAAGCATGACAAAGAAACAGTTTGTGAAATTGCTCGTGTTTTTTCCTCTTTACCCACTGTGTTGGTGTCCAGTGGGAACTCAGTATTCTGCTATTTTGTCAGTGAGAGGTGAATTGCTGTGTGGTCTGAATGAGTCGGTTGAGGGCAGCTCCAGCTCAGCACAGTGGAGCTCTGTGTGTGAGATCTGCTGTGAAGGCATTCATATGCTCAGTATTCAGAAAGTTCCTCTCTGACTCCATGGACTAAAGCCTGCTGCCAAGCAACACAGCGCAGGAAACACCCACAGATGGTCTTCCTAATATCTACAGCACAACCGGTCCAACAGCTCTGTCTGCTCTATTGATTTGCATTGTTGTTGGGGCTCTAGCATGCGGCTAATCTTGAGTTGCAGAAACACCAGGCAATTTATGAGCGTCCACAGAGCTGGCCAGCAGTAGCTCTCTCATTTCCTAATGTGGGATGGTATGGAGCATCCAGATTTCACTGTTGTAGAACAAATGAAATTTTACTTGTGTAGTGTACATCAGAGGACAAAGCGAAGATCATTTCTATGCAGCATTGCTGTCGTGTTTGTGTACAAGTCAGGGCGTTGAGGAAGCAAGCAGCAGTGAAAATAAGAAGTCATTGTTGTGGGTGGTGGTGGGGGGGGGGGGGGCTGTGCTGATAGCACATTAAGTGGTCTAAGCAGAAAGTCGGGAGGAGGAGAGATGTGTTGGGGGAAGAGCAGGGAGCCATCGATTTGTTCATAAATAAGTCTTTTGCTCTTCCTCTACATCTCCCTTCCTCATAATCCCCAGCCTCACTCATGCTGATGAAGGGTCCTGTTTCATCTGAATTAATGACCTTCCAGTGTGGCATCAAACCACCTCATTATTGTGGGCTGATTTGAGCAGTTGCTTATCTCTGCAAAACTAGATTCCCCCAGAGAATGTGGGGCATAAAGCCTCTTGCATGGCCCAGCCCATGTTAGCATTGTCTGTAGCGTTTGCTGTTCTGTAGGTATAGACTGTAAAATATTTTGCAGTGATCTTCCAATGTAAGAAGTCCTCAGTGATAAAAAGGAAAAGTAAATATCCTGCTGTGCATGTTTAAAAAAAAAAAAAAAAAAAAAAAAAAGAGGAAATGGAACCTCAGTATGTCGTATGTTTTGTGTGTAGTTATGTTACATTTAGTTGTCTACACATGTCCTATTGCTAATAGCTGCAAGCAACTAGAAAATAATATAATACATGGACTATTTTTAGAATCTTTCAATTTTCTGCTTGTGTGAAGGTCAGGAGAAAACGGACTCACAAACATGACCTTCTTCTCTCCTCTGCTGCTAAAGAGAGGAAGCCATCTGTCTCAGGGCCGAAACTGCTCTATAAACACACTCCTTTTGGTTGGGGTAGCAAGCCTATTACTCACTCTCTGTCCCACCCAGGGCATGGACTTGAACGTAAATGCTCAATTTGTATAAGTAAAGCTATGCTTCAAATTCAGACAACAAATAGCCCGAAGTCCTCCTTCATTGCTGTCGCTGCTGGAATACATTTACCAAGAAATAAAGAGACAGAAATTAACTCAAGTAAATCATGGCTTTGAATAAAAAGCATTTGCTAGCTGAAATGTGAGTTATAATGTAAACATCAAATTGAAGACTCTTTTAAATTACAATAACCAGAAAATTGGATGGCATTATGAGGGGATATTAGGCAACAAAGGGACATATTTCCGGTTATGGTATATACCTGCTGTGTGTACTTTTTTTCCTCTGGTGCATAGGGTTTGGCATCTCTGCTGCACTTTATGTAGATGGTTCTCTCTCTCTCTCTCTCTCTCTCTCTCTCTCTCTCTCTCTCTCTCTCTCTCTCTCTCTCTCTCTCTCTCTCTCT